>JAVALU010001581.1:210000-522500 GCA_030770095.1 Gila robusta
ACAAACATGCAAGAGAAAAAAAGTCCGAATTGTGAGTTTATTTCTCGCAATTGCGACTTTATATCACACAATTGCAAGTTTATATCTCACAATTCTCACTTTATAACTCGCAATTGCAAGTTTATATCTCACAATTCTGACTTTATAACTCGCAATTGCAAGTTTATATCTCACAATTCTGACTTTATAACTCACAATTGCGAGTTTATATCTCACAATTCTGACTTTATAACTCACAATTGCGACTTTATATCTCACAATTCTGACTTTATAACTCACAATTGCGAGTTTATATCTCACAATTCTGACTTTATATCTCACAATTCTGACTTTATATCTCAATTCTGACTTTATAACTCACAATTCTGACTTTATATCTCACAATTGCGACTTTATATCTCACAATTCTGACTTTATAACTCACAATTCTGACTTTATAACTCACAATTGCGAGTTTATATCACGCAATTTTGAGCTAAAAGTCATAATTGCAAGATAAAAAGTCGCAATTACCTTTTTTATTTTTTATTCTGTGGTGGAAACAAGTTTCCATAACAATCCCCTGCTCATAAACACTGACTGACGGTCTCTCTGCGCTGCACAAACACAGACGAGTGACACAAACTCAAACTGTGACTAAACTTGAGGATAGTGTCTGTTTCAGCACATCAGATCCAGCACTGGAGACACACTGATGCACACATTCCCCACTTCATGACCAGAACTGTTCCAGGACCTGTCTGATACACCACAGGCACACTGTGTCTTCACACAAATAATTAGTATGAGATAAAGAAAACAGAGGGAAAAGTGTATGGGTTAGATGGGCAAGACGGCCCTTAGGGGCCCAATCTGCCATGAGGAAGAGTGATGGTGGCTCCTATAGTCTGAGCCGTCGCCCACCGCTGACCGGCAGGACCGCGTGTGTGTGTGTGTGTGTGTGTGTGTGTGTGTGTGTGGGGGGGTGATAATCGCTGCCATCTGACCCTCTGTCCTCTGAAAAACGATCCCGCTTCAGGAAAGCAAGCACTGACTCCGTTTGTCCAAAGGTGTGTTTCTGCAAACATCCGAATCCTCCTAAAGCCACGATCTCCTCAGTGTTCACTTCAGTGTTCACTTCTGAGGGAGTTTCCTTCAACACCAATCAAGACTTTTATCAGTGGATCTGAACTTAATTTTCTTCAACACACACTTACACCAAAACTGCTGATCATACAAACGTAACAAAACTGTTTTTAAAATAAATGAAACCGAAAACATTAGACACACACAGTCAAAATATATGCATGAAAATGATATTATATTATATTTATACTGACATTTAACATTTTAATATTTGTAGCATACCTGTTAGTCCTTCATTCGGCATAAATGTAATAACATCTATAACACCAACAAGTTTGTAAAAATTACGTACAGTTAACATTAATTATTTATAAACATGATACAACAATGAACAACTGTATACTTATATATTAACCTTTACATAGCTTAATAAGTTCTGTAAAATATAATAAAGTATAATAAATAATTTTGTTCACTGCTAATTCGAGATGTTTAATGTAGGCTATTGACTGATGTTAAAAAATTGAACCTTATTTTGAAATATAATCAAAATATTGTAGTTGTGGAAGACAGACTCTTGTGTTGTAGTGTCCTTCTTTATATATTTATATATATTTATATGGATATGATAACTTGATGGTTTGGTAATACTCGTGTTCCACTATGTAACAGCTGCAAAGCAACAGCTAGATATGAAATGTTACTTTGTATTAAATATGAAATTTGTAATACATTATTAACTGGATAAATGTGTTTGTTCAAGTGTCTGGTAAAAGAAATAGATTTTTTCAATAAATATTTTTTTTTTCTACATGAAAATGTCAAATGTTTCAATTTGCCTCAAACTTTTAAAAATTAAATAAATTAAAAATTAATGAAAATGTTTATTGATATTTTTATAGTGTCCAATTTTAAGCAGGAAAAACTTTTTTCCTAATTTCTATCAAATAGAGGGTTAAAAACAACTGAATAAAGTACGCAAACTTCAGCCTCTGGTTTACGTTCCCGTTTCAGGAAGAGTTTATGAAGAGCTGGAGCAACAAGTGACAGATAAAATAAAGCTGAAACACGAGTGATCATTACACACAGGAGATAAAGCCTAAATAAAATAAGTCTATTTTCCTCTGTCGTAATCTTATCACAAGAGCCCACTTCAGGTCACGACCCACGGGTTAAAGAATACACTAGTGTGTGCAATACGATTCTGAAACTGCCAAGTGTGTGTGTTCATCTATAGCCGTGACAAGTGTGTGTGTGTGTTCATCTATAGCCGTACTGCTTTCTGAATGAGTCATTTAAAAGTCTCGGAAAATACTCTCTTACCCAAGTGCCTTTATTGTGTCAGAGGCATTTACAAGAACAGGTAGATCAGGAATATAAGTGTGTATTCTGCATAGCAATCCCATGAGGAACCGTGCACACACACACACACTGGGATTTATGTGCTCTTCAGGGGACTTTCCACACACACACCGTCTTTCCCACTGGAGTTAGGCAATGTCCGGTCTGGCCAATCACGAGTGACGCGTGTGTGCACGGATATAAACTCACACACTTCATGTGAAAGGTTTGATCGACACGGATGAAGGTCTGAGGAAGGACAGGGAGAGGGACGAGGGGTCAGAGGTCAGGCGGGAGATGCTGAGGTCATATTGATGACAGAGGAAGGAACTTTGAAAGAGAAAGAGAGGTGATGAACGACCTGGAAAGATAAGAGAGAGAGAGAGAGAGAGAGAGAGAGAGAGAGAGAGAGAGATGGTAACTGAGGAGAGATGTTTTATCAATGAATGACACAATGAGAAAAAGTGGGAATGCACTATGACCTTTGACCTCAGTGAGAAGCAAACAGAGGCCAGCGCTCGCCAGACTGTTTAAATGACCCGATGATCCTGCCATGCAACATCATGAAAGATTAATAATAATAATAATAATAATACATTTATTATCCTATGTATGAACCTCCATTAACACATTATTTAACGCTCCACTGCTCATTTTCTGTCTATGAAGTGATTTCTTTTTAAACATTCTATCTGATAAATGATGTCTTTAAGTGTTGTAATGTAGCTTTGTGCCATCTCAAGATAAAATTACACAGTTCTGTTCAAAACGTTTTTTTTTATATATATATATATTATTTTTATTCAGCAAGGATGCATTAAATTGTGAGATTGGTTGTAAAAAAAAAAACGTTTACAACTGTTTCAACACTGATAATAATCATAAATGTTTCTTGAGCATCAAATCACCATATTATAGTGATTTCTGAAGGATCATGTGACACTGAAGACTGGAGTAATGATGCTGAAAATTCAGCTTTGATCACAGGAATAAATTACACTTTACTATATATTCACATAGAAAACAGCTGATTTACACTGGAATAATATTTTACTATTTTTTACCGTATTTTCTTTTTTCAAAAAATTTTTTAAAGCTTGGTTTAGCGAACGAGACTTCTTTCAAAAACATTAAAATAATCTTCGTAATGTGTTTAATTTGCATATTGATTCTGATTGGCTCTCAGATGAAAGATTAAAGAGAAAGAGAGAGAAACACAGACACATTTAAATAGGCATTTTCAGATAATAATAGTCATTGACAGATAATCAATTCCAGGGAACATATATATATATATATATATATATATATATATATAGGCCTACATATATAATGTTAGTTTCTAACACTTCTGTTATTGCAGTGTTTTAAAGCAAGAGTTTGTAAACAGAAGCTGGTGTTCGCTCGCCCTCCACTGGAGATATTCGGTGTTGCTCTGTGACTTATCAAATATTACATTAAATCTCATTCAAATAACTTAAAGGAAATGCGAGGAAAAAACAGTATTACAACCCATAGTGAAGAATGATATCACACTTTAGGTATAATATTATCATCTGTAATATTATAGATATTTACAGATTACAACAGTGGCCCACATCCTTAAGACAGTCTTTATTCTGTCTTTATTAAATATTGTGAAGCTGATTGAAGCTATTTCTATAGGATAAAGCGCTATATAAAGGTGACTGGACTTGACTGTTAGCCTATATTACATTTACATTCAATCACATAAATGTAAATTAATAATATTTATTGTTGCAATATCTAAACATGGATACATCCATATTGATACACTGATACTGATATTATCCATATTGGTTATTTGCAGCTGATACACTACATGCTCTTTAAACTATATAATGCATATAACAATAGAACATTTATTTAGAATTATAGGCCTAGATAACACAGTGATAATAAGAAAATAAGAGCGATACGAGTAGAAAATAAAAAAATCCTCTGTTCCACTTCTTAGAGTGAGAATAATTGAATATACCATAAACTAATAATAATACATAACAACAGAATATGTTATATTCATGTCCTACTGTCGTTATACCTTTTGATTTTCTTCAAAACGTGCGTTTTGATTATTATTTTCTTCTTTCATTGTCTAATCTTTAGTTTAACAAATGAGCATGTGTGTGTGAGAGGCTCAGTGTAACTGCAGTCATGTGATCATGAGAGATTATCATCCTGTGAAAGTCATGAGACAGAAACCTGACTCTGCCAGAGCTAAACCCAGCCAGGCTCTCAATAGTAAACCACAATGGTATATTAAGTAAATCCGGTTATTTGTGCCTTTTTAATAGTGCAGAGAGAACCTTACATTCGCTACAAAAAAAAAAACAAAAAAAAAAGATTTTCATGGCATAAATGAGAAAAGAGGAGACATAGAGTCAAATTCATTCTAGAGGAGAAAAGTGACTTCTATCATAAACAAAAGCATATAAATCCTCTAGATGGCGCGCGGTGGCTCAAACACAGAAGCCTTCATTCAACCACATTGATGTTTATGTTTGTTAGAGACATTTGTGCCCGATACGGGTAATCTTTTAGGTTTATTTTTCCCCCAAAGATTGGTAACTGACATATAACCGGAAATATGACCTATAAAACTCTATACAATTATTAAATACAACGGCCTGTCCAGAATTCACAAACGACTGTGATTGGTCCTCCTTGATAATCGCTGAGAAAAGTAACAAAGAACACATGACAACGTCTCACTTTTTTCTGCTTTACCAAGGTTATAGACATTATTTTACACATTAATAAAGTTCTGAGAACTTTAAAAGATATTAAACAAAGCAAATAGACAAATATATTAGAATTATTATTTAGACCCGTCGAAACGTCCCGATAAGCCCCGCCCACTCAGTGTAACGTTCTTGTGTTTGTCATTCTACGCGTGTGTGTATTTCTGTGAGAGAAGAGCAGCGCGTTCCCGCAACTGAGCATCACAGGTACGCGATTCATCCTCTCACGCTTTCCTTTTTAAACTATTCGCTATGTTGACATTACTGCAAGTGTTACTGCATTATATAAGATGACATATAACATTAAATATAGTAAATATTTGATCATGGCGAAAGGCCTGTTCAGCCCGAACCCATATGAAATGTCTTATTGCATTGCATGCGCAGTTTTTTCAGATTTTCTCATCGCTTTAACTTAATGATTTACGTTTTTATTAATCTTTTAATATCAGAAAGCATGTAACCTATAATACAATTGTCCGCTATAATGTTGACAAAATGGAAAAGCACATTTATATCATCAACTGGATGGCATCTGATGCAAACAGCTGTGTTGTTTTCAGTCATCATGTCTTACGGAATGATTGACAGCTGTCACTCACAGCCGAGAGATTTCAACAATCTCACTCAAACATGCAGCTCAAACATCCAGAAAATCACACAAAACAGTGAGTATTTTACTTACAGGGAAGATTACGTTTGTCATAAATGTTCTAATAATACTCAATTCCCAGACAGCAACATAGAGTCAGCCCAGATCCGGGCCACATGTGGATTCCACACATACCAGATGTGGGCCGGATCTGGGCCGACACAATGTTGCTGTCTGGGTTGTAATAGCATATTTCTGCAGTCTTTTCCCATAATTCAGTGTTATATTGTCTCATTATGTGTGTTTTCTGTGCATAGCTGGCCAAATCAAGAGCATGCTCTTCCAACTGGGAACCAGACCGGACACACCGGAACTTCAGGACCGACTGTGAGTCCAGGTTCACCATCACTGACTAGGCTGCTCTCACTCATATTATATTGCTATATAAGAGATATTATATACTGTGTATTATGTAGGGAATTTATCCCACACTCGAAGCAAAAGGCACTCAGTATACTGAAATAAATACTTTAGCCAAAGTGAAATTGCTAATACTACATAAGTACATTTAATACTTGTTCAAATTCTTCTTCAGAAATGTTAACTTTAGCACAAAAAAACATTTAATGTGAACTGTTAAAAATCGATCACAACGTGAATGAATGTAAAGTTTATCCAGAGTATATCCAGAGATGAGCATAAATACATGAATATTTATTTAAAAAAAAATGTATTTAAATAAACCTGCTGTCACTTTAAGAGCTTATGCACAGACTCAATAATATTACTGATACGCATCTGTTTACCTTCACTCAAGACAAAAACTGACTGTGTTTACATGTATACTCTGATTTTTTTTAAAAATTGTGTGCATTTGACCTTTTAGCCGCTTGTCAGTGTTCAAATACTAAATAAGTTTTCCTTTGCGGCATATTGCACTTTTAATAACTGTTTTTAACAGCAAGCACTCAGCACTTTTTTTAACTCATTCGTCCATGTTTCTTTATCGGTCTAATGTGTCAATAACTTCTGTCCACTAAAAGCTACATGGATATATTTGCATACAGCGATATTTCAACGATATGTAAAAAGTTTAATCAATTCCATGATATATATCGTCATATCAGTCAGTCCTAGCAAGCGGTAATGCTTAAAGACGTTTGACTAGCTACTTGATAAAAACAACAACTGCTTAACTATCAAGACTGACTGGATAACGCAGTTTTCCCCTTGGAAAACTGCTGTATCTGAAAAACTGCCCATCCCTGAGTATAGAAGTTCCTAGGCACATTATATCAGCTCATTTTGGTCTGAAATGAATTCAAGCAATAGCCATCATTTCACCGTCTAGATTAACTATAGACCTGATATAGTCCGGCTATGAGTAACACACTCTTAGCCAAAATAACTTTGAATTTGGGTACATGTCGTTTTTGCCAGAATAACTTGCGAGATGTATGATATTCCATCATGTAAGCAAAGTCAACAGTGATTACAAGGTGTTTGGTTTCATTTTGTCACTCATTTCATTTCTTTGTGATCTAATTGATGACTATAGTCAATTATTTGTATATGGTTTAGACGTCTATTACATTTTCACTGACAGCCCAATTTTTGCCTTGTTTTAGGCTAGACGTCAGGGCTGTGTTTAGACGGCTATTAGATGTCTTTTAAACGCAAATTTGCTTGCTGGGAAGAGAGTGTAATAAATAATAACAATCACTGGTGGTTTAAATCTCTGTATTGTTGCACACAGCCAGCAAATGCAGCACTACACAAACCAGTTAGCAAAAGAGACCAACAGACATCTGAAAGAGCTGGGCTCTCAGCCACAGCCCCGGTCCCCTTCAGAACAGGTGAGTAACTGCTCTCGCTCATATTATATCATTATATCAGGGATAATGTACATCCAGCCGGTTGTTCTCTGAGAATAACCTCCGTCAGGGTGAAGCGGAGGGGTCTTCATCAGCCTGAAGGGGGTTTATTCTGAGATCACACACACACACACACCTGAAGGGGTTTATTCTGAGATCACACACACACACACACCTGAAGGGGTTTATTCTGAGATAACAACCGGCTGGATGTACCTTATCCCACTTATTACACGGATACTTGCCAGATAAGTAAATAATTAGACACAAAATATTGATCTGAGTTGAAATATTTTATCAGCTCTTTAAACGCAAAGCTTGCGCGGAGAGAGCAGTTTCAGCGCCGAGATCAAACTAGACGGATATTTAAGAGATACGGTTTACAGTCATACACTTATTACACAGCATTTCACCACATAAATAATTATGGGGATAAGATATATTGATTTCAAATTAAACTGAAATCATACTTGTTTGTATCTCATATTCCAACAGTGTACAAAACAATAGTCACAAAATGGCCGCCGCTGCGTTTGTATGAAACAAGAGAGAGCGAGTCCACGATATTGGATGACATAATTAAATAACTGTACACAAAATATTGATTCGACTGAGTTTTAATACTTTATTAGCTCACTAAACGCAAAAATTCTACAAAGAATAACCGTTCCTAGCGAGCGTATAGCGCTGCTGACTTCAGTGACCCGGATGAGCCTGTGTTTCTGTTTTCAGCGGTTGTTATCGAGGAATAACATACCGCTGGATGGTGCGATTGACCAATCAGAATCAAGTATTCCACAGAGCCATGTAATAAATAAGAGATATTATATATATTATGTAGGGAATTTATCCCACACTCTGATAAATCCGCTCGATCCCACACGCTCATGCTAATGCTAGTCTTCTCACAGCGCCAGCAGCGGATCCAGAAGGACCGTCTGATGAACGACTTCTCCGCCGCGCTCAACAACTTCCAGGTGGTTCAGCGTCGAGCCGCGGAGAGGGAGCGCGAGTCCGTGGCCCGGGCGCGAGCCGGATCCAGACAGCAGGAAAATAACACACATTTGAGCATTATCTACTGCTTATTTTTTTATGTGTCATTACCTTAGTAAAAAAGCCTTTAATCTTGCAGGTTGATGAGCTCAATCAAGACGAACAGCTTGTGACATTTGAAAAGTAGGTTCAACATATTCATTGAGGCATGACTTCATTGAGTCTCTGTTGTAGTGTTCAAATCTGTGTGAGAAGAGTTTCAATTCTGTCATCATTTACTCGCCCACATCCCAGACAGTGGCATTATGTTGCTGTCTGGGTTGCTAAAAGCCCTGTGACAAAACCTTAAAGCATTTAGAAAATAATGATGTGAACGAGCCTGTACTAAGGGGAAATATTTGATTTGTGTCAAACTTAGTTCTTTGTGGCTTTGATATTTGGTAACAAATATCAAACAGCACGTTTGAACTTTCCAAGAAACAATGAGGTTTGTTTTCACTCTTTAGATTGACATAAAGGTGAGTAAATGATGACATAATTTTTATTTTTGGGGGGAACTAACGCTGATGATATGATATGAATCAAATCTGAACAATGTGGGTCTGGTTAGAGATCTGATTGCAGAAATGTTTATTTGAAAAGAAATGAAGGGTGGCGAATGCAGACAGATGAGGAGCCTGTCACTGAAGAGGACCTGGAGCTTATTAAAGAGAGAGAGACCAATATCCGTCAACTGGAGGTGAGTGAGCACTTCCTGTATGACGTCAGCGTACCAAAATTATCTTTTCTTCAAGACCCTTATGCATTCAAGCTAATCTGGGATAAAATCAGTGGTGGATCGTCACAGCGTACCCAAAACTTATTTGGAAAATGGGAGAAGAATAATTTAATTTTTAATTCCTAGTTATTCATTTCATGTCTCAGAATGTGTATTTCTTGTTTGTAATTTCACCATTGTAACACCATAAAATGTTACCGAATTACTCTTTACTGTGATCGTGTCAGATATGCTAATGTAATTACAACTGTTCAGAAAACGATTCAATATGGCGAGTCTGAGTGAATAGAGAAGAGGACAGGACAAAATCAATAGCCAGATCTTTTTCCCTCCATTGGTAAAAAAAAATAATGGATTTTTTTTCCATTCATTTCTCCCATAGGGATTTAAAAAGCTAGCTAAGAGGAGAATCACAACATTACAAACTTTGATTTGAAGCAAAACGAGTATTAGAAAATCTGAACAAAAATACAAAGATTCAAGACTGAACTTTTGAGAGCATAGGGAGACTCGATTACGTCATTTGCAGTGCTTCATGGGAGTGGGCGGAGCTAAAGAGCTCTTTTGACATGTTTTGCTTGTTTCGACTCTCTGATTAGTGGAATTTTCTGTACTGCATCATGGGCAATGTAGTGTTTCACCATGAATTCTGCTAAAAGGTCTCTACCTTATGGTTTTAATCATTTGCCTGTCTTTTGGATTACGATCATGGATCGCCCCAATAATCAGGTGCATTTGGATCCTGAACCTGTGTGTCTCTGAGCAGTTCGTGGCAGAAGACTTTGCCACAAATGGATTCAGCAGTCACTCTAGTCCGTCTTCGCCAAGGAACTCGCTCACTCAAGGACCACATCCTGGACTTTCTGGACATTGCTAATTTCACTGACTTCCCAGACTTTGCTCTCATTGATTATGCCTGCTATGGATTTAACAAGCTGTTACAATCTACGCTGATCTGTGATGCCACGCCAGAGTTCTCAACCGTCATGGACACCAGGCCAGAGGTCTCAACCGTCATGGAAGCCAGGCCAGAGTTAGCAATAGCAATAACAACTTTATTTATATAGCACAGTTAAAACAACACAAGTTGACCAAAGTGCTTTACAATGTAACACAGAACACAGAGTCATGGACGCCAGGCCAGAGTTCTCAACCATCATGGATGCCACGCCAGAGTCTTCAGCCGTCATGGACGCCAGGCCAGAGTTCTCAACCATCATGGACGCCAGGCCAGAGTCTTCAGCCGTCATGGACGCCAGGCCAGAGTTCTCAACCATCATGGACGCCAGGCCAGAGTCTTCAGCCGTCATGGACGCCAGGCCAGAGTTCTCAACCATCATGGACGCCAGGCCAGAGTCTTCAGCCGTCATGGATGCCAGGCCAGAGTTCTCAACCATCATGGACGCCAGGCCAGAGTCTTCACCGTCATGGATGCCAGGCCAGAGTTCTCACCATCATGGACGCCAGGCCAGAGTCTTCAGCCGTCATGGATGCCAGGCCAGAGTCTTCAGCCATCATGGACGCCAGGCCAGAGTCTTCAGCCGTCATGGATGCCAGGCCAGAGTTCTCAACCATCATGGATGTCAGGCCAGAGTTCTCAACCATCATGGACGCCAGGCCAGAGTTCTCAACCATCATGGACGCCAGGCCAGAGTTCTCAACCATCATGGACGCCAGGCCAGAGTCTTCAGCCGTCATGGATGCCAGGCCAGAGTCTTCAGCCATCATGGATGCCAGGCCAGAGTCTTCAGCCGTCATGGATGCCAGGCCAGAGTCTTCAGCCATCATGGATGTCAGGCCAGAGTCTTCAGCCATCATGGATGTCAGGCCAGAGTCTTCAGCCGTCATGGATGCCATGCCAGAGTCTTCAGCCGTCATGGATGCCATGCCAGAGTCTTCAGCCGTCATGGATGCCAGGCCAGAGTCTTCAGCCGTCATGGATGCCAGGCCAGAGTTCTCAACCTTCATGGATGTCAGGCCAGAGTCTTCAGCCATCATGGATGCCACGCCAGAGTCTTCAGCCGTCATGGATGCCAGGCCAGAGTCTTCAGCCGTCATGGATGCCACGCCAGAGTCTTCGGCCATCATGGACGCCAGGCCAGAGTCTTCAGCCGTCATGGATGCCACGCCAGAGTCTTCAGCCGTCATGGATGCCACGCCAGAGTCTTCATCCATCATGGACGCCAGGCCAGAGTCTTCAGCCGTCATGGATGTCAGGCCAGAGTTCTCAACCTTCATGGATGTCAGGCCAGAGTCTTCAGCCGTCATGGACGCCAGGCCAGAGTTCTCAACCATCATGGACGCCAGGCCAGAGTCTTCAGCCGTCATGGATGCCAGGCCAGAGTCTTCAGCCGTCATGGATGCCAGGCCAGAGTTCTCAACCATCATGGACGCCAGGCCAGAGTCTTCAGCCGTCATGGATGCCACGCCAGAGTCTTCAGCCGTCATGGATGCCAGGCCAGAGTCTTCAGCCATCATGGATGCCAGGCCAGAGTTCTTAACTATCATGGATGCCAGGCCAGAGTCTTCAGCCGTCATGGATGCCATGCCAGAGTCTTCAGCCGTCATGGATGCCAGGCCAGAGTCTTCAGCCATCATGAATGCCAGGCCAGAGTTCTCAACCTTCATGGATGCTACGCCAGAGTCTTCAGCCGTCATGGATGTCAGGCCAGAGTCTTCAGCCGTCATGGATGTCAGGCCAGAGTCTTCAGCCATCATGGATGTCAGGCCAGAGTTCTCAACCTTCATGGATGTCAGGCCAGAGTCTTCAGCCGTCATGGATGCCACGCCAGAGTCTTCAGCCGTCATGGACGCCAGGCCAGAGTCTTCAGCCATCATGGATGCCAGGCCTGAGTTCTCAACCTTCATAGATGCCACGCCAGAGTCTTCAGCCGTCATGGATGCCAGGCCAGAGTCTTCAGCCATCATGGATGCCAGGCCAGAGTTCTCAACCTTCATAGATGCCACGCCAGAGTCTTCAGCCGTCATTGATGTCAGGACAGAGTCTTCAGCCGTCATAAATGCCATGCCAGAGTCTTCAGCCATCATGGATGCCAGGCCAGAGTTCTCAACCTTCATGGATGCCACGCCAGAGTCTTCAGCCGTCATAAATGCCATGCCAGAGTCTTCAGCCGTCATAAATGCCACGCCAGAGTCTTCAGCCATCATGGATGCCACGCCAGAGTTCTCAACCTTCATGGATGCCACGCCAGAGTCTTCAGCCGTCATAAATTCCACGCCAGAGTCTTCAGCCATCATAAATGCCACGCCAGAGTCTTCAGCCGTCATGGACGCCACGCCAGAGTCTTCAGCCATCATGGACGCCAGGCCAGAGTCTTCAGCCGTCATGGATGTCAGGCTATCCCTGATCTCTCTGTATGCCCTGATTCAACCAGAGAGGTTATCGCTGATCCCAGGTCGTCCATGATCTCTCTGTATGCCCTGATACAACCACGGAGGTTATCCCTGATCTCTCTGTCTGCCCTGTAATGGCCACAGAGGCCATTACTGAACTCCCTGCCTACTTTGACACGCCCCCAGAGGCCAACCTTAACCTCTCTGTGCTCTTTGCTCCAGTTCCGCTAGCTCTGCTGTGGTGGTCCTCAGCTACGCCTTGGTGGTCTTCATCCCCACCAGCTCTGCTTTAGTTGTCGCCCCTCCGCTCCACCTCCCTCTTGGATTTCTGTCACTGTTTGAGGAGCGTCTGGAATACTCTCATTAAGGTGTGGCTATGTCTCATCCACTGGCTGGAGTGTCCATAATCTCCACCAGAGGGCACTCCTCTCGACTCCTGGGCTATCTCATCATGAACTTCAATTCCCACTACCCATTGCTTGTACTTATTATGTTGTCTGCCTATGTAGCCTCATGTTTTCTCTCACTCATTTCTCACTGAGTGCTCGCTCTGGTTTCCCGTGTCATGGTTTTTGATCTTCTGTCTGGTTTTCTGGATTTTCCTGTTTTTTCCAGTGTTTTCTACCCTGTTGTTATCTGGATTGTTTGCCCTATGGTTTTGAAAATGTCCCTGTGTTTTGGATTATAATTTTGGATTGCCCCAATAAACAGCTGCATTTGGATCCCCACCTGTGTGTCTCTGAGCAGTTTGTGACAGGTATATAAACCACCAACTTAGCAATTTTTCAGACCCCTTTAGTGACTTTTTAAATTTTTGTTAAAAAGACTACCCAGACAGCAACATAGTGTCGGCCCAGATCCCAGATACATGTGGATTCCACGTGTACCAGATGTGGGCCGGATCTGGGCCGACACTATGTTGCTGTCTGGGTAGTCGCTTTTAAAAATAAATAAAAAGTCCGACACTGTCTGGTAAACGTCAAATCTAGCAACATTTTGAACTGCTGGTTAACATGCAGTCAGTCACTATATCATAGTTGTTCCGTTGTCTGACAGAAAATAGGCAAATGAGAAGAGCTTTATTGTAGATTCGGCTATAATATTAAAATATAGTATATGAGCACGGATTAGCAGAGAAAACGGTTGCTGCACTGCGTCATCTAGAGACATTTAACAACTTTTTGAGCAGGCTTTAGCTACTCTCCATTGAAAATAGTTGGCAACACTGATCAGCCAATCAGCATAGAGACGTTATTTACGTGATAATAGTTTGAACTGCTCTCACTGATAATCTAGCAACTATCATACAACTGCTGTAAATAAAAAAAATTGTAAATTAGTCAATTTACCAAGCAGCAGCTACAAATTAAAAATAAATGAAGACCCCACCCAGACAGCAACATAGTGTCGGCCCAGATCCGGCCCACATCTGGTACGCGTGGAATCCACATGTATGTTGCTGTCTGAGCAAGCTTAAGTTAGATATAACCTGGTGTTATTTTAACGCACACTTTAATACTCTGTCGTCACTTATTGATAATGGTAATTGGGTGATGATTGTACAATGTCTCAACTGCCTTCTGCTCTTGATTCAGTCAGACATCATGGATGTGAATCAGATCTTCAAGGATCTCGCAGTCATGATCCATGACCAAGGTGACATGATAGGTGGGTTAGACTAGTTCTCTCTCTTCATTTTTCTGCACAGGTTCAGTCGTTCACACATGTTAAAGCCTGCTTTCCTTATGTCATCATACACAGATAGCATTGAAGCTAACGTGGAGAGCGCAGAGGTGCATGTGGAGCGAGGGACCGAGCAGATCCAACACGCCGCGTACTATCAGGTATGACCATCACACCTTCACACATTGTGACAGATGCTATGTTAACGTCTCTGTGATGGTAGAGACTGTTCATGATTGTGGTTTTTTTTTTTCCTTTTAAGAGAAAATCCCGCAAGAGGATGTGTATTCTGGCTCTTGTCATGTCGCTAGTGGCAACCATCTTTGCTATAATCATTTGGCAAGCAATCAGATAAGATGAGAGCTGAAGCTGACAGAAGTACTGGATCCTGCTCCGGTGTTGAGTGTGTGTGTGTGTGTGTGTGTGTGTGTGTGTGTGTGTGTGTGTGTGTGTGAGAGTGTGTCTGTGTGTGAGAGTGTCACACCTCTCTGGGACAGTCTTGATTATGATTGCAGCGGCTGAAGTGTGTGTAGAGGGAGTGTGTAGGAGTTGGAGACTCTGCATTGTTTCTTAGCTCAAGCCTTACATCACACGTGCACAAATTTCCTTAATTCCTTCATTTTACACAGTTATAAAATAACATCATTGTGTCTTTAAGAGAACAAAGATAGTCATCATAAGAGAGAGAGAGAGAGAGAGAGAGGGTAAAGTCACCTCTCTACCTCGACTGTTGTTTCGTTTGTCATATTCCTTTTCATATCAGACTATACTTTTCCCTTCAATCTTTTTCATTTCCTGCTCCAGATATTATTTTTGCAGAAAACATGAGAACAAAGGAAATGTGAGTCGGTGGTCCTGAAATGTGTGTGTGTGTGTGTGTGTGTGTGTAAATCTGCACTCATGTGTTAAACACTGATAGTAAGAGAATAGTTTATATATAATATGTTTGTCTGTGAATTGTATGGAGCAAATACAGTACGGCATTAAAACAAGAATTCAGTTTGCATGAATGTAATTCCTTTTACAACTTGTATTTTGTTGCAGGTCTTGATAATTTTTTCTCTGAAATTATGCAAAATACATACTCTTAAGAAATATTTATTTCTTTAAATTAACTAAAAGAAACTGTTTTAATGTTGTGTATGATTTGATGCACAGTGCTTTGATTCTCACAAGTAAATGTATTTCTTGGTATTACATAATAAAGATCAAATAAGTTTTAATACATTGTTCTTCAGCTCTTCTTATCTACTTATTTGTATTTCAGTTGATCAGAGAAAGAAACGAAATAAATAACAATATAGCATTTAAAAGTTTGGGGTCAGAAATATATATATATATATATATATATATATGTGTGTGTGTGTGTGTGTGTGTGTATATACACTACCGTTCAAAAGTTTGGGGTCAATACGATTGTTTTTTTTTTTAAAGAAATTAATACTTTTCTTCAGAAAGGACGCATTAAATTGATCAAAAGTGACAGTAAAGACATGTATAATAATGCAAAATAATATTTTTTTATTAAATGCTTTTCTCTTGAACTTTCAAAGAATCCTGAAAAAAATGAATCACGGTTTGCACAAAAATATGAAGCAGCACAACAGTTTTCAACATTGATGATAATCATAAATGTTTCTTGATCATCAGATCATCATATTATACTGATTTCTGAAGGATCATGTGACACTGAAGACTGGAGTAATGATGCTGAAAATTCAGCTTTGATCACAGGAATAAATTACACTTTACTATATATTCACATAGAAAACAGCTGATTTACATTGAAATAATATTTCACAATATTACTGGGTTTGTTTTGTATTTTTAATCAAATAAATGCAGCCTTGGTGAGCAGAAGAGACTTCTTTTATAAACATTAAAAATCTTACCGACCCCAAACTTTTGAACGGTAGTGTATATATATATATATATATACTTTTATTCATCAAGATGCTGTTCTTTTGAACTTCCTGTTTATCAAAGTTTATCAAAAATAAAATGTATGACGTTTTCCACAAAAATCTGAAGCAGCACAACTGTTTTCAACACTGATAATAATCATAAATGTTTCTTGAGCATCAAATCATCATATTATACTGATTTCTGAAGGATCATGTGACACTGAAGACTGGAGTAATGATGCTGAAAATTCAGATTTGATCACAGGAATAAATTACACTTTATATTCACACAGAAAACAGCTGATTTACACCGGAATAATATTTTACTATTTTTACAGTATTTGTGATTAAATAAATGCAGCTTTGGTGAGCAGAAGAGACTGCTCTCACTTTTGAAAAGAAGTGCAGGTTATATCCTTCAAATATAGGTTTTACTTGTAATGCTTTTATTTCCAAGGCCTCCATAAGCTTTACAAATCATAAAAATATATTATTATTTACATGATAAATAATAATAAAAAATGTCTTGGTCCTATATTCTTAGGAATGAACTGATTTAAGTAGGACAGCAAAGCGCCATATAACTGTTCAGCCACCAGGTGGCGCACAATAGACATCAGTGACCGGCTCCTCAGGGGTCAAAGGTCACCGTTACTCAAGGTTGTGCTCTGTTGCTCAGATCTGTTTCAGCATCACAAATTATAATAATAACTGAAGTTAATGCTGATTTGAAGAGCCTGTTGAAGTTATTTTCGAGTGGTTCTTGTGCGTCATTAATAATATGCATGATCAGTCGAACACCCCCACTGTCCTCCAATGATTAACACCACTGACCCTCACACTCCTCACACACCTCACACACGGCATTCTGGGACAGTCTTGATTATGATTGCAGCGGCTGAAGTGTGTGTAAAGGGAGTGTGTAGGAGTTGGAGACTCTGCATTGTTTCTTAGCTCAAGCCTTAGTTTGATACATCACAAGCGCACAAATTTCCTTAATTTCATGTAAAATTATTTTCATTTGACCTCTGACCATTGTTTCACCAGGAAGGATCCTTGTTGGTCCTGGAGCAACATTTATATCAGCCATCAGATTTCAGCAATGGGGAATTGGTTTGGCTGTGTCTTATTTTACACAGTTATAAAATGACATCATTGTGTCTTTAAGAGAACAAAGATAGTCATCATCAGAGAGAGAGACAGAGAGACTATACTTTTCCCTTTAATCTTTTTAATTTCCTGCTCCAGAGATTTTGCAGAAAACATGAGAACAAAGGAAATGTGAGTCGGTGGTCCTGAAATTTGTGTGTGTGTGTGTGTGTGTGTGTGTGTGTGTGTGTGTGTGCGTGCGTGCGTGCGTGCGTGTGTGCGTGCGTGTGTGTGAGTTTAATTAGGTTATTCCAAATAAAAACTACAGATTTTTAAATCGATGTTACATTAAATGAGACAAAGTAAAATTAAAAATAATATGCAGCATTTATTCTAGGCTTATCGTACCATTTCCCCCTCAATTGCATGCTAGTAAACCATTCATTTGTTACCATATTGTTAGCCATTTTATAATGTGTATCACTGTATGAATACGCAGGATTTACTCATTTGAAGTGTGTTTCTCTGAGGAAGATCATCAGTACATCAGCCTGAGATCATGTGTCATGAAGAGCAGTAGCGTGGGTTACACACACACACACACACACACACACAGATGGTGTTGTGTTGTATTTTAATCACACACTCTTGTCTAAACTCAACACATGTGTCTCCGACTCTGACACAAAACTTCACTGTGCAACAGGAAATATGACGAGCAAACATTACAATATTACGGTCAAGGTTTGTGTAAATGAAGCTCATATGCCAAAGGGGGAAAACATCAAGCGGGACAAATTACGCTATTATATTTCCAATGTCCATGATCACAGTATATCTCTTATTGAATGTCATTATGTGTGTATATCAGGGTTATTATAGTTAGGCCTAAGTAAAAATATAAAAATAACTTTCATTATTTTCATTACTCGAAATAGTCTTTAACTGAAATAAAATAAAATATGAAAAAAACTTAAATATTTCTAATTTTCAAAAATAATAATAAAAACTATAGACATATTTTAAAAAAGACATTTAAAAAATATAAAACATAAAAATATGAATAATATATACAGAAACTAATAGTATCTCAATTACACTAAAATAACACTGTTGTAAACACATATACCATACAAAGGTACATGGGAAAAGATTTTTTCATTTTGACATATCCAGGCGTGTATTAAAGCATTATTCGGCAGAGACTCTCCACTCGCGCTGTCAGAGATATTTTAGGACATAATCAGATGTGATGTAAGAAACACTGAGGATCGCACAGGTTTCAGGGTGGTGTTGTATTTCTCTCTCAGCGAAGGTGTCCTCGGTCCCGAGACTCAGAGCTGTTCTGTAGATTAATGGCTGAACAGGTGCTTCATCTGTCACTGAAACACACACACACACACACACACACACACACACACACACACACACACACATTGATGCTGTCGTAGCGTTTCATTATAATGGAAGTTCTGGATACATTTTGCAGACCTCACACCAATTGCTATGCTTTAATTCCCTGTTTCTCTCTCTCTCTTTCTCCCACACACACACACACACACACACACACACACACACACACACATAGGATCTATGACCTCTGGAAGCGTCTCTTTCAGTAGTTTAGTCGGTATAGGGTCTAACATACATGTTGTCGATTTAGATGATTTAACGAGTTTAGACAATTCTTCCTCTCCTATAGCAATGAATGAATGTAATGTTTCGTCAGTGAGACTACACTGCACTGTCTGATGCGATACTGTAGTAGACGGTTGCATAGTTATAATTTTCTCCCTGATATTATCAATCTTCTAAGTAAAAAAGTTTATAAAGTCATTACTGCTGTGCTGCTTGGAAACGTCTGGGCTAGAAGCTTTATTTTTCATAAGTTTAGCCACTGTTTCAAATGAATACCTAGCATTTTGTTTATTTTCTTCTAATAGGGTTGAAGAATAAGCAGATCTAGCAGTTTTTAAGGCCTCTCTGTATGCAATCGTGCTCTCTCTCCATGAAAATGCAAAATACCTCAAGTTTGGTTTTCTTCCAGTTGCGCTCCATTTTTCTGGCTGCTCTCTTAAGGGATCACTCTATTCTATTATGCCCTCAGGAATATTATTAATAAAGCATTCTTTAGTGGCAGAAGTGATAGGTCTAACATATTTGTAACACGGAGTCGGCTTTGCAGCCTTGGTTAAATGAAGTTTACACGAGACTAGATAATGATCTGAGATGTTGTCGCTCTGCTGCAGAATTTCAACGGCATCAACACTGATTCCATGTGATAATATTAGATCTAGAGTATGATTACGACAATGAGTAGGTCCTGATACGTGTTGTCTAACTCCAGTAGAGTTCAGAATGTCTTTAAATGCCAATCCCAATGCATCTTTTTCATTATCTACATGTATATTAAAATCACCAACAATTAGGACTTTATCTGCAGCCAGTATTTGTTACGGAACAGAGGACCCGGAGACAGAAGAACAGGTGATAGTTTATTTTGCAGTAATGGGCAAACAAACAGGTAAATGGCCAACACAAGGGAGAGGAGAGCACAGGACACAGACGCTGGAGAGGATCAATGGAGAAGAACGTAGGAGATGATCGCTGGAGGTACACTCAAAAAAAATATTCACATCAACAGGTAAACAACAAAAACCATCAACAGGTAACCATCATCAGCTGATCTCATTTCACGTTAGCTTACTTTGCTGCTCCAAATGTGTTTAACAAACACACTGTCACAGCAGCCAAAAAAGACAATAGATATAATAAGAGTTAAGAGCCCAACTAATGGAAACACTGATCACTGTTATGGTGACTTCAAATGGAAAACATAGAGTTAAACCCCTGTTAATTCTCAATAAAACTTTTGTAGACGTCTGACAGAAATAAAGTCAGTCTGGTTAGTAATAAGTATTTGATAAAAATAAGTTAATCGAGTCACTTGTTTATATTCTTTTGCATCTATTTAATACAAATGAGTTAGGCTAACTAATTTACATTTGCCATACCGCACACACAAACTGGATGTACTCAGTTTGAGTTGGGGCTACATATATTTATTGGATGGAAATCCTGCCCACAACTTAATTGAGTTCATCCAATGAATTTTTTTTTGAGTGGAGCTATTAATAAATTTTTAGTTAAACCAATTAAATATATATATACATATGATCTTAAATAGATATATTTAAATAAAGCAAATTAGATTTAAATGTGTCACCTCTATGAAGGGCTTGAATCATTTTTTTGAGTGTACACAGAAGAAGACACGGGAGATAAAGGTCCTACAGGTTTCACACACTTGGGTAAAACGAGACTAGACCATGAGGGAAGGTGAGTGGTTTTATGGTGAAGTTAATGAGGGAGGTCGCTGACAGGTGCAGGTGATTGTGAAGGAGGTGCAGGTGTGGGCCAAGGAGGATGCTGGGAAATGTAGTGAAGGAGGTGATGACCGTGACAGTACTAACTCTGATAGAAAATCAGCAAATTCTTTGATAAAGTCTGTATGGTGCCCTGGTGGCCTGTATAAAGTAGCTAGCACAAATGTCCAGCGGGATTTATCATTTACACTAGATAGTGTTACATTAAGCACCAACACTTCAAAATAATTATATTTATTAATTACAGCAACACCTCCCTCTTTCAGATGAGGCTCATGTTTACAACAGTAATCTTGGGGGGTGGACTCATTTAAAGTAATGTAATCGTTTGGTTTTAGCCAGTTTCTGTCAAACACAGCACATCTACAGTAGGTTATAATCTGTAATCATATCATTAACAATTAGCGCTTTTGAAGTAAGGGATCGAATATTTAGCAACCCGAGCTTTATCATTTGTTCATCTGTATTATATCTGTTTTTTATTTGTTGAACATCAATTACATTCTTACCCTTAAATGGGTTTGGGAGTTTTTTGGGGGACAGACACAGTCTCTATATGATGATATCTAGGTGAAAGAGTCTATGTGATGGGATTTATCTGACTAAATCCCTCATTGCTGACAGAGAATGCTATACTATACATGTAACACGAAGTGCAAGTGACAATAACAGGAGAAGACATTACTCACCGTGTTTGTTGACTGATCCTACTCACGACAGTTCTTTAATACACTAATATAATAGGCAAGAGAAAAAAAGACGGCAAGCACGGATGGCAGGTTAACAGGCTAGCGAGATACTAGTGTGTTGTGCTAGCGATAACGATTTAGTTAAAAGCTAGCGATGTCAGATTAATGTGATAGGCAATATTAGACAATATCTAATATATGTTGATGAGTAAGTTATATTTAGCAATATTGAACAACAAGGAATGATAGTAAAATAGAGATTCAAAACAGAAAGCTATACGGAGCATACAGACACAAACCAGCAGCAAGGCAGACACACACAAACGCACTCTCTCACACACACACACACACACACACACACACACACACACACACACACACACACACACACACACACATACTCTCTCTCACACACACACACACACACACACACACACAAGGGTGTGGGGTGTGGATCTATATATAGATGTGCTGGTGTCTGATAGCCAGTTCATGTCTGACCCTCCAACACACTCTCTCAACAACACACTCAGCTCTGAACAACACACTCTACTACGATCTCCATGTTTATACAGAGGGAAAGCACAGAGATTCAAAGGATGCCATGTTTATTAGCACTTCCACTGATCCCTGAGTCTGTAGAGATGGTTTGTCCTCAATTTCCTCCTCAGGTGAAGTGTGTTTTACCCCAGAATGTAAATGAAAGGCACCTTCAGCTGCCAGACTGTGGAGTGGGGTGTGTGTGTGTATGTGTGTGTGTGTGTGTCCTGTTAACCAGGAGTTATTTTCAAACCAGAACAAAACTGAAACACCCTGATGTGTCTCTCAAGGAGAAAAGTAGCGTCCCGGTGTCATGATCTCATGCCTCATTACTGAGATGTTTCAGCCAAAAACACTGCCTGACATTCTCCTTTACACCTGAAGCAAAGTCCTTGAAAAATGTTGAATTGTACATGCAACCTTTATTAACAAACAAATATGTTTATATGTTTTGTATGTAATTTTGGGGGTATAAAGCACTCGATTTACTTCATTACTATTCTCAAGTAGCCTATTTGGGGAATTGGGAATATTTTGTGATGTAAATTCCATTCCAAATCGATGAATTGTTGAATAATACTTAACATTTACAAAAGGTTTTAGTCAGTTCAAAAGGTTTTAAATGTAATATATTAAGGGTTTTAAGCATGGGACCATAACAGTTTTTGTTGTATTCTCAGAAAATCTCACGGATCTTTCTTTATATAGACACCAAAAGAAATTTAAATAACCATGGGCATGAAATATTCCATTATTTTTAATAGAGCAAGGAATTCATTAAAGTCACAAAAATTAAAGTCCCCTATAGTCAATCATTTTATCCCTTAAAACTCATCTCTGATCACCAAAATTATATATTTAAAAGCTTCATGCCTTAAAATATCTTGAATGTAACTCGACACCCTTGCCTCATTAGTATGCGCGGCTCTATTGATATGCAAATGAGCCCGGTCTCCACTCACTCACTCAGAGATCCACTCGTTGACGATCACACGTTGATCTGATTGGTTACAAGGTAGTTTGTGACGTCAGAAACACCAGCGATTTCAAACCGTGTTTTTGAGTCTGTCTTTGGTTCACTGCCGTTTTAAGGAGAAAATACTCAGCAATGCTGTCGACTTATGAATTTACACATGGTTTGTCTTAAAGCATATTAAAAACACCACATAGACATATAAACAACATTAAACGCTGGATTTTCACCACAGGGGGACTTTAAGAATGAATAAACCCATGTTGTTGGCTATCAATAAGATTAAGATAATAGAGTAACTAGTCATTTTGTTTATTTTAAATTAGAACATTAACCATAAGCATGACTTTTTGATGCACTTTGTTAAACAACAACAGACAAATCGTCCAAGGGTTTCGCATGTCTAATTGACGCTATGCGAACGCCTCTCCGTGAGCCGGTGTCTGAAGCATGTGTGCAACACACCGATGAAACTGGCCTTTGAAGTGGCCATGTGATGACAGGTCAGCGAGTTCGCGAGACTAGAAACAGACACACAAATACACACAATCAGATTCTAATTGTCTGAAGGAAGACACACAGTTGTGTGTGCGGTATGGCAAAGCAATGCAGCGTTGAGTTCCCTTCTCAGGGAACCAGAAACAAACTTTGTTGCATTATTTTCCTGTTATCTCTGTAAAGCTGCCTTGAAATAATCTGTATTGTAAAAAGTGCTATAAAAATAAAGGGGACTTGACTGCTAGATGTAATGCTCTTGCTATTTGTGTTTAGGCTGTAATGTATATATATATTTATATATATATACTGTATATAGGCTAAATAATCATGAACACAATGACGGGGTGAAATGGGCTGTGATGCATGGGGCACCAGGTAAAATCACAATGAAAATAGTATTATTTTCTTTGTCTTTATTTATTATATTTGCAATGAACGGTTAGTTACCTTTACATCATTAAAAATGGGTGTCTCAACTGTACCATGGTACTGTCTCAACTCTACCACATACAGTTGAGACAAAGTTGAGACAAAAAGCATCTTATTTTTATGAGCTAATTGTGGAAAATATAAACTACTTATGGGTATTATTGATTGATAATATCTTAGTCTACAAGCTAATGAAATGTCATGTGGCATGTCATGTGGAAATTCACTTCTTTTCAGTATCTATCTATTTTTGTGTCTATTTCAACTGTACTCAGTCTACCCTATAGAGTCGGGGGTTTTTGTGGAGGTTTTTTTTTTTGTTTTTTTTTTAGTATTTCGAATTAATGGTCTTAAAATATTATTAGTTTAAAAAAAATAAAATAAAAAAAAATCACTCGTTCACTTTTGGAGCCCCTATTGAGTGGCGCCCCTAGCATTTGCCTATTCACCTATATATAGCCACGGGCTGGCCCTGTTGACAGCCCTATAACTTCATTCACTGCAACATAATTCAAGCTGATTTAAATCATGCCATCATACTAAAATTAGATCTAATGTTCCAAAAGTATTCACAACTTTTGGAATTTCAGGAGAAACATCCCAGACAAAGTCACACACACTCTAACAACTGAGAACTTGAAGTCCATTACGTTTCCAAAACTGTGCGCAGTAAAACTGTCCTGTGTGTGTCTGCAGTCTCGGGTTTCTGTGTGTGTGTGTGTGTGTGTGTGTGTGTGTGTGTATGTGCAGCAGACCAAATATCTGAGAGAGAGAGAGAGAGAGAGAGAGAGAGAGAGGGGGGAATATACAGAGCGCGTGTTGATTCTTCTTTCCCATCATGGATCCTTTGACTAATTTCCCAGAGAATAACGCGACCGAGTCTCTGGAATATCCAGTGTGCTCAGAGTGGAAGGAAAATCCCGAAGGATCAATGTTTCATCTCGCTCATATCCTGCTGGTTTTAGGGTTCATGGGAGGCAGTGGCTTTTATGGATTACTCTACATGTTCTGCTTCTTATCGCTGGGGTTTTTGTGCTGCTCGATCTGGTCGTGGTCCGACCCGTGCACGAGCGACTCGTTCTCGTGGACCTTCGCGCTCTTCGCCTTCAGTCTCGCGCAGCTCGTGCACGTGTCCTACCGACTGAGAAGAGTCACTTTCGAGAAGGAGTTTCAGGATCTCTACGATTACATGTTCAAAAAGCTGGGGGTGTCCTTAATTAACTTTGGGAAGATCGTTGAGTGTTGTGACGGCGATATCCACACTATAGATAAAGAGCAATGCTTCGCCATAGAGGGCAAAACCCCGATCGACAAACTCTCAGTTCTGCTCTCAGGCAGGTGAGTAACGTTATTAAAGGAGTAGTTCACTTTAAAATGAAAATTAGCCTATGATTTACTCTCCCTCAAGTCATCTGTATATGACTTTCTTCTTTCAGACGAATATAATCAGAGTTATATTAATAAACACCCTGACGCTTCCGAGCTTTATAATGGCAGTGGATTGCAACCATCAGATTGAAGCTCAAAAAAGTGCATCTATCCATGATAAAAGAGCATCTATCCATCATAAAAGTGCATCTGTCCATCATAAAAGTGCATCTATCCATGATAAAAGTGCATCTATCCATCGTAAAAGTGCATCTATCCATGATAAAAGTGCATCTATCCATCGTAAAAGTGCATCTGTCCATCATAAAAGTGCATCTATCCATCATAAAAGTGCATCTGTCCATCATAAAAGTGCATCTGTCCATCATAAAAGTGCATCTATCCATCATAAAAGTGCATCTGTCCATCATAAAAGTGCATCTGTCCATCATAAAAGTGCATCTATCCATCATAAAAGTGCATCTGTCCATCATAAAAGTGCATCTGTCCATCATAAAAGTGCATCTATCCATCATAAAAGTGCATCTGTCCATCATAAAAGTGCATCTATCCATCATAAAAGTGCATCTGTCCATCATAAAAGTGCATCTGTCCATCATAAAAGTGCATCTGTCCATCATAAAAGTGCATCTATCCATCATAAAAGTGCATCTATCCATCATAAAAGTGCATCTGTCCATCATAAAAGTGCATCTGTCCATCATAAAAGTGCATCTGTCCATCATAAAAGTGCATCTGTCCATCATAAAAGTGCATCTATCCATCATAAAAGTGCATCTATCCATCATAAAAGTGCATCTGTCCATCATAAAAGTGCATCTGTCCATCATAAAAGTGCATCTGTCCATCATAAAAGTGCATCTGTCCATCATAAAAGTGCATCTGTCCATCATAAAAGTGCATCTATCCATCATAAAAGTGCATCTATCCATCATAAAAGTGCATCTGTCCATCATAAAAGTGCATCTGTCCATCATAAAAGTGCATCTGTCCATCATAAAAGTGCATCTGTCCATCATAAAAGTGCATCTATCCATCATAAAAGTGCATCTGTCCATCATAAAAGTGCATCTGTCCATCATAAAAGTGCATCTGTCCATCATAAAAGTGCATCTATCCATCATAAAAGTGCATCTATCCATCATAAAAGTGCATCTGTCCATCATAAAAGTGCATCTCTCCATCATAAAAGTGCATCTATCCATCATAAAAGTGCATCTGTCCATCATAAAAGTGCATCTGTCCATCATAAAAGTGCATCTATCCATCATAAAAGTGCATCTATCCATCATAAAAGTGCATCTGTCCATCATAAAAGTGCATCTATCCATCATAAAAGTGCATCTGTCCATCATAAAAGTGCATCTATCCATCATAAAAGTGCATCTGTCCATCATAAAAGTGCATCTATCCATCATAAAAGTGCATCTATCCATCATAAAAGTGCATCTATCCATCATAAAAGTGCATCTGTCCATCATAAAAGTGCATCTGTCCATCATAAAAGTGCATCTATCCATCATAAAAGTGCATCTATCCATCATAAAAGTGCATCTGTCCATCATAAAAGTGCATCTATCCATCATAAAAGTGCATCTGTCCATCATAAAAGTGCATCTGTCCATCATAAAAGTGCATCTATCCATCATAAAAGTGCATCTATCCATCATAAAAGTGCATCTATCCATCATAAAAGTGCATCTATCCATCATAAAAGTGCATCTGTCCATCATAAAAGTGCATCTATCCATCATAAAAGTGCATCTGTCCATCATAAAAGTGCATCTATCCATCATAAAAGTGCATCTGTCCATCATAAAAGTGCATCTATCCATCATAAAAGTGCATCTGTCCATCATAAAAGTGCATCTGTCCATCATAAAAGTGCATCTATCCATCATAAAAGTGCATCTGTCCATCATAAAAGTGCATCTGTCCATCATAAAAGTGCATCTATCCATCATAAAAGTGCATCTGTCCATCATAAAAGTGCATCTATCCATCATAAAAGTGCATTTATCCATCATAAAAGTGCATCTGTCCATCATAAAAGTGCATCTGTCCATCATAAAAGTGCATCTATCCATCATAAAAGTGCATCTGTCCATCATAAAAGTGCATCTATCCATCATAAAAGTGCATCTATCCATCATAAAAGTGCATCTGTCCATCATAAAAGTGCATCTATCCATCATAAAAGTGCATCTGTCCATCATAAAAGTGCATCTGTCCATCATAAAAGTGCATCTGTCATCTGTCCATCATAAAAGTGCATCTGTCCATCATAAAAGTGCATTTATCCATCATAAAAGTGCATCTGTCCATCATAAAAGTGCATCTGTCCATCATAAAAGTGCATCTATCCATCATAAAAGTGCATCTATCCATCATAAAAGTGCATCTATCCATCATAAAAGTGCATCTGTCCATCATAAAAGTGCATCTATCCATCATAAAAGTGCTATCCATCATAAAAGTGCATCTATCCATCATAAAAGTGCATCTGTCCATCATAAAAGTGCATCTGTCCATCATAAAAGTGCATCTGTCCATCATAAAAGTGCATCTGTCCATCATAAAAGTGCATCTATCCATCATAAAAGTGCATCTATCCATCATAAAAGTGCATCTGTCCATCATAAAAGTGCATCTATCCATCATAAAAGTGCATCTATCCATCATAAAAGTGCATCTATCCATCATAAAAGTGCATCTATCCATCATAAAAGTGCATCTATCCATCATAAAAGTACTCCACAGGCTCCGGGGGGTTAATAAAGGTCTTCTGAAGCGAAGTCATGCGTTTGCGTAAGCAAAATATCCATATTTAACACATTACAAAGTAAATTTCTAGCTTCCAGCCAAATGAACATACACAGTCTGCTTTACGCTTAAAGCGCAACTTACGCAACTAGGGGTGTAACGATTCCCTCATGTCACGATTCGATACATATCACGATACTGAACTCATGATACGATATTATTGCGATACTCCAAGACATATGATAAAAGTTTAACAAAAAAATTACTGTTGATTAAAATGCTAACTTTAGTTTTACATTGTGTGTGTAAATGAATAGGATGGACTTGGTGCTGAAACCCAAAGCACAGGACAATAGAGACACCAGAATAAAAATATTCATGATTCTGAAGCTGAAAATACAGAATTATTTTAGACGAATATGCTTGCACTCTGTCACTCACTAGATATATTTAAAATAATGTAGGCCATTTATTACTGGTAACATCAGACATTTGGCATTATCAGGACACACAAATATTCCCATATCCCCATTGCATTATTATACATTGTATTCAACATTATATA
Organism: Gila robusta; assembly: GCA_030770095.1. Lineage (NCBI taxonomy): Eukaryota > Metazoa > Chordata > Actinopteri > Cypriniformes > Leuciscidae > Gila > Gila robusta. Next base: position 238,668 of record JAVALU010001581.1, read on the forward strand.
TAGAAGATTAATGTAGTACTGACACTAAAACTCTTTTAAAAAACTAAAACCACTTTTTTCTAATTTTCATATTGAGTGAACTATACACAATACAGATTGTCACTATCCACGATACATATTGTTGCCTTTTTGTATTGCGATATATTGTGACACGATATATTGTTACACCCCTATACGCAACTCATGATGTCAGAAGTAGTGTAGTGTAGGTCATGGCGTATCGTAAATATCAGCAGTCGCATTACTCGTGTAAGTTGCGCTTTAGACTGAAGTAGAATCCGTATGTTCATTTGGCCGGAAGCTAGTTATTTTACTTAATAAAGTTTTAAATAATGCATATTTTTCTTACACAAACGCATGGACTTCAAAACAGAAACAGCAATTCACTGCCATTATAAATAATATAATAAATAATTTTAAAGTGAACTACTCCTTTAAGATACTTCTGACTGTATGTAGGGGTGTTCGATATTGACAAAAAATTGTATCTTCATATTTTCTGGGATTTTATCGATAACAATAATTAGACTATATTTTGCTGAGCGTGTTTATTGTATTGGTACTTTGGCAGGTTTAGGACTGCTGTGAACAGAGATCCTTAAGATCCTCATATTGTGTGCGGTGGTCAGTTCGGATCAGTGACAGAAATCATCTTTTCCAATAAGTTTAAAGTAACACCAGGTAACTTTTCAACCTTCATAATATATTTCCAAGTCTCTTGTGATGGTACATCGACCTACAATAGGTTGAATGACACGTCTGCCATAGCCTGACGGGGTCTGTAGCGTTTTTAATCGTACTTTTAAACTTCGGGTTTCGGGTAGTAACCGGCGAACAAAGAGAACTACAAAACTCGACTGCTTTACGGCATATACGTCACTTCCACCACCACCCCCACTTCCTTAAAATCGCAGGGCTGTCAAGTGTCACGCATTGAGCGTGACAGTCACTCATTTCGGTCTTTTGTCACGCTCTCCCGCCACACATTGTATTTCTCACGCTGAAAAACTATTTGTAATATATTTAATATGCCGCAGCGCCCAAAACTCTGGCCGCGCCGCTCTCACTGTGGAACAGGCATGAATTCAAGCGCGTCTCCTCTGGTGTTGTTCGTCTGGTGTTGTTAGCCAATCAGAAAATAGCACTATTGTATCTGGGTAACATTTAACGCAACAACCAATGACACCCCGTAGTCTGGGGTGTTTTTTTGTCTGCCTGACTATGTTACGGAAGCTATCTTATCCTCCGTTTATCTTCATGAATCAGGTAATGATTATTTGTCTTGCCTCAAGCTATAATGCAAATCGATTTGTAAAATTTGCAGATTTATTTATGGTAGCTTGACATTATAATATTGACGATATATGGTTATTATCTACCACTCAAACATTGCATTGAAGTATCATATAGATTCAGTAAAACGGTAACCAATAGACTAGGCTACTATAATGACACTGGCTTGTAAACGTGATCATCGCGATCATTTGTCGTTAGAAAAAAAATAAAACCCATGAAATTATATTCATATGACATGCTGAAATATATGCCACTGTACCTGGGATGAAGACATTTCACACGCGACGCAAGCAGAACACCTGCATGTGACCTCCTCCTACAGTGTTCAGGGCTATCATGGTTGTCAACAAATGCACGATGACAGAGTTTACGACAGTAGTAGAGGACAATACTGTTTCCCAACTGTAGGGGGACCCCGAGAGCAAAAGTTACCTGGTGTTACTTTAAATCGCTTTTTTACCTTTTATAGGATTTTTTTTTAACCGTTTTAAAGCTATTTTTTAACCTATTTAAAAGTATGCATCATATTTTGTCAAATTCTTACATTTAATCAGTTAAGACACAATATGACGGTTACAGCAACATAGTGTCGGCCCAGATGTGGCCCGGATCTGGGAACACTATGTTGCTGTCTAGGAAATGAAATCAGTATCAACAAAATTCATCTTTGCAATGCACAGAAGCATTTCCACAGACTGTTTAATTTATTTATTTACTTATTTATTTACTATTTAACCTGCAGTTACACATGCATAAATAATGTTTTGATGTTTTAAACATAAAACGTTGAATACTGATATATTGAAATGATTTTTTAAAAAAAATACTATAAAAGTGAAATTAAAACCGCCAGTAGATGGCAGCAAGTCACTGTTAATGAGTGAGTCATTGAATCGTTCATTCAGTAATGAAACACAGAGACGCAAAACAGTCCTGTGTCTTTGTTTGGAACTAATTTCGTTGGTGAAATAGAGCAAAAACAGGCGATATTGTGTCTAGAATGTAAGTCACTTCTTGTTTATTGAACTGTTGGATAAAATTAATATTAATCATGCTGATACTATCTGGAGAAAAAACGGAACTCTTTTTGTGATATTGATTAACTATATTAAATGATATAAATATATACAGAGGTATTTTTGCCCCTTATCTTGAATATTGGGTGCATTTAAATGCATTTTAATAGACTAAATCGCGCAGTGAAAGCGTGCACTCTCATGCGCAAGCACACACCTATACTATACATCATGTAGTGTATGCGTGCGCGCTCTAGGTGTGTTTCTGTAAAGTATAGCCTACATACTCGATAATGTCACATCGCTCATCGTTAAAACAACTATCATTATAGTATTATAGTATTATCTCTCTCCACAATAGGATCCGGGTGACGGTGAACGGGGAGTTCTTGCACTTCATCCATCCATTTCAGTTCCTGGACTCGCCCGAGTGGGATTCCCTCAGACCCTCAGAAGAAGGCTTTTTCCAGGTGAATGATTATTAAGTAGCTGATATTATGCGTTCCCACTGTGTGGTTTGTAACGGCCGTGTTGTGTTGTTCAGGTGACGTTGCGTGCGGACACGCGCTCCAGGTTCGTGTCGTGGCGAAGGAAGAAGCTGTACCTGCTGTTCGCGCGCCACCGCTACATCGCCAAGATCTTCGCGCTGCTCGTGCGCAACGACATCGCGGAGAAACTCTTCTCTCTGAACGACAGGGCTTTCGACGCGCGCGGGTTCCGCTATGATCTGCGGTTACCGAGCTTCTGTCACGCGCCAGAGCCGGCAGGAGAAGACACGAGTGAATCCTGTCGAGTGCTGGAAGAGAGTGAAGCCAAACCGGTGCAGAGAGACTCATGAGAAGCGCGCGCACCACATAGTCTTAACCGATGGTCGTTATTAATTTCGGTCATGCTTTGTTTTGTTTTGTTTTGTTTTTTAATCTTGACTGCACTTGGGATGTTTCCCCAAAAAATCTTGTCCTTGTTGTTTATTGTTTAGATTGTTTCTCAGAAATCATTTACTACCCAGGGGGCAAAACACCTGTTTTTTAGGAAATCAGACATGGGCTGCTGTAAAAGGTTGTCATATAAAAATGAAATCTATGATGTCTGAGGATCACAACCTGGGTGGACAACCCGGTCAACAAGCTGCTGGAAACTTGTGATTAGGGTCAAAACAATGCCTCAAATTCTGCTCCCCGGAATCACCCAATAGTCCAGTCATTTTATGAAAAAAGGTTGAACAAATTGCAACTGAAGCAAACTCAACTGATTTTGTATCCTCAATATGTCCTGAGTAAGGGGAAAAAAAGCCCTGAAGAATCCCATTAGGGGAAAGTTTCGAAAAAGACCCAAATATAGTCGCCTATTCATTTTTTTCTCACGTGAATAGGATAAAAATTTTAACCTTTAAATATCACCATGAAAATTACTGAGTTGATTACTTACATCAAGACAAACAAAAAATGTATTACAAGTTTTTTTTAATTGTTTGTTAACATGGACAAACGGTGCATAATCTAATTACATATGTGCTAATTTGCATAAATACCACAACAAATCTAAACATTGGGTATAGCAGGTGAAAATGTCTTGTTGACATATAACAGTAAAAGACTTAATGTTAAGGTCTGAATGGAACCCATTACCCATGAACATTAATACACAGAGGCAGGAAGAAGTACTTTAGAAACCAGCCTTTATTAATTATTATTGCAGAGATGGGGTTTGGGCATTGAGTGCATTGTGTACGTAACTAGATTTTTTTAGATTTTTTTTTAGATTTTTTTAGATGATCCAGACACTTTTTATTTTACCTATCTTTTGTCTTCTGCATTCTCTGAGTCCTTACTCATGTCTCCTGTTCTTCCCTCAGATTTATCCCCCAGAAACAGTCCCACTGACCCAGCCCCAAACCCCATCTATTAATAATTAATAAAGGCTGGTTTCTAAAGTATTTCTTCCTGCCTCTGTGTATTAATGTTCATGGGTAATGGGTTCCATTCAGACCTTATCATTAAGTCTTTTACTGTTATATGTCAACAAGATTCAACAAGACATTTTCACCTGCTATACCCAATGTTTAGATTTGTTGTGGTATTTATGCAAATTAGCACATATGTAATTAAATTATGCACCGTTTGTCCATGTTAACAAACAATTTAAAAAAACTTGTAATACATTTTTTGTTTGTCTTGATGTAAGTAATCAACTCAGTAATTTTCATGGTGATATTTAAAGGTTAAAATTTTTATCCTATTCACGTGAGAAAAAAATGAATAGGCGACTATATTTGGGTCTTTTTCAAAACTTTCCCCTAATGGGATTCTTCAGGGCTTTTTTTCCCTTACTCAGGACATATTGAGGATACAAAATCAGTTGAGTTTGCTTCAGTTGCAATTTGTTCAACCTTTTTTCATAAAATGACTGGACTATTGGGTGATTCCGGGGAGCAGAATTTGAGGCATTGTTTTGACCCTAATCACAAGTTTCCAGCAGCTTGTTGACCGGGTTGTCCACCCAGGTTGTGATCCTCAGACATCATAGATTTCATTTTTATATGACAACCTTTTACAGCAGCCCATGTCTGCTAAACCCCCTTTGCCCCCTGGGTACACTGCACATTTAAAGTGACAAAAATGATTTAGTCAAGAGCAGTAAGTGGTTTTCTCTTTGTCTTTTGTACTTTAATTAACATTAATGACACAGACAGCAGTAAGTTAATTAGGCTGCTGTCACTTTAAGACCTGACACGCATCGGATTATCTCTATTTTAAGGCTATTTTAAGAATTTGTTTTCAAGGAAACAGCTTTTAATATGTCATTCTGGTGATCAAATATGAGTTTTATGGGATGCACTTGGGATGTTTTCCCCCAAAAAATGTTGTCCTTGTTTTATTTAATTGTAAAATTAGAACCATCACGAGAATCAACTGTTCTGAAGGAGAAGTGGTTGCGCGTTGTGTCTGTATTTGTGGAAACGCTGTTTGGATGGATGAGAATCACTTTCAGCATTTAGTTGAATATATATAGGATGAATATATATATATATATATATATATATATATATATATATAAGCTCTCATATTAGTTTCCTCTGTATTATCATGACATCATTTAACGTCCGTCATATGAAACGGAACACTGTTATTGACTTGAGATTGTTCTGTTTCACTAGTTGTTTTTTTGTTTTTGCTTTACACACGGACTGTGCTTTTCAGGACTGACTTGAAAATTCCGTTGGGTGTGTGTGTGTGTGTGTGAGAGTGTGAGTGTGTTTGAATGTATGTGAGAGAGTGTGTGTTTGGGGGGGTGGGGGTAGTGTGTGTGTGTGTGTGTGTGTGAGAGAGAGTGTATGTTTGGGGGGGGGGGGGGGGGTGAGTGTGTTGGGGTTAGTATGTATGTGTGTGTAAATTAGATTAGATAAACCTACTAAATAGTCTATTGAGGAAAAACAGACGCCCTCTAGCGGTGGAGTCGCGTGCACGCGCAGAGGAGTGGCCGCTTGGTTTGTGCCCATTTTAAGTCAATGCCTGTCATTGCGCTCCTCTCTCACACACATACACACACACACACACAGTCTGTTATCTTCTGCTGGACATTCCTCCAGACCGCGCACATTACAGCTTCAACCGACAACTCCGGTGAGTAGACAATACTGTAATTAATATTATAATAACATATTTTAAAGTGCCATCGATCTTCTTTTAACTGGAGCTGTGTGAAATTCACACGGAGTACAGCAGATAAACGTGTGTGTCCGTAGAGAGTTTACTACTAGAGGTCAGTGACTGTGGCATTGCTCGGTCGGCAAATCTCCAGGATAGTTCTGTGCGCGTTCTCGGTTTGTGACTTTTCACTGTTTTCACGTCACTAATTATTGTGGAGCGCAGACTGACATTTATAGCATGTGTGTGTTATTCACGTAAGATAAATGTTTGCTAAGTTGAATCAATTTAGATCAAGCAACGAGAACAATTTAACATGAAACGCGCACTCTTGTATAATATTCATTACTTCAATGAGCTCAGTGTTTCTGCCTTAAATTATTACATTGTTTAAATTAATACATTTTTAGCTAACTGTGATTTTGTGCATTTTTTGAAATACATAACTTAGTCTCCTCTGATAACAGATCACTGTAAACTGTAATATGGACTCATGCATTTTCTGTAAAGCTGCTTTGAAACGATGTGTAGACTACTGTGAAAAGCGCTATACAAATAAATGTGAATTGAATAAAAGTACCACCTTAAATGCAACAAAACCTCTGTAAGGGACCATTATGTCGTGTTTTTTGCTTTATGAATGTGTCAGTTGTAAATATATATGAGTATATGTGTGTTATCCACGGAAGATAAATGTTTGCGAAGTTGAATCAATTTAGATCAAGCCACGAGAACCATTTGACACGAAACACACACTCTTGTGTAATAAAACGCACCATAAAACATCTTCTTTAAGGAACCATTCTGGCGTGTTTTGTGCTTTATGCACGTGTGAGTTGTAACAGTTTTCTGCATCTCTTCTCCAGCTCGAGAGATGTCCGTGTCTCTGTCCTACACTTCATCTCCACTGCTCTCCAGTGTGCCCGCGCTCGCCGGTGACGCGAACGCCACGTCATGCCAGGACTGGGACCAGTCTCATCACCTGCTGTTCCACCTGGCCCACCTGAGCCTCGGGGCGGGTCTGCTGATCCCCACCACCCTCACACTGCACATGATCCTGCTCAGACTGCTGCTGATCACGGGTACAGCGCGCGCTCCCGTGCACACAACTTACAACACTGCACGCTCCCGTGCATACGACCCTACTTTCTGAAGTTAGAACATTGGCATTTTTAATTTTCATGTTAATAAAATGCATTCAAATGCACTGAAACAATTTTATTATTTAGAAGTAAAATATAGTAAAAGGGATAGTTCACCCAAAAAAGAAAATTAGCCCATGATTTACTCGCCCTCAAGTCATCCTAGGTGTATATGACATTCTTCTCTCAGACGAATACAATCAGAGTTATATTAAAAAATGTCCTGGCTCTTCCGAGCTTTATAATGGCAGTGAATGGCTGTTTTTGTTTTGAAGTCCATAAAAGTGCATCTATCCATCATAAAAGTGCATCTATCCATCATCATCTACCCATTATAAAAGTGCATCTATCCATCATAAAAGTGCATCTATCCATCATCATCTACCCATTATAAAAGTGCATCTATCCATCATAAAAGTGCATCTATCCATCATCATCTATCCATTATAAAAGTGCATCTATCCATGATAAAAGTGCATCTGTCCATCATAAAAGTGCATATATCCATCATAAAAGTGCATCTATCCATCATAAAAGTGTATCTATCCTTCATAAAAGTGCATCTATCCTTCATAAAAGTGCATCTATCCATCATAAAAGTGCATCTATCCATCATCATCTATCCATTATAAAAGTGCATCTATCCATGATAAAAGTGTATCTGTCCATCATAAAAGTGCATATATCCATCATAAAAGTGCATCTATCCTTCATAAAAGTGCATCTATGCTTCATAAAAGTGCATCTGTCCATCATAAAAGTGTATCTATCCTTCATAAAAGTGCATCTATGCTTCATAAAAGTGCATCTGTCCATCATAAAAGCGCATCTATCCATGATAAAAGTGCATCTATCCATCATAAAAACGCATCTATCCATGATAAAAGTGTATCTATCCATCATAAAAGTGTATCTATCCTTCATAAAAGTGCATCTATCCTTCATAAAAGTGCATCTGTCCATCATAAAAGCGCATCTATCCATGATAAAAGTGTATCTATCCATCATAAAAGCGCATCTATCCATGATAAAAGTGTATCTATCCATCATAAAAGTGTATCTATCCTTCATAAAAGTGCATCTATCCTTTATAAAAGTGCATCTGTCCATCATAAAAGCGCATCTATCCATGATAAAAGTGCATCTATCCATCATAAAAACGCATCTATCCATGATAAAAGTGTATCTATCCATCATAAAAGTGTATCTATCCTTCATAAAAGTGCATCTATCCTTCATAAAAGTGCATCTGTCCATCATAAAAGCGCATCTATCCATGATAAAAGTGTATCTATCCATCATAAAAGCGCATCTATCCATGATAAAAGTGTATCTATCCATCATAAAAGTGTATCTATCCTTCATAAAAGTGCATCTATCCTTTATAAAAGTGCATCTGTCCATCATAAAAGCGCATCTATCCATGATAAGTGCATCTATCCATCATAAAAGTGTATCTATCCTTCATAAAAGTGCATCTATCCTCATAAAAGTGCATCTATCCTCATAAAAGTGCATCTGTCCATCATAAAAGCGCATCTATCCATCATAAAAGTGTATCTATCCTTCATAAAAGTGCATCTATCCATCATAAAAGTGCATCTATCCATCATAAAAGTGCATCTATCCTCATAAAAGCGCATCTATCCATCATAAAAGTGCAACTATCCATCATAAAAGTCCATCTATCCATCATAAAAGTGCATATATCCATGTTTAACACGTTACAAAGTAAAATTCTAGCTTCCGGCCAAACGAACATACACAGTCTACTGAAACAATTTTATTATTTAGAAATAATAAAATATAGTAAAGGCTCTTTCACACCAAGGACGATAACGATAAAGATAACGATGAAGATATGGTTCTAAAAATCGTTCTCAATATTAAAGAATAGCAGAGTTCACACCACAGCTATAACGATAACGATATAGAGAAACAATATCGTTGGGAATGATCACTTTCAGAACGCTTTTCCCCAGCTTTCAAACGATAAAACACTGACAGCCAATCAGAATTCATTCTAATTTAAAGGGCTCGCGCATTTAAAATGACAGATGACATTGTGGAGAAATTAATCGTCGAGATGCAGAAAAATCGAGAAGTCCAGCACTGTTTGACAAGTCAAGCCCCTTTTCAAGAAAATGGATACTGAAAACAATCGTTAATACCCTCTGAATGAACAGAAGTATTACCTCAGGTATCAGCGCTCGTTTACACTACATTGTCTTGCTTCCTTTGCAGTTGCGGTGAAAAAGACTAACGTTAGGTGTTGTTTTTATTCCACTATATTGACTAAATTCACTGTTAGATTATTAGCTCGATTACACTAGCTTCACTCAAAACACAGCATGCTGAGGACATCCGCGGGTTAAAACCGTGTAAATGCAACAAGAACAGCAAAAACATGTTCAATGACGTTTTACACACTGGAACATGCAAAAATAGTTATTGTTATAGTTATTGTTCTTGGTGTGAACGGCCCTTAAGACGTTTAGATATGATTCCGGCTCGCTGCAGAACATTATAGTTCCATAAGGTTTATTGCAGGTAATTTCATTTAAATCAGATTAATCGTGAACAGATCATCTTTAAATGTACTTTTAAAAACATGTGATAGTATAAGGTGAGGGAATACACGAAACTAGTAACAATTATGTTTTCAGTAATTGAAATAAACTGAAATGAAATAAAGAAAATATCAATATTAGAAAAAATATTAACATGTAATATAAAAATATTAACATGTATAATATATATAATATTTTGAAAGTCTAAATGAATGTTACAATACAAAATTCATTTGTATTAATGGAAAGAAAAAAAGTATGTCCCTTTAATAAAAAAAAGCAAGCTTTGTAGTCTGATGAGGTTTTCTCAGAGGTGTGTCTCTGATGGTGTGTCTCTGATGGAGTGTGTCTCTGATGCTGTGTCTCTGATGGAGTGTGTCTCTGATGGAGTGTGTCTCTGATGGAGTGTGTCTCTGATGGTGTGTGTCTCTGATGGTGTATCTCTGATGGAGTGTGTCTCTGATGGTGTGTGTTTCTGATGGAGTGTGTCTCTGATGGTGTATCTCTGATGGTGTATCTCTGATGGAGTGTGTCTCTGATGGTGTGTGTCTCTGATGGAGTGTGTCTCTGATGGTGTGTGTCTCTGATGGTGTGTGTCTCTGATGGTGTGTGTCTCTGATGGAGTGTGTCTCTGATGGAGTGTGTCTCTGATGGTGTGCGTCTCTGATGGTGTGCGTCTCTGATGGTGTGTGTCTCTGATGGTGTATCTCTGATGGTGTGTGTCTCTGATGGTGTGTCTCTGATGGTGTGTGTCTCTGATGGTGTGTCTCTGATGGTGTGTGTCTCTGATGGTGTGTGTCTCTGATGGTGTGTATCTGATGGTGTGTATCTGATGGTGTGCGTCTCTGATGGTGTGTCTCTGATGGTGTGTGTCTCTGATGGTGTGTGTCTTTGATGGTGTGTGTCTCTGATGGTGTGTGTCTCTGATGGAGTGTGTTTCTGATGGAGTGTGTCTCTGATGGTGTGCGTCTCTGATGGTGTGCGTCTCTGATGGTGTGTGTCTCTGATGGTTTATCTCTGATGGAGTGTGTCTCTGATGGTGTGTGTCTCTGATGGTGTGTGTCTCTGATGGTGTGTATCTGATGGTGTGTGTCTCTGATGGTGTGTGTCTCTGATGGTGTGTATCTGATGGTGTGTGTCTCTGATGGTGTGTATCTGATGGTGTGTGTCTCTGATGGTGTGTGTCTCTGATGGAGTGTGTCTGATAGTGTGTGTCTGATGGAGTGTGTCTCTGATGGAGTGTGTATCTGATGGAGTGTGTGTCTGATGGTGTGTGTATCTGATGGTGTGTGTCTCTGATGGTGTGTGTCTGATGGTGTATGTCTCTGATGGTGTGTGTCTCTGATGGTGTGTCTCTGATGGTGTGTCTCTGATGGTGTGTATCTGATGGTGTGTGTCTTTGATGGTGTGGTTCTCTGATGGAGTGTGTCTCTGATGGAGTGTGTCTCTGATGGAGTGTGTATCTGATGGTGTGTGTCTCTGATGGTGTGTGTCTCTGATGGTGTGTGTCTCTGATGGTGTGGTTCTCTGATGGAGTGTGTCTCTGATGAAGTGTGTCTCTGATGGTGTGTGTCTGATGGTGTGTGTCTCTGATGGTGTGTGTATCTGATGGTGTGTGTGTGTGTGTGTGTGTGTGTGTGTGTGTCTGATGGTGTGTGTGTGTCTGATGGTGTGTCTCTGATGGTGTGTGTCTGATGGTGTGTGTCTCTGATGGTGTGTATCTGATGGTGTGTCTCTGATGGTATGTGTCTCTGATGGTGTGTCTCTGATGGTGTGTGTATCTGATGGAGTGTGTGTCTGATGGTGTGTGTATCTGATGGTGTGTGTCTCTGATGGTGTGTCTGATGGTGTGTGTCTCTGCTGGTGTGTATCTTATGGTGTGTGTCTCTGATGGTGTTTCTCTGTTGGTGTGTCTCTGATGGTGTGTATCTGATTGTGTGTGTCTCTGATGGTGTGTCTCTGATGGTGTGTGTCTTGGATGGTGTGTATCTGATGGTGTGTGTCTCTGATGGTGTGTATCTGATGATGTGTGTCTCTTATGGTGTGTGTCTCTGATGGAGTGTGTCTGATAGTGTGTGTCTCTGATGGAGTGTGTCTCTGATGGAGTGTGTCTCTGATGGAGTGTGTATCTGATTGTGTGTGTCTCTGATGGTGTGTCTCTGATGGTGTGTGTCTTGGATGGTGTGTATCTGATGGTGTGTGTCTCTGATGGTGTGTATCTGATGATGTGTGTCTCTTATGGTGTGTGTCTCTGATGGAGTGTGTCTGATAGTGTGTGTCTCTGATGGAGTGTGTCTCTGATGGAGTGTGTCTCTGATGGAGTGTGTATCTGATGGAGTGTGTGTCTGATGGTGTGTCTCTGATGGTGTTTGTCTCTGATGGGTGTATCTGATGATGTGTGTCTCTGATGGTGTGTCTCTGATGGTGTGTCTCTGTTGGTGTGTCTCTGATGGTGTGTGTATCTGATGGTGTGTGTCTCTGATGGTGTGTATCTGATGGTGTGTGTACTCTGATGGTGTGTGTGTCTCTGATGGTGTGTCTTGTGGTGTCTCTGATGGAGTGTGTCTCTGATGGAGTGTGTCTCTGATGGTGTGTGTCTCTGATGGAGTGTGTCTCTGATGGAGTGTGTATCTGATGGAGTGTGTGTCTGATGGTGTGTGTATCTGATGGTGTGTGTCTCTGATGGTGTGTGTCTGATGGTGTGTTTCTCTGATGGTGTGTGTGTGTCTGATGGTGTGTGTCTGATGGTGTTTGTCTCTGATGGTGTGTATCTGATGTTGTGTGTCTGATGGTGTGTGTGTGTCTGATGGTGTGTGTGTGTCTGATGGTGTGTGTCTCTGATGGTGTGTATCTGATGGTGTGTATCTGATGGTGTGTGTCTCTGATGGTGTGTGTCTCTGATGGTGTGTCTCTGATGGTGTGTGTCTCTGATGCTGTGTGTATCTGATGGTGTGTGTCTCTGATGGTGTGTATCTGATGGTGTGTGTCTCTGATGGTGTGTCTCTGATGGTGTGTGTATCTGATGGTGTGTGTCTCTGATGGTGTGCGTCTCTGATGGTGTGTGCCTCTGATGGTGTGTCTCTGATGGTGTGTCTCTGATGGAGTGTCTCTGATGGTGTGTGTCTCTGATGGTGTGTGTCTCTGATGGTGTGTCTCTGATGGTGTGTCTCTGATGGTGTGTCTCTGATGGTGTGTGTCTCTGATGGTGTGTCTCTGATGGTGTGTGTCTCTGATGGTGTGTGTCTCTGATGGTGTGTCTCTGATGGTGTGTGTCTCTGATGGTGTGTCTCTGATGGTGTGTCTCTGATGGTGTGTGTCTCTGATGGTGTGTCTCTGATGGTGTGTGTCTCTGATGGTGTGTGTCTCTGATGGTGTGTGTATCTGATGGTGTGTCTCTGATGGTGTGTCTCTGATGGTGTGTCTCTGATGGTGTGTCTCTGATGGTGTGTGTCTCTGATGGTGTGTCTCTGATGGTGTGTCTCTGATGGTGTGTCTCTGATGGTGTGTCTCTGATGGTGTGTGTCTCTGATGGTGTGTATCTGATGGTGTGTGTCTCTGATGGTGTGTATCTGATGTGTGTGTCTCTGATGGTGTGTCTCTGATGGTGTGTGTCTCTGATGGTGTGTCTCTGATGGTGTGTGTCTCTGATGGTGTGTGTCTCTGATGGTGTGTTCTGATGGTGTGTCTCTGATGGTGTGTGTCTCTGATGGTGTGTATCTGATGGTGTGTGTCTCTGATGGTGTGTCTCTGATGGTGTGTGTCTCTGATGGTGTGTGTCTCTGATGGTGTGTGTCTGATGTGTGTGTCTCTGATGGTGTGTGTCTCTGATGGTGTGTCTCTGATGGTGTGTGTCTCTGATGGTGTGTGTCTGATGGTGTGTCTCTGATGGTGTGTCTCTGATGGTGTGTATCTGATGGTGTGTGTCTCTGATGGTGTGTCTCTGATGGTGTGTCTCTGATGGTGTGTCTCTGATGGTGTGTATCTGATGGTGTGTGTCTCTGATGGTGTGTATCTGATGGTGTGTGTCTCTGATGGTGTGTCTCTGATGGTGTGTGTCTCTGATGGTGTGTGTCTCTGATGGAGTGTGTCTCTGATGGTGTGTGTCTCTGATGGAGTGTGTCTCTGATGGAGTGTGTATCTGATGGAGTGTGTGTCTGATGGTGTGTGTATCTGATGGTGTGTGTCTCTGATGGTGTGTGTCTGATGGTGTGTGTCTCTGATGGTGTGTGTCTCTGATGGTGTGTGTCTGATGGTGTGTGTCTCTGATGGTGTGTATCTGATGGTGTGTGTCTGATGGTGTGTGTGTCTGATGGTGTGTGTCTCTGATGGTGTGTGTCTCTGATGGTGTGTCTCTGATGGTGTGTATCTGATGGTGTGTGTCTCTGATGGTGTGTGTCTCTGATGGTGTGTCTCTGATGGTGTGTGTCTCTGATGGTGTGTGTATCTGATGGTGTGTGTCTCTGATGGTGTGTATCTGATGGTGTGTGTCTCTGATGGTGTGTCTCTGATGGTGTGTGTCTCTGATGGTGTGTGTCTCTGATGGTGTGTGTCTCTGATGGTGTGTCTCTGATGGTGTGTCTCTGATGGTGTGTCTCTGATGGTGTGTCTCTGATGGTGTGTGTCTCTGATGGGTGTGTCTCTGATGGGTGTGTCTCTGATGGTGTGTCTCTGATGGTGTGTCTCTGATGGTGTGTGTCTCTGATGGTGTGTCTCTGATGGTGTGTCTCTGATGGTGTGTGTCTCTGATGGTGTGTGTCTCTGATGGTGTGTGTCTGATGGTGTGTCTCTGATGGTGTGTGTCTCTGATGGTGTGTCTCTGATGGTGTGTGTCTCTGATGGTGTGTCTCTGATGGTGTGTGTCTCTGATGGTGTGTGTCTCTGATGGTGTGTGTCTCTGATGGTGTGTGTCTCTGATGGTGTGTGTCTCTGATGGTGTGTGTCTCTGATGGTGTGTGTCTCTGATGGTGTGTCTCTGATGGAGTGTGTCTCTGATGGTGTGTGTCTCTGATGGTGTGTGTCTCTGATGGTGTGTCTCTGATGGTGTGTGTCTCTGATGGTGTGTATCTGATGGTGTGTGTCTGATGGTGTGTGTATCTGATGGTGTGTGTCTCTGATGGTGTGTATCTGATGGTGTGTGTCTCTGATGGTGTGTCTCTGATGGTGTGTGTCTCTGATGGTGTGTGTCTCTGATGGTGTGTATCTGATGGTGTGTCTCTGATGGTGTGTGTCTCTGATGGTGTGTCTCTGATGGTGTGTATCTGATGGTGTGTGTCTCTGATGGTGTGTTCTGTGGTGTCTCTGATGGTGTGTCTCTGATGGTGTGTGTCTCTGATGGTGTGTGTCTCTGATGGTGTGTCTCTGATGGTGTGTCTCTGATGGTGTGTCTCTGATGGTGTGTATCTGATGGTGTGTGTCTCTGATGGTGTGTCTCTGATGGTGTGTGTCTCTGATGGTGTGTGTCTCTGATGGTGTGTGTCTCTGATGGTGTGTCTCTGATGGTGTGTGTCTCTGATGGTGTGTGTCTCTGATGGAGTGTGTCTCTGATGGTGTGTGTCTCTGATGGTGTGTCTCTGATGGTGTGTGTCTCTGATGGTGTGTGTCTCTGATGGTGTGTGTGTCTGATGGTGTGTCTCTGATGGTGTGTGTCTCTGATGGTGTGTATCTGATGGTGTGTGTCTCTGATGGTGTGTCTCTGATGGTGTGTCTCTGATGGTGTGTCTCTGATGGTGTGTATCTGATGGTGTGTGTCTCTGATGGTGTGTCTCTGATGGTGTGTCTCTGATGGTGTGTCTCTGATGGTGTGTCTCTGATGGTGTGTCTCTGATGGTGTGTTCTGATGTGTGTGTCTCTGATGGTGTGTGTCTCTGATGGAGTGTGTCTCTGATGGTGTGTGTCTGATGGTGTGTGTATCTGATGGTGTGTGTCTCTGATGGTGTGTGTCTGATGGTGTGTGTCTCTGATGGTGTGTCTGTGTGTGTCTGATGGTGTGTGTCTCTGATGGTGTGTCTCTGATGGTGTGTGTCTCTGATGGTGTGTGTCTCTGATGGTGTGTGTCTGATGGTGTGTGTCTCTGATGGTGTGTTCTGATGGTGTGTGTTCTGATGGTGTGTGTCTGATGGTGTGTGTCTCTGATGGTGTGTGTCTCTGATGGTGTGTCTCTGATGGTGTGTCTCTGATGGTGTGTGTCTCTGATGGTGTGTGTCTGTGGTGTGTCTCTGATGGTGTGTGTCTCTGATGGTGTGTGTCTCTGATGGGTGTGTCTCTGATGGAGTGTGTCTCTGATGGTGTGTGTCTCTGATGGTGTGTCTGATGGTGTGTTCTGATGGTGTGTCTGATGGTGTGTGTCTGATGGTGTGTGTCTCTGATGGTGTGTATCTGATGGTGTGTGTCTCTGATGGTGTGTCTCTGATGGTGTGTGTCTCTGATGGTGTGTGTCTCTGATGGAGTGTGTCTCTGATGGTGTGTCTCTGATGGTGTGTGTCTCTGATGGTGTGTGTCTGATGGTGTGTGTCTGTGTGTGTGTCTGATGGTGTGTGTCTCTGATGGTGTGTGTGTCTGATGGTGTGTCTCTGATGGTGTGTCTCTGATGGTGTGTATCTGATGGTGTGTCTCTGATGGTGTGTGTCTCTGATGGTGTGTGTCTCTGATGGTGTGTGTCTCTGATGGTGTGTGTCTCTGATGGTGTGTATCTGATGGTGTGTGTCTCTGATGGTGTGTCTCTGATGGTGTGTGTCTCTGATGGTGTGTCTCTGATGGTGTGTGTCTCTGATGGTGTGTCTCTGATGGTGTGTCTCTGATGGTGTGTCTCTGATGGTGTGTGTCTCTGATGGTGTGTATCTGATGGTGTGTGTCTCTGATGGTGTGTCTCTGATGGTGTGGTCTCTGATGGTGTGTCTCTGATGGTGTGTGTCTCTGATGGGTGTGTCTCTGATGGTGTGTGTCTGATGGTGTGTGTCTCTGATGGTGTGTGTCTGATGGTGTGTGTCTCTGATGGTGTGTGTCTGATGGTGTGTGTCTCTGATGGTGTGTCTCTGATGGTGTGTGTCTGATGGTGTGTATCTGATGGTGTGTGTCTCTGATGGTGTGTATCTGATGGTGTGTGTCTCTGATGGTGTGTGTCTCTGATGGTGTGTGTCTGATGGTGTGTGTCTCTGATGGTGTGTGTCTCTGATGGAGTGTGTTCTGATGGTGTGTCTCTGATGGTGTGTGTCTCTGATGGTGTGTCTCTGATGGTGTGTGTCTCTGATGGTGTGTCTCTGATGGTGTGTGTCTCTGATGGTGTGTGTCTCTGATGGTGTGTCTCTGATGGTGTGCGTCTCTGATGGTGTGCGTCTCTGATGGTGTGTGTCTCTGATGGTGTGTCTCTGATGGTGTGTGTCTCTGATGGTGTGTGTCTCTGATGGTGTTCTGATGGTGTGTCTCTGATGGTGTGTGTCTCTGATGGTGTGTGTCTCTGATGGTGTGTGTCTCTGATGGTGTGTCTCTGATGGTGTGTCTCTGATGGTGTGTGTCTCTGATGGTGTGTGTCTCTGATGGTGTGTCTCTGATGGTGTGTGTCTCTGATGGTGTGTGTCTGATGGAGTGTGTCTCTGATGGTGTGTGTATCTGATGGTGTGTGTCTCTGATGGTGTGTCTCTGATGGTGTGTGTCTCTGATGGTGTGTGTCTGATGGTGTGTGTCTCTGATGGTGTGTGTCTCTGATGGTGTGTATCTGATGGTGTGTCTCTGATGGTGTGTGTCTCTGATGGTGTGTCTCTGATGGTGTGTCTCTGATGGTGTGTGTCTCTGATGGTGTGTGTCTCTGATGGTGTGTGTCTCTGATGGAGTGTGTCTCTGATGGAGTGTGTCTCTGATGGTGTGTGTCTCTGATGGTGTGTCTCTGATGGTGTGTTCTGATGTGTGGTCTGATGGTGTGTGTCTGATGGTGTGTGTCTCTGATGGTGTGTATCTGATGGTGTGTGTCTCTGATGGTGTGTGTCTCTGATGGTGTGTCTCTGATGGTGTGTGTCTCTGATGGTGTGTGTCTCTGATGGAGTGTGTCTCTGATGGTGTGTCTCTGATGGTGTGTGTCTGATGGTGTGTCTCTGATGGTGTGTGTATCTGATGGTGTGTGTGTGTGATGTGTGTGTGTGTGTGTGTGTGTGTCTGATGGTGTGTCTCTGATGGTGTGTGTCTCTGATGGTGTGTATCTGATGGTGTGTGTCTCTGATGGTGTGTGTCTCTGATGGTGTGTGTCTCTGATGGTGTGTCTCTGATGGTGTGTGTCTCTGATGGTGTGTGTATCTGATGGTGTGTGTCTCTGATGGTGTGTATCTGATGGTGTGTGTCTCTGATGGTGTGTGTCTCTGATGGTGTGTGTATCTGATGGTGTGTGTCTCTGATGGTGTGTATCTGATGGTGTGTGTCTCTGATGGTGTGTCTCTGATGGTGTGTGTCTCTGATGGTGTGTATCTGATGGTGTGTGTCTCTGATGGTGTGTATCTGATGGTGTGTGTCTCTGATGGTGTGTGTCTGATGGAGTGTGTCTGATGTGTGTGTCTCTGATGGTGTGTGTCTCTGATGGAGTGTGTCTCTGATGGTGTGTGTATCTGATGGTGTGTGTCTCTGATGGTGTGTGTCTCTGATGGTGTGTGTCTCTGATGGTGTGTGTCTGATGGTGTGTGTCTCTGATGGTGTGTATCTGATGGTGTGTGTCTCTGATGGTGTGTCTCTGATGGTGTGTCTCTGATGGTGTGTCTCTGATGGTGTGTCTCTGATGGTGTGTGTCTGATGGTGTGTGTCTCTGATGGTGTGTATCTTATGGTGTGTGTCTCTGATGGTGTGTCTCTGATGGTGTGTCTCTGATGGTGTGTCTCTGATGGTGTGTATCTGATGGTGTGTGTCTCTGATGGTGTGTATCTGATGGTGTGTGTCTCTGATGGTGTGTGTCTCTGATGGTGTGTTCTCTGATGGTGTGTGTCTCTGATGGAGTGTGTCTCTGATGGTGTGTGTCTCTGATGGAGTGTGTCTCTGATGGAGTGTGTCTCTGATGGTGTGTGTTCTGATGGTGTGTGTCTCTGATGGTGTGTGTCTCTGATGGTGTGTGTCTGATGGTGTGTGTCTCTGATGGGTGTGTCTCTGATGGTGTGTGTCTCTGATGGGTGTGTCTCTGATGGTGTGTGTATCTGATGGTGTGTGTCTCTGATGGTGTGTATCTGATGGTGTGTGTCTCTGATGGTGTGTGTCTCTGATGGAGTGTGTCTGATGGTGTGTGTCTCTGATGGTGTGTGTCTCTGATGGAGTGTGTCTCTGATGGAGTGTGTATCTGATGGAGTGTGTCTCTGATGGAGTGTGTCTCTGATGGTGTGTGTCTCTGATGGAGTGTGTCTCTGATGGAGTGTGTCTCTGATGGTGTGTGTCTCTGATGGTGTGTCTCTGATGGTGTGTGTATCTGATGGTGTGTGTCTGATGGTGTGTGTCTGATGGTGTGTCTCTGATGGTGTGTCTCTGATGGTGTGTGTCTCTGATGGTGTGTGTCTCTGATGGTGTGTCTCTGATGGTGGTGTCTCTGATGGTGTGTGTCTCTGATGGGTGTGTCTCTGATGGTGTGTGTCTGATGGTGTGTCTCTGATGGTGTGTATCTGCTGGTGTGTGTGTGTGTATGTGTGTGTGTGTGTCTGTGTGTGTGTGTGTCTGATGGTGTGTGTCTGTGTGTGTGTCTGATGGTGTGTCTCTGATGGTGTGTGTCTCTGATGGTGTGTATCTGATGGTGTGTGTCTCTGATGGTGTGTGTCTCTGATGGTGTGTCTCTGATGGTGTGTCTCTCTGATGGTGTGTGTATCTGATGGTGTGTGTCTCTGATGGTGTGTATCTGATGGTGTGTGTCTCTGATGGTGTGTCTCTGATGGTGTGTGTATCTGATGGTGTGTGTCTCTGATGGTGTGTGTCTGATGGAGTGTGTTCTGATGTGTGTGTCTCTGATGGTGTGTGTCTCTGATGGAGTGTGTCTCTGATGGAGTGTGTGTCTGATGGTGTGTGTATCTGATGGTGTGTGTCTCTGATGGTGTGTGTCTGATGGTGTGTGTCTCTGATGGTGTGTATCTGATGGTGTGTGTCTGATGGTGTGTGTCTCTGATGGTGTGTCTCTGATGGTGTGTGTCTCTGATGGTGTTTGTATCTGATGGAGTGTGTGTCTGATGGTGTGTGTATCTGATGGTGTGTGTCTCTGATGGTGTGTATCTGATGGTGTGTGTCTCTGATGGTGTGTGTCTGATGGTGTGTGTCTCTGATGGTGTGTGTCTCTGATGGTGTGTATCTGATGGTGTGTTCTGATGGTGTGTGTCTCTGATGGTGTGTGTCTCTGTGGAGTGTGTCTCTGATGGTGTGTGTCTCTGATGGTGTGTGTCTCTGATGGAGTGTGTCTCTGATGGAGTGTGTCTCTGATGGTGTGTGTCTCTGATGGTGTGTCTTGATGGTGTGTATCTGATGGTGTGGTTCTGATGGTGTGTGTCTGATGGTGTGTGTCTCTGATGGTGTGTATCTGATGGTGTGTGTCTCTGATGGTGTGTCTCTGATGGTGTGTGTCTCTGATGGTGTGTGTCTCTGATGGAGTGTGTCTCTGATGGTGTGTGTCTGATGGTGTGTCTCTGATGGTGTGTGTCTCTGATGGTGTGTGTGTCTGTGTGTGTGTGTGTCTGATGGTGTGTGTGTCTGATGGTGTGTCTCTGATGGTGTGTGTCTCTGATGGTGTGTATCTGATGGTGTGTGTCTCTGATGGTGTGTGTCTCTGATGGTGTGTCTCTGATGGTGTTTGTCTCTGATGGTGTGTGTATCTGATGGTGTGTGTCTCTGATGGTGTGTATCTGATGGTGTGTGTCTCTGATGGTGTGTCTCTGATGGTGTGTGTCTCTGATGGTGTGTCTCTGATGGTTGTGTCTCTGATGGTGTGTCTCTGATGGTGTGTGTCTCTGATGGTGTGTATCTGATGGTGTGTGTCTCTGATGGTGTGTATCTGATGGTGTGTGTCTCTGATGGTGTGTGTCTGATGGAGTGTGTCTGATGTGTGTGTCTCTGATGGTGTGTGTCTCTGATGGAGTGTGTCTCTGATGGAGTGTGTCTCTGATGGAGTGTGTATCTGATGGAGTGTGTGTCTGATGGTGTGTGTATCTGATGGTGTGTGTCTCTGATGGTGTGTGTCTGATGGTGTGTGTCTCTGATGGTGTGTATCTTATGGTGTGTGTCTCTGATGGTGTGTCTCTGATGGTGTGTCTCTGTTGGTGTGTCTCTGATGGTGTGTATCTGATGGTGTGTGTCTCTGATGGTGTGTATCTGATGGTGTGTGTCTCTGATGGTGTGTGTCTCTGATGGTGTGTGTCTGATGGTGTGTCTCTGATGGTGTGTGTATCTGATGGTGTGTGTCTGTGTGTGTGTGTGTGTGTGTGTGTGTGTCTGATGGTGTGTCTCTGATGGTGTGTGTCTCTGATGGTGTGTATCTGATGGTGTGTGTCTCTGATGGTGTGTGTCTCTGATGGTGTGTGTCTCTGATGGTGTGTCTCTGATGGTGTGTGTCTCTGATGGTGTGTGTATCTGATGGTGTGTGTCTCTGATGGTGTGTATCTGATGGTGTGTGTCTCTGATGGTGTGTCTCTGATGGTGTGTGTATCTGATGGTGTGTGTCTCTGATGGTGTGTATCTGATGGTGTGTGTCTCTGATGGTGTGTCTCTGATGGTGTGTGTCTCTGATGGTGTGTATCTGATGGTGTGTGTCTCTGATGGTGTGTGTATCTGATGGTGTGTGTCTCTGATGGTGTGTGTCTCTGATGGAGTGTGTCTGATGTGTGTGTCTCTGATGGTGTGTGTCTCTGATGGAGTGTGTCTCTGATGGAGTGTGTATCTGATGGAGTGTGTCTCTGATGGAGTGTGTCTCTGATGGTGTGTGTCTCTGATGGAGTGTGTCTCTGATGGAGTGTGTCTCTGATGGTGTGTGTCTGATGGTGTGTGTATCTGATGGTGTGTGTCTGTGATGGTGTGTGTCTGATGGTGTGTGTCTCTGATGGTGTGTGTCTGATGGTGTGTCTCTGATGGTGTGTGTCTCTGATGGTGTGTGTCTCTGATGGAGTGTCTCTGATGGTGTGTGACTCTGATGGTGTGTGTCTCTGATGGTGTGTGTCTCTGATGGAGTGTCTCTGATGGTGTGTGTCTGATGGTGTGTTTCTCTGATGGTGTGTCTCTGATGGTGTGTCTTTGATGGTGTGTGTCTCTGATGGTGTGTGTCTCTGATGGTGTGTCTCTGATTGTGTGTCTCTGATGGAGTGTCTCTGATGGTGTGTGTCTCTGATGGTTTGTGTCTCTGATGGTGTGTATCTGATGGTGTGTGTCTGATGGTGTGTGTCTCTGATGGTGTGTGTCTCTGATGGTGTGTATCTGATGGTGTGTGTCTCTGATGGTGTGTGTCTCTGATGGTGTGTCTCTGATGGTGTGTGTATCTGATGGTGTGTGTCTCTGATGGTGTGTATCTGATGGTGTGTGTCTCTGATGGTGTGTATCTGATGGTGTTTGTCTGATGGAGTGTGTCTGATAGTGTGTGTCTCTGATGGTGTGTGTCTCTGATGGAGTGTGTCTCTGATGAAGTGTGTCTCTGATGGAGTGTGTATCTGATGTAGTGTGTGTCTGATGGTGTGTGTATCTGATGGTGTGTGTCTCTGATGGTGTGTGTCTGATGGTGTGTGTCTCTGATGGTGTGTATCTTATGGTGTGTGTCTCTGATGGTGTGTCTCTGATGGTGTGTATCTGATGGTGTGTGTCTCTGATGGTGTGTGTCTTGATGGTGTGGTTCTCTGATGGAGTGTGTCTCTGATGGTGTGTGTCTCTGATGGAGTGTGTCTCTGATGGAGTGTGTCTCAAATGGAGTGTGTGTCTGATGGTGTGTGTCTCTGATGGTGTGTGTCTGATGGTGTGTGTCTCTGATGGAGTGTGTCTCTGATGGTGTGTGTCTCTGATGGAGTGTGTCTCTGATGGTGTGTATCTGATGGTTTGTGTCTGATGGTGTGTGTATCTGATGGTGTGTGTCTCTGATGGTGTGTATCTGATGGTGTGTGTCTCTGATGGAGTGTGTCTGATAGTGTGTGTCTCTGATGGAGTGTGTCTCTGATGGAGTGTGTATCTGATGGAGTGTGTCTCTGATGGAGTGTGTCTCTGATGGTGTGTGTCTCTGATGGAGTGTGTCTCTGATGGAGTGTGTCTCTGATGGAGTGTGTATCTGATGGAGTGTGTGTCTGATGGTGTGTGTATCTGATGGTGTGTGTCTCTGATGGAGTGTGTCTGATGGTGTGTGTCTCTGATGGAGTGTGTCTGATGGTGTGTCTCTGATGGTGTGTGTCTTTGATGGTGTGTGTCTCTGATGGAGTGTCTCTGATGGTGTGTGACTCTGATGGTGTGTGTCTCTGATGGTGTGTGTCTCTGATGGAGTGTCTCTGATGGTGTGTGACTCTGATGGTGTGTGTCTCTGATGGTGTGTCTCTGATGGTGTGTGTCTCTGATGGAGTGTCTTTGATGGTGTGTGACTCTGATGGTGTGTGTCTCTGATGGTGTATCTCTGATTGTGTGTCTCTGATGGTGTGTGTCTGATGGTGTGTCTCTGATGGTTTGTGTCTCTGATGGTGTGTATCTGATGGTGTGTCTCTGATGGTGTGTGTCTCTGATGGTGTGTGTCTCTGATGGTGTTTATCTGATGGTGTGTGTCTGATGGTGTGTGTCTCTGATGGTGTGTGTCTCTGATGGTGTGTATCTGATAGTGTGTCTCTGATGGTGTCTGTATCTGATGGTGTGTGTATCTGATGGTGTGTGTGTGTCTGATCTCAGGCTGTGCTCTGCTCATCGCCTGGGCCTCGCTCTACAGATGCACACTGGATGTGATGGTTTGGAACGTGGTGTTCCTGCTGGTCAACTTCATGCACTTCTTCTTTCTGCTTTATAAACGCAGACCGGTGAGTTTAAGCTTGATATCACTGATACACTCACGGCTTCTTTTATCCTATCACATTATATTTATTAATAAATTCGGTATTATTCGAAAGCTTAAACCCTCAGTATTCATCCTGTTAACACTGATTTAAAACGGTACATTAAAGGGATATATTTCACCCAAAAATTTAAATTCTGTCAGTAATTACTCTCCCTCATGTTGTTCAACCCCGTAAGACCTTCTTTCATCTTCGGAACACGAATTAAGATATTTTTGATTAAATCTGAGAGCTGGATCACTCCTCCATAGGCTTCTAAGGGATTGAAACTTGTTCCCCAAAAAGTTACTAAAGACATCGTTAAAATAGTCCAAGTGACTACAGTGGCTCAATCTTAAGTTTATCAAGCGACGAGAATACTTTTTGTGCGTAAAAACAAACAAATATAACGACTTTATTTCAACTATTCATGTCCCCTCCCCCGAACTGCCACCTTAACGTGGTGGAGGGGTTTGAGTACCCGAATGACCCTAGGAGCTATGTTGTCTGGGGCTATATGCCCCTGGTAGGGTTTCCCAAGGCAAACAGGTCCTAGGCGACGGGTCTGACTAAGAGCGGTTCAAAATCCCCTTATGATGGACAAACATCCAAGGACCGTGACGTCGCCCGGTATGGCGCAGCCGGGGCCCCACCCTGGAGCCAGGCCCGGGGTTGGGGCTCGTATGCGAGCGCCTGGTGGCCGGGCCTCTCCCCACGGGGTCCGGCCGGGCTCAGCCCGAAGGAGTGACGTGGGACCGCCTTCCCGTGGGCTCACCACCTGCAGGAAGAGCCGTAAGGGGCCGGTGCAGAGAGGATCGGGTGGCAGTCGAAGGCGGGGACCTCGACGACCCGATCCCTGGACACGGAAACTAGCCTTAGGGACGTGGAACATCACCTCGCTGGCGGGGAAGGAGCCTGAGATGGTGCGTGAGGTTGAGAGGTTCCGACTAGAGATAGTCGGGATCACCTCTACGCATGGCTTGGGCTCTGGAACCACACTCCTTGAGAGAGGATGGACTCTTCACCACTCTGGAGTTGCCCATGGTGAGAGGCGACGGGCTGGTGTGGGTTTGCTTATAGCCCCCCAGCTCAGCCGCCATGTGTTGGAGTTTACCCCGGTGAACGAGAGGGTCGTTTCCCTGCGCCTACGGGTCGGGGATAGGTCTCTCACTGTCGTGTGTGCCTACGGGCCAAACGGCAGTGCAGAGTACCCGGCCTTCTTGGGGTCTCTGGGAGGAGTGCTGGAAAGTGCTCCGACTGGGGACTCCGTCGTTCTACTGGGGGACTTCAACGCTCACGTGGGCAGCGACAGTGACACCTGGAGGGGCGTGATTGGGAGGAACGGCCCCCCCGACCTGAACCCGAGCGGTGTTCAGTTATTGGACTTCTGTGCTAGTTACAGTTTGTCCATAACGAACACCATGTTCAAGCATAAGGGTGTCCACCAGTGCACGTGGCACCAGGACGCCCTAGGTCGCAGGTCGATGATCGACTTTGTGGTCGTTTCATCTGACCTGCGGCCGTATGTCTTGGACACTCGGGTGAAGAGAGGAGCGGAGCTGTCAACTGATCACCACCTGGTGGTGAGTTGGATCCGATGGCGGGGGAGGAGGCTGGACAGACTCGGCAGACCCAAGCGTACTGTAAGGGTTTGCTGGGAACGTTTGACCGAGTCTCCTGTCAGAGAGATCTTCAACTCCCACCTCCGGCGGAGCCACGACCGGATCCCGAGGGAGGCTGGAGATATTGAGTCTGAGTGGACCATGTTCTCCACCTCCATTGTCGAAGCGGCTGCTCGGAGCTGTGGCCGTAAGGTCTCCGGTGCCTGTCGAGGCGGCAATCCCCGAACCCGGTGGTGGACACCGGAAGTAAAGGATGCCGTCAAGCTGAAGAAGGAGTCCTATCGGGCCTGGTTGGCTTGTGGGACTCCTGAGGCAGCTGACAGGTACCGGCAGGCCAAGCGGACTGCAGCCCGGGTGGTTGTGGAGGCAAAAACTCGGGCCTGGGAGGAGTTCGGTGAGGCCATGGAGAAGGACTATCGGCTGGCCTCGAAGAGATTCTGGCAAACTGTCCGGCGCCTCAGGAGAGGGAAACAATGCCCTACCAACGCTGTTTACAGTGGAGGTGGGCGGCTGTTGACCTCAACTGGGGATGTCGTCGGACGGTGGAAGGAATACTTCGAGGATCTCCTCAATCCCGCCGTCACGTCTTCTATTGAGGAAGCAGAGGCTGAGGGCTCAGAGGTGGACTCGTCCATCACCCTAGCTGAGGTCACCGAGGTAGTCAAGAAACTCCTCGGTGGCAAGGCACCGGGGGTGGATGAGATCCGCCCTGAGTACCTCAAGTCTCTGGATGTTGTGGGGCTGTCTTGGCTGACACGCCTCTGCAGCATCGCGTGGCGGTCGGGGACAGTGCCTCTGGGATGGCAGACCGGGGTGGTGGTCCCTCTTTTTAAGAAGGGGGACCGGAGGGTGTGTTCCAACTACAGGGGGATCACACTTCTCAGCCTCCCTGGGAAAGTCTATGCCAGGGTACTGGAGAGGAGAATACGGCCGATAGTGGAACCTCGGATTCAGGAGGAACAGTGCGGTTTTCGTCCAGGCCGTGGAACACTGGACCAGCTCTATACTCTCTACAGGGTGCTGGAGGGTTCATGGGAGTTTGCCCAACCAGTCCACATGTGCTTTGTGGATTTGGAGAAGGCATTCGACTGTGTCCCTCGCGGCGGCCTGTGGAGGGTGCTCCGGGAGTATGGGGTCCGGGGTCCTTTGCTAAGGGCTGTCCGGTCCCTGTATGACCGAAGCAGGAGCTTGGTTCGCATTGCCGGTAGTAAGTCAGACTTCTTCCCGGTGCATGTTGGACTCCGGCAGGGCTGCCCTTTGTCGCCGGTTCTGTTCATAGTTTTTATGGACAGAATTTCTAGGCGCAGCCAGGGGCCGGAGGGTGTCAGGTTTGGGGACCACGCGATTTTGTCTCTGCTTTTTGCGGATGATGTTGTCGTGTTGGCCCCTTCACACCAGGACCTTCAGCATGCACTGGGACGGTTTGCAGCCGAGTGTGAAGCGGCTGGGATGAAAATCAGCACCTCCAAATCCGAGGCCATGGTCCTCAGTCGGAAAAGGGTGGCTTGCTCACTTCAGGTTGGTGGAGAGATCCTTCCTCAAGTGGAGGAGTTTAAGTATCTTGGGGTTTTGTTCACGAGTGAGGGAAGGATGGAACGGGAGATTGACAGACGGATCGGTGCAGCTTCTGCAGTAATGCGGTCGATGTACCGGTCTGTTGTGGTGAAGAAGGAGCTGAGCCGTAAGGCAAAGCTCTCGATTTACCGGTCAATCTACGTTCCTACTCTCACCTATGGTCATGAGCTTTGGGTCATGACCGAAAGGACAAGATCCCGGATACAGGCGGCCGAAATGAGCTTTCTCCGCAGGGTGGCTGGCCGATCCCTTAGAGATAGGGTGAGAAGCTCGGTCACTCGGGAGGAGCTCAGAGTAGAGCCGCTGCTCCTCCACATCGAGAGGGGTCAGCTGAGGTGGCTCGGGCATCTGTTCCGGATGCCTCCTGGACGCCTTCCCGGGGAGGTGTTCCGGGCACGTCCCACTGGGAGGAGACCCCGGGGAAGACCTAGGACACGCTGGAGAGACTATGTCTCCCGGCTGGCCTGGGAACGCCTCGGTGTCCCCCCGGAAGAGCTGGATGAAGTGTCCAGGGAGAGGGAAGTCTGGGCATCTCTGCTCAGACTGCTGCCCCCGCGACCCGGCCCCGGATAAGCGGAAGAAGATGGATGGATGTCCTTCTCTGTGGGCCTCGAGTCAGTTCACTAGTGTAACAGCGCAGCGCTTCTGTGTTGTACGTCACACGCATCACACACATGACCAGCGTCGGCCAATAGTGAGCCTACATGTGACGTAGAACTACGCAATCACACTACGCTAACTGACTATGTGGCTGCTGTAAATTTCACCTGCCACAAGATGGCGCTGTTTTCGACACTCTTGATGCTTCGAATCTTTCCTGAAACAATCAGGGGAAAGCCTCAGTGCTTTATTAGGCTTTAGTTGCCGATCCCTACAACGAACTCTAGTGCGATTCAACCGAACTAAATGAGGCAGGTGTGAAAGCACCCTCAGAAACACCAAACCAACATTAGAGATGCTGCGATGTGATTGGTCCGCTGGTTACTCCAGTTATCCAATCACAGCTGACGCTGAGGCAAAGTCACATGAGTTTCTTGTTGCTCATCAAGGGAAATATTCGGTAAATGTTTCCAGCATAGTTTATGTGCATGTCTTCTTATCAGATAAAAAAAATGATCTGCCCCAATTGATTGCATACGTTATTTATGCGCATTATTAAATCTATCTTGGCATTTCCATCCAGCGTTTTTCTTTTTTAATGCGATATCCCAAAATTAGCACAAAAAGAGGTGGATGGAAACCTGGCTAATGTAAGTTTGCAGAAATAAATTTTTCAATTATTTTAAGAGTACCTAATGCTATAATCTAATGTAACCGTTAATGGAAAGCATTAGGGGTGTGTGATATGTATTGTCTTTGATAGTATTGTAATTATTGTTTAATGATATGTGACCTGACATTATTGAGAGTGCATGCTTTCACTGCCGTTAGAATTACTCCACAATTCAAGATATACAGGGATTTTCCCCAATGAGATAAAAAAATGTATCCGCTTCAAGTTGTTTATACGCATTTTTTGAGTTTATGTGCATCTTGATGTTTCCATCCCGCGTTTTTATGCTATATACCAAAATGAGCATAAAAACCCAGACAGAAACATAGTGTCGGCCCAGATCCGGCCCACATCCGGTACGTGTCAAATCCACGTTGTGTTCCAGATGTGGGGTGGATCTAGGAATAGGTGGATAGAAACAGAGCTTATGTCTCTCTTCATGAGTGGGAATTGCAATTTCTGTACAGTGGCTGGATAGTAGTGGTGTAACAATATATCACAATACAAAAATTCATCAATATGTGTCGTGGATAGTGACAATATGTATTGAACTATACACCCAAAATAAAAGTTTCCAGAGTTTTTGTATCAGTACTACATTAAACTACTATATATAATGTTGTATATAATGTATAATAATGCAAATGGGGGAATATTTGTGGGTCCTGATAATGCCAAATATCTGATGTTACCAGTAAAAAGAGGCCTACATTATTTTAAATATATTCAGTCAGGCCAATCACAGGCGTATCTGTTGAGCGTATGAACGCAACGGCCAATCACAGGCGTATCTGTTGAGCGTATGAACACAACGGCCAATCACAGGCGTATCTGTTGAGCTTATGAACGCAACGGCCAATCACAGGCGTATCTGTTGAGCGTTTGAACGCAACGGCCAATCACAGCCGTATCTGTTGAGCGCATGAACGCAACGGCCAATCACAGGTGTTTAAATTAGTCATAAGTTTCTGACTGAGATTTGGTCTTCTTATAGCAAACGGTAAAGATACAATGTAAAGAAGAGACTAGGGCTGTAACAATATATCACAATACAAATATGCAGCCATATGTATCGTGGATAGTGACAATATGTATTGTGTATCATTCACACAAAATAAAAATTACTGTGAGAGAAAAAATTCAACTTTTCAAAGTTTTAATGTCAGTACTACATTAAACAACTATATATATAATGTTGAATATAATGTATAATAATGCAGTGGGGGAATATTAGTGGGTCCCGATAATGTCAGATGTCTGATGTTACCAGTAAAAAGTGTCTGACATTATTTTAAATATATCCAGTCAGACTGCAAGCATATTCGTCTAAAATAATTCTGAATTTTCAGCTTCAGAATCATGAATATGTTTATTCTGGTGTCTCTATTGTCCTGTTCATTGGGTTTCCAGCACCAAACACACACAATGTAAAACCAAATTTAGCATTTTAATCAACAGTACATTTTTTGTCAACCTTTTATCATATGTCTTGGAGTCTCGCAATAATATGGTATCGTGAGTTCAGTATGGTGATGTTTCGAATCGTTGCACTCCTGCTGGATAGTCATGTTCCCTGTGAGTGATTCTGCTGAACTCTTCATGTTTGTCTGCTGTTTCCCTCCAGATTAAGATCGACCGGGAGCTGAAGTCGGTGTACAAGCGCATGTTCGAGCCTCTACACGTACGAGAAGCTCTGTTTCAGAGACTCACCGGCCAGTTCTGCACCATCCAGACCCTGAAGAAGAGCCAGATCTACGCCGCTGAAGACAAGACGTCTGTGGACGAGCGCCTCAGCATCCTCCTCAAGGGAAAGTGCGTGCGTTACTGCACTACCAGTGTAGAATCCTATAATACTGTAAGTTGCATGACGTATGTCCACGTTTCCACACTCCACACAGGATGAAGGTTTCGTACCGCGGGCATTTCCTGCACAATATTTACACCAACGCCTTCATCGACTCTCCTGAGTTCAGGTCGACTCAGTTGAACAGGGGAGAGAGGTTTCAGGTAAGACTGATATTTAAATATAATATTCATTGAATATGTGCTTCTTGTTATTACCACAGCATTTGGCAGTTTACAGTCAAACCAAAAATTATTCAGACACCAGATATAATTTTTGATATTGTTTTACTAGTGTCACTATAGTTCACTATAGTTCATTTATGTAAGTGAGGAGAGCAAAATAAAGTAAACTGTGACATATTATACACAAATATTCTTCATACAGTGACTACCAGTAAAATTTATAAAAATGTGGGACCAAAAATGATTCGGACACTTTGAGCTGATCATGTTTTGCTGAAGTGTTTTTTCTTTAATAACTAATGCACCTTTTTACACCACAGACTGAACAACATGAAGCATTGCTTGGTAACTGGTTGAGCTAAACTGGTATTATCTAATTGTGTAGTTAAATTTAACAGCTGACAGATATTCAACATAATTCATGTGTGAGACAGTCTTAACAGAAGGATGATTTAATAACTCTGAGTTCTTGTCATATTTTATTACCATTTTCTAAACTATAGTGAATAAACTGTGATAATGTGAGAAATGTTGAAGGTGTCTGAATAAATGTTGGTTTGACTTTACATTTCAACCAAAAAATGTTGTGTAAACTACACGATATCTCACATATCAAACACGATTTACATATTTTATATTGTCTTATTAAAAGCCCTCTGATTTTTAATCAGATAATATCAACTGATTTATCATATTTTATTAGCATTTTCTAAACTATAGCGAATAAACTGTGATGTCTGAATAAATTTGGTTTAACTGTATGTATCATATTGCATAATATATAGTAAAAGAACCCAGACAGCAATATAGTGTCGGCCCAGATCCGGCCCACATCTGGTATGCATGGAATCCACATGTGGGCCGACACTATATATATATATATATATATATATATATATATATACACATATACATATGTGACGGTATCACATTCCTAACATTTCTGGTCATTTTGAGGAAGAGGAAACTAATACCAGGGTTCGTACAGATTCTGTAAAATAAAATTGCAGGACTTTCAAGACTTTTCAAGCACTACTTTTTTTGTTTTTGCAGGACTACAATCAGAGATCTCACTTATTAAACAATATCTTTATTATCTTTCAAATTCTAAAAAAGTAAATGGATAAATGAAAATAAACTAATAAAACAAAATGGTACAAATAAAGTGCAGCACATGCAATAACAGTGATAACTTTAACCACTGACAGGACACTATGACAAAGATATCGCTTTCTTATTCAAACTGATTTTTTTTTTCTCATGAATATATGATTGACCTGAAGACTGAAAACTGTATCATATACTTGGATATTTATATGAGCAATATCACACTCATAGCCATGCGAAATGGCTCTATATCTATCAGACGGGCTCCAGCGTTCATTTTGCATGAAAATATTGTTTTATCGATAAAATTAAACTCTAATTTCACATATATTTTCTTTCAATAATTCAAGCACTTTTAAAGTACCTTTTTTTATAAATATAGCTGTTTTCAAGGGTTTTCCAAGACTTCAATTTCAAAAAGTCAAATTCAAGCACTGTACGCACCCTGTAATACACACTCATTATAATGATCTGTCACGTGACTGTCCAGGACCCTGTAATACACACTCATTATAATGATCTGTCATGTGACTGTCCAGGACCCTGTAATACACACTCATTATAATGATCACGTGACTGTCCAGGACCCTGTAATACACACTCATTATAATGATCACGTGACTGTCCAGGACCCTGTAATACACACTCATTATAATGACTGTCACGTGACTGTCCAGGACCCTGTAATACACACTCATTATAATGATCACGTGACTGTCCAGGACCCTGTAATACACACTCATTATAATGATCATGTGACTGTCCAGGACCCTGTAATACACACTCATTATAATGATCTGTCACGTGACTGTCCAGGACCCTGTAATACACACTCATTATAATGATCTGTCACGTGACTGTCCAGGACCCTGTAATACACACTCATTATAATGATCACGTGACTGTCCAGGACCCTGTAATACACACTCATTATAATGATCTGTCACGTGACTGTCCAGGACCCTGTAATACACACTCATTATAATGATCACGTGACTGTCCAGGACCCTGTAATACACACTCATTATAATGATCACGTGACTGTCCAGGACCCTGTAATACACACTCATTATAATGATCTGTCACGTGACTGTCCAGGACCCTGTAATACACACTCATTATAATGATCATGTGACTGTCCAGGACCCTGTAATACACACTCATTATAATGATCTGTCACGTGACTGTCCAGGACCCTGTAATACACACTCATTATAATGATCACGTGACTGTCCAGGACCCTGTAATACACACTCATTATAATGATCTGTCACATGACTGTCCAGGACCCTGTAATACACACTCATTATAATGATCACGTGACTGTCCAGGACCCTGTAATACACACTCATTATAATGATCACGTGACTGTCCAGGACCCTGTAATACACACTCATTATAATGATCTGTCACGTGACTGTCCAGGACCCTGTAATACACACTCATTATAATGATCACGTGACTGTCCAGGACCCTGTAATACACACTCATTATAATGATCTGTCACGTGACTGTCCAGGACCCTGTAATACACACTCATTATAATGATCACGTGACTGTCCAGGACCCTGTAATACACACTCATTATAATGATCATGTGACTGTCCAGGACCCTGTAATACACACTCATTATAATGATCTGTCACGTGACTGTCCAGGACCCTGTAATACACACTCATTATAATGATCTGTCACGTGACTGTCCAGGACCCTGTAATACACACTCATTATAATGATCTGTCACGTGACTGTCCAGGACCCTGTAATACACACTCATTATAATGATCTGTCACGTGACTGTCCAGGTGACGATCAGCGCGGAGGAAAACTGCAAGCTCCTGTGCTGGTCGAGGGAGCGCCTGACGTACTTCCTGGAGTCCGAGTCGTTTCTGAACGAGGTCTTCCGCTACCTCATCGGCAAAGACATCACCAACAAGCTCTACTCGCTCAATGACCCAACCCTGAGCGACAAGGTCAGGGCAGATTCACTTACTGGTATCATAAAGATGTTTTTAAATGTTTTTATTAAAGAGGTCTCTTATTCTGATTTATTTGATAAAAAATACAGTAAAAATGTTAAAATATTAAAAGCTGTTTTCTGTGTGAATATATAATAAAGTGTAATTTATTCCTGTGATCAAAGCTGAATTTTCAGCATCATTACTCCAGTCTTCAGTGTCACATTGTAACGTGGAGTCAGAGGCGTTCAGATCCATTTGCAGCACTTTATTTAAACACACAAGAAGACAGAGATGAGCAGACATAAATCTCAGGCAGACAATGAATTAAAGGGACAATCCTGAACTCGTAGTGTTTAACAGGCAGAGGTCGAGGCAGGCAGCAAACGTTAGTACACAGAGTCCAGGGAACAGGCAAAGATCAGGGAGCCAGGAATGCAATGACACTGGGGAGAAGGGGCCAGATAAAGGAGGCTGAGTGTGCACAGGTGACAGTGATGAGGATGAGGCAGGGCTGGAAGGTGAAGAGGGTGATGGGAAGTGCAGTCCTAGTATTCAGGGGAGAGTGATCTAGTGACACCAGAAGGAGGTGTCCTAGAGCGCTCCGTGACACACATGATCCTTCAGAAATCAGTATAATATGATGATTTGATGCTCAAGAAACATTTCTCATTATTATCAGTGTTGAAAACAGTTTTATTCAGTAAGGATGCATTAAACTGGTCAAAAGACATTTGTAATGTTACAAAATATTTTAAAGATAAATGAATGTATTATGTATGATTTATTAAGCATCATGTGACACTGAAGACTGGAGTAATGATGCTGAAAATTGATCACAGAAATAAATTACATTTTACAATATATTAAGATGGACACACTTGACTTTGTGTTTCTCATGATCTTAAATGTCCACTTTTATTCCTAAAATTATTTTTGTAGACAAATATAATATGTGGCTACATACAAATTTGAATCTAATTCAAATGAGAATAAGTGAAGGATAACCAGTCCAATTGTTAAAAACATATTAAAAACAAAACCAGTCCAATATTTAAAAGCGTGGATGCTCCTCATAAAGTTGGTTGAGGAAGTGCACAGATTGAGCTGGAATAAAGACAAAGAAGAATTTCAAATATAGTTTACTACATAATTCCATGCCATTAGTTATTTCACAATTTTAACAACTAAAATATGGGAAATAGTAATGAATGAGAACCAAACACTGACTGGTGATGTTCTTGTCTATTGTTTCAAGATGATTAACCACTTATCTGACTTTAGAGATTATGGAATTTATATATATAAAAAAATTTGACACACATTTTTTAAATGTTACTTGTTTCATTCTAAACATTCTAAAGTAACGATCCCAGAATGTTTGAAGAACGATGAAATGGGACGTTTCCTTAACGTTCACATAACCAAGAAAAAACTAGAGATGCACGATATATCGGTATTGTACGGAGCCCCCCTAGTCCCACTTTGTCAAAAAAATTAATTATAACTATCTTGTGGCCTCAAGATAGTATCTCATGGCCTTAAGATTATGCATGAAACATTTTAATTGTTTATTAGTAAACTAGTGTTTTCAATGTCAGTGGCTGCAAAGATAATGTTGACGATGCAGACTCGCCATCTTCGCAGTATTAACGCGCCTATAGAGAGAAATGCACACTTCATATGAATTAGCCTACATAAGCAGAGAGTAGCCAATTTCTTTTAGTTTTTAATTGTTTTGTTTAAAAGTAGACATTTTGAGCTTTCTATAGATATACTTCTCAGGTCTGAGTTTTGGTTCATTTATGAGACGCGCTCCAGTTCACGCGCCGGCAGGGCTGGACTGGGACTAAAAATCGGCCCGGGCATTTTGGCCCAGACTGGCCCACTACATATAATCATAAACACAACCGATCTTTTCACACCCCTGAATATGTATACTAACTCCTATTAAAACCACTAATGCCATGTAGCCTAATGAGTGAGTAGGAATAAGTAAGAGTTAATAGATAAAATAACTACTAATTGTAAAATACAATCAAACTACTCCACAATGATGAATCCTAAAACAAGCTATAAACTGCATTGGCATAGCAATACCAGTGTTTGACACAGGATTTTTGGTAAATCTGTGTTGGGTGGACCCCTGTCCCTTTAGGGGGGTTCGGGGGAGCTCCCCCGTAAGAAAAATTTGTGCTTTTTAATGTTAAATTCATCAATCTGGTGCACTTTGAGAGTTAAAAATGAAGAGCTGCAACCCATAATCAGTGTGCAAATTGAACAAAGAAAAACTCAAAACTTATTTAGCTGTGATATAGTGTCTGTCTGCATTACACTACTACATAATAATAGTTATAATATTAATTCCATGACAGTAATAGCCATATATTGTAAAACAAATGAACTGAAAAATAAAAGCAACTTTCATAATTAGTTTTGTACTAATTTCTATGCTTGAAAGAGATAAACACATGATCTTTTATTTTGGCGGAAAACATGGTTTACAAACACGTCTCATTACAATTCTAGTAAAATGCGTAATCGTCAACTATGCAGATGTGTAAATAATGCGTAACTGGGTAATGGGTTCCTACACTCATCGCCTCAGTGTTCTTCTGAAAGTTGCCTAGTTCTGCTTACCACAGTTCTCTACACTCACTCATTCTCTCCTGATCCTCCTCAATATCCTCATCAGACACTTGAAGGGCCCGTTTCTTTTTTTCACGCTACTTCTCTGCACATTCCTCTGCGTTTCTTCTCCATCTCTGACTATTTTGACAGATACACACTGACACTGCACGCTCGCTCAGAGCCCAAAGGGGGAGGAGTTTAAAGATGTGATTGGACCAGTCCAGTGCCAATCAAGAAAATAACCAATGGGCCGCTGATCTACGTGTTTCATGGGCCGGTCTGTAAAAAAAAAACAACCTACGCTGACTTTTTTTGTCCAATGCATTACACCGGCACAAAGATCCCAGCACCGCCAATTAAGCAAAACTAAACGAATGGGCCGCCGATGTATGAGTATTATGAGTAAATTGTTTTTATATTTTTTTTAAAGAATGATCTGGATCGGCCCAAAAAGCACGTCGGCCCACCGGGCAAATGCCCGGTATGCCCGATGGCTAGTCCAGCCCTGCGCGCCAGCGCCTCCATGTCCTGATTATATTGTCTACTATATGTGATTCTTATTGATTAATCCAGGCAAATTTGTTGATGAAACATTGATTAAAATGAAAATACAATTTATACAAAACGAAATTCACTTTAAAGAAAGGCTTTCTACAAAACAAAACTTAATAAGTGGTCAAAATCATGTCTGACCCATTCCAAAGGTTTTCCGATATATTGGTCATCTTATGATCCTATCTTACTCATCTCATGCGGTTCCCTTTTCATATAATCAACATAGATGAAATAAAAAAAAATAACATTATATTATTTAAACATAAATATGAAACGTATGTTTAAGTTTTTTAACTTATAACTAAGCGGCACACCGCTCCGCTCTGCTCACATGCTCTGGTGTGTAGCCTATACATGCATGTGTGCGTGCATGTGGTGGAGGGGTGCGATTTTCGAATAATAATCAAATACCCAGCGATCTTCAAATATTATTTTTGCTTGAAAATTTCGTTTTGTATAAATTGTATCTTCATTTTAATCAATGTTTCATCAACAAATTTGCCTGAATTAATAAATAAGAAGCAAATATATACTCACCTAAAGGATTATTAGGAACACCTGTTCAATTTCTCATTAATGCAATTATCTAATCAACCAATCACATGGCAGTTGCTTCAATGCATTTAGGGGTGTGGTCCTGGTCAAGACAATCTCCTGAACTCCAAACTGAATGTCAGAATTGGAAAGAAAGGTGATTTAAGCAATTTTGAGCGTGGCATGGTTGTTGGTGCCAGACGGGCCGGTCTGAGTATTTCACAATCTGCTCAGTTACTGGGATTTTCATTTCTAGGGTTTACAAAGAATGGTGTGAAAAGGGAAAAACATCCAGTATGTGGCAGTCATGTGGGCGAAAATGCCTTGTTGATGCTAGAGGTCAGAGGAGAATGGGCCGACTGATTCAAGCTGATAGAAGAGCAACTTTGACTGAAATAACCACTCGTTACAACCGAGGTCTGCAGCAAAGCATTTGTGAAGCCACAACATGCACAACCTTGAGGCGGATGGGCTACAACAGCAGAAGACCCCACCGGGTACCACTCATCTCCACTACAAATAGGAAAAAGAGGCTACAATTTGCAAGAGCTCACCAAAATTGGACAGTTGAAGACTGGAAAAATGTTGCCTGGTCTGATGAGTCTCGATTTCTGTTGAGAGATTCCGATGGTAGAGTCAGAATTTGGGTTAAACAGAATGAGAACATGGATCCATCATGCCTTGTTACTACTGTGCAGGCTGGTGGTGGTGGTGTAATGGTGTGGGGGATGTTTTCTTGCCACACTTTAGGCCCCTTAGTGCCTAAAGGGCATCGTTTAAATGCCACGGCCTACCTGAGCATTGTTTCTGACCATTTCCATCCCTTTATGGCCACCATGTACCCATCCTCTGATGGCTACTTCCAGCAGGATAATGCACCATGTCACAAAGCTCGAATCATTTCAAATTGGTTTCTTGAACATGACAATGAGTTCACTGTACTAAAATGGCCCCCACAGTCACCAGATCTTAACCCAATAGAGCATCTTTGGGATGTGGTGGAACGGGAGCTTCGTGCCCTGGATGTGCATCCCACAAATCTCCATCAACTGCAAGATGCTATCCTATCAATATGGGCCAACATTTCTAAAGAATGCTTTCAGCACCTTGTTGAATCAATGCCACGTAGAATTAAGGCAGTTCTGAAGGAGAAAGGGGGTCAAACACAGTATTAGTATGGTGTTCCTAATAATCCTTTAGGTGAGTGTATAGTAGACAGTATAATCAGGACACGGAGGCGTCGGCGCGTGAACTGGAGCGCGTCTGAACCAAAACTCAGCGTATAAGATACTTGCTTCACAGACCTGAGAAGTATATCTATAGAAAGCTTGAAATGTCTACTTTTAAACAAAACAATTAAAAACTAAAAGAAATTGGCTACTCTCTGCTTATGTAGGCTAATTCATATGAAGTGTGCATTTCTCTCTATAGGCGCGTTAATACTGCGAAGATGGCGAGTCTGCATCGTCAACATTATCTTTGCAGCCACTGACATAGAAAACACTAGTTTACTAATAAACAATTAAAATGTTTCATGCATAATCATTACTTTTGCCGGTTCTTTGTGGCAAGCTTTATTTCAGGTGTTGCGTGATATCTCTGCGCCCAAGTACTAGTGCTTCGCCTGCTACTTCGGCGGCGCTGCCAGACTAAGACAATGCATGCACTGAGACAAAAATGCATTTGCCCACCTATCTAAATGTAGGGGAGACAGTGAATAACCCCAATTTCAAAAAACGGTGGAGTGTTCCTTTAACTGCCTTTTACTGACAATAATCCCTTGCAAAGCAAGTGTGTTCAGTATATCCTGGTAATGCATCCCTAAATTAAAATACAACTTTATCAAATGCTCTCTATCCATAGCTATTAGCCTACCAAGAAGTGCCTTAAGCGGGTGGCAGCTTTAGCGTGCACTTTCTGCTTTGGGGAGAAAAGCTGCTCCATTGTGCATTCTCCTTTTATATATAGGCTACTTATCTTGAGGCCACGAGTTACTATCTTGAGGCCACGAGTTACTATCTTGAGGCCACGAGTTACTATCTTGAGGCCACGAGATACTATCTTGAGGCCACGA
The DNA here is from genome assembly GCA_030770095.1 of Gila robusta. NCBI lineage: Eukaryota > Metazoa > Chordata > Actinopteri > Cypriniformes > Leuciscidae > Gila > Gila robusta. The sequence goes on from JAVALU010001581.1 coordinate 277,675, forward strand.
GATATTATCTTGAGGCCACGAGTTACTATCTTGAGGCCACGAGATACTATCTTGAGGCCACGAGATACTATCTTGAGGCCACGAGTTACTATCTTGAGGCCACGAGTTACTATCTTGAGGCCACGAGATAGTTATAATTAATTTTTTGGACAAAGTGGGACTAAGGGGTCTCCGTAGTATTGGCTGATATATGATAATTTTTTATCGTTATCAGCCTGATAAGAAAATTTGTCCGATGATTATTTCCTTCGGCTGAGACTCTTCAGATGGCCAATAAATCTAAATCCAGATTTTAATGTAATTTTTGAGCGCCTGATTACAAAAACAAAAGTCTCACCATTAAAAGCCATGACCCAAACACTATATATAATGTTCTCATTGTAATTTTATGTAGCCGATATGACAGACTTGCGCTGCACATGTTGCACTGAACTGTATTTTCCTTTTTTGAAGGGATTCCATTCATTTTTCAAGCAATTCAAAATCATCATGTTGAACAGAGCGCATCTGAAGAGTCTCAGCTGAAGGAAATAATCATCGGACAAATTTTCTTATCAGGCTGATAACGATAAAATTAAAAATGATCATATATCGGCCAATACCGATATATCGTGCATCTCTGTTTTTTTCTTGGTTATGTGAACGTTAAGGAAACCTCCCATTTCATCGTTCTTCAAACATTCTGGGAGGGGGAAATATTCACCCGAAACTTCGGTGTAAACACACGAGAACCATCCCAAAGTTCCTGCGGTGTAAAGCGGCTCATGTTGCTGTCTGTGTTCATGTGTGTGTCAGCTGGCACTAACTGAAGTGATGCTGATTGTACCATAGGCTGTGAAGAAGATTGACCGCCAGCCGAGCCTGTGCTCTCAGCTCTCCATGATGCAGATGAGGAACAGTATGGCGAGCACCAGCGACACCGACGACGTGCTCAACCAGATCCTGAGAGGCGGGTCCACCGGATCCTCGCTGCGTAAGTCTCTCGCGCTGCAGTATCACCACTAACCGCTGTATTTCAAGCTCTAACCACTAGGGTTGGGAATCGAAAATCGATTCCAATTGACCCTTCGCAGGGAGTTTCATTGACAGACGAACTGACCAATCGTAATCCGCCATCCACCGAATCTGCCATTTTTGTCTGCCAAAGCAGTCAGGAGAGTCAGGAGTGTACTGACGTCTTTCCGCGGTTAAAACAACATTCCTTCTGATGTTCATTCATGTTTATTTGATGCTATAAATTAACTAAAAGGAAGAGATGATCGGTTCACGAGCAGCTTTAACTGAGCGATCTGTCAGACACATTAAAGAGCCACAAAACGGTACTGATTGTTTAAATTTCTTTACAAAAATGACCAAATTTGAAAGTTGAGACTTTGTTTCATATCAAAAGTAAGCTTTTCAGTCGTGTCTCTTTGCTCCGCAATGTATTTCTCACTGTGTGAGAACATGATGTGTGGTGTGAGAGAGGCGTGGCTTGTCAGACATAGCAACAGTAACTAAAGGCAATCAGCCTAAGATCAAAGGGGGCGGGTCTTTGCGAACGATTCTGGAATCGAATACTTGAGGTCAGGAATCGGATACTTGTAATAAAATTACAATTTCGATTCCTTTGTGAGCATTTCAATATGACTTTAAACCATTCAAGCGTGAGAGACTTCAGTTCTCTTACGAGAGTATCTCTCGTACTGCGTAATATCTTACGCTACGGGGAAAACCTCTTTTCCACGAGATATTGAAGCAAAAAATTATCCTTAATTTTGAATTAATGTAAAACGCTGTGCAGCAGCATGCAGACATAGGCAGGACAGCTCGCGCGCCTATTGGCTGCCCTGCGGCAACAGCAGCAGCCTATCGAGAGAGGCGCTGCGTGACACATATCCAATGGGGGCATTTCGCGCCCATTTCGTCACGTCCCGCCAGAAAGGGCGTGGTCTCGCCCTGTAAATATAGCTCGATAAGGCTGGTACACTGATTTTCATCTCTTCAGCGAAGCATCACGCATCGCTGGATCCGGAGTGAGAAGCCACGCCGTCTGAGGAAAAGCACACAGCGGGACGAGCCATTGAGTCTCAAGTCGCTGGCATCGCCACCTTTAGCCGCCGTACCTGCTACGCTTTCCGGCGTTATATCCTTTCAAACTATGTGTGTGTGTTCGCCGCTGCGACACACATTTTTTCACTGTCTCTCTCTCTGCTAAAAGAGCTGCGTCTTTTTCAAGATGCAAAGATCCTGCGGCTCGTGCCGAGCCACACTCAGCGATGGGGACCGTCATGTCATCTACGTTTCCTGCCTGGGTGAGGATCATGCGGCTCTCGCTCTCGTCGACGGCGGATGCCCTCACTGTGAGCTACTGCCTATGGTGACTCTGAGGACTCACCTGGCATCTTTCTCAGAGCCTGCACTTCAGCCCGCTGTAGCGCCGCGCCGTAAAAGCGCCGTGCCCAGCACGGCCCCGAGCCTTCTCCTGCCCGCCAAAGCTCGCCGGTTCGCCCGCCAGCTTCGCCGGCATCGCTCGAGTCCCTCACCGACGGACAGCGGCCGCCGTCTGCCGCCGCTTCCGCCATTGAGGTCGACGAAACAGCCCCGAGCCTTCTCCAGCCCGTGATAGCTCGCCGGTTCGCCCGCCAGCTTCACCAGCTTCACTCGAGTCGCTCGCTGACGGACAACGGCCGCCGCGCGCCGCCGCTTCCGCCATTAATGACGACGAGATAGCTGCATCTGTAGAGAAGGCCAGCTTCAAAACCGCGGCTAGCTTTCTTTACGTTATAAGAAAGCTACCCCACCCCCCGTGGGCATGCGTCACCGGCGAAATGAGGAAAGAGTGTGTTTTTAGTCCCGCCGAGGCCGGACCAATCTCCATTTCTCAAACATTTCTCAGCTCCTCTTAGTTTGAGCGGCTGAAAATGTCAATATTGCAGCGGTGAGCCTGTTGTATAACACGCACGCCTGCAAACAAACGCCAACACACACAAAACTGTGATGACGCTCTTTATCCGCTCGGGCTATTTTAAGCTTTTGTCGTTTCCCCCTGTGGCTCAGTGGCGAAACCCAAAGCCTTCACACGGGAGACCCGTGTTCGAGCCCAGCTCTCGCAGTGGATTAAAATTTAGTCTCGCCGCAGCCAGACTTACACCTAAACTTTTCAGTCGTTCAGTTCCGAGAAAATGCGACTGTTCCAGTGTATTTTGCAGTAAACAAGCCGGTACCATGGCCCGCTTGCCTGCACACAAATGCCGTTTCCACGGCGACCCAGAAAAATCATGTAAGCAGTGTATTTTCTGGTATTCCGGCCACAGCCGATGGTGTTATGAGTGTATTAAAAATGCCACAGCCCAGTGTTCATTTCTACACACAAACACAGCCCGCCAAAGTGCAGGGCTCGCACAAATGAGTTCGACTCATGTCAATTGTGCATTAATTATAGTGAATGTGCCCACAACCCAGTGCCCACAAACACTACACACTGCATGTGCCACGTTTTCTGTAAAAGAAACCAACACACATACAGTCAGCTAAGGCCCACGGTGTTTAAGTCTCGCCGCGGCCAGACTCTACCGAAACTTCTCGCTCGTTCAGTTTCAAACAATGTGACTGTTCCAGTGTATTTTGCAGTAAACAAGCTGGTACCACAGCCCGCTTTCCTGCACACAAACGCCAGTTTTATGGCGACCTAGATAAATCCCAAAAAGAGTGTATTTTCTGGAATTCCGGCCACGGCCGATGGTGTTATAAGTGTTGTAAGAATGCCCACGTCTCAGTGCCCATTCCCACACACAGACACAGCCCGCCACAATACAGGGCTAGCACAAATAAAATCGACTCATGTCGATTGTGCAATAAATGTAGTGTACGTGCCCACAACACAGTGCCCACAAACACTACACAAAGCATGTCCCACGGTTTCTGTAAAAACAAAACCAACACATTCTCAGTCGGCGCGAGCCGACAGTGTTCCCAGTGCAGTGAGTGTGCCCGCTATCCCGCGCCCACATTCCCTCACAGACATGCCGAACCCTACGGGGCTCGTCCCGCTCGCATTCTCTCCACAACCTGTCAGAGAGAAGCTGAGCGCGGCCGGGCTGCCCGCTGTGATCAGCACACCCCCCGCCTCGCTCACTGCAAACACAGTGTTTATTTCCCAGCACACCGGAGCTCTCCGGCCGCCGTTATGCCGCGGCCAGAGCCCAGATTTTCATTCTACCTCTAGCTATTCACGCAGATGCGTGGGCGAAGCTTCCCGGGGTATCAGAATGGGTGCTGAAGACTATAAAAAGAGGCTATTCGCTGCAGTTCGCTCGACGCCCCCGCCGTTGTGCGGCGCGAGTCGAAACGACGGTAAAAAACGGAGTATCTCATCTGCTTCGAGCCGAGATAGCGAAAAACTACTGAGCAAAGGGGTTATAGAACCTTTATCTCAGGCTCAGAGCAAAGGGGGTCTTTACAGCAGGTATTTTCTGGTACCGAAAAAAGACGGGGGTCTCAGACCCATTCTAGATCTGCGACAGCTGAACAGAGCGCTCACGAAGCGCCAGTTCAGAATGATTACAACCAGGAAAATCCTCGCGCAAGTTCGCCAGGAGGACTGGTTTATGTCAATAGATCTGAAAGACGCCTATTTTCAAATACAAATAGCGTCGCATCACAGGCGATTCTTGAGATTCGCCTTCGAGGGCCAGGCATACCAATACAAAGTCCTGCCGTTTGGCCTGTCCCTGGCACCCCGTACATTTACGAAGTGCATGGACACGGCTCTCGCACCCCTGAGTCTCCAGGGCATGCGAATTTTGAACTACTTGGACGATTGGCTGATTCTAGCTCGATACGATCAGAGCTCATAGAACACAGGACCACATTACTCGAGCATCTCGAGAACCTGGGTCTCACAGTCAATTGGGCGAAAAGTTCGCTGTCTCCCAGCCAGAAAATTTCTTTTCTGGGAACAGTGCTGGACTCGCTATCCATGACAGCGCGTCTGTCGCCAGAGCGCGAGCTGGACATTCAGCGCGCCGTGAAATCCTTCCGCCGCGGCTCGATAGTCCAGCTCAAAAGGTTTCAGAAAATGCTGGGCCTCATGGCCTCAGCAGCTTCAGTACTCCAGCTGGGTCTGCTTCGCATGCACCCACTGCAGCTGTGGCTGAAAGCGCGAGTTCCGCCCCGGGCATGGACCGCTGGCCGGTTTCGCCTCCGGGTCGATCTAGAATGCGTTTCAGCTCTGGAACCTTGGAAAGTAACCGACTGGTATCAGTCAGGTGTGAGTCTGGGGACTCCCTCGAGTGTGAAGGTGGTGTCCACGGACGCCTCCACCTCGGGATGGGGAGCGCTGCTAGAGGGCAGACCGTTCTTTGGCCAGTGGTCAGAACGGGAAAAGCTCCTACATATAAACTGTCTGGAAATGATGGCAGTTGACAACGCGCTACGGCGCTTCTGTCCCCAGATAAAAAGTCACCATGTCTTGGTCCGTTCGGACAACATGTCAGTGGTGGCATACATAAATCGCCAGGGCGGCATCAGGTCCGAAACCTTTACAGGCTAACGGAACGCCTCCTGGTCTGGGCTCAGCACAACCTGCTTTCACTGAGAGCAGCGCATGTGCCTGGTCACCTGAATCTGGGACCAGACAGACTGTCCAGAAACAATGTCCCAGCAGGGGAATGGTCGCTGCACCCGCAGACGATCCAACTGCTGTGGGAGACATTCGGCAAAGCGCAGGTGGACCTGTTCGCGTCCCACGAGAACGCTCACTGTCCGAAATATTTCTCCAAGAGCGAGGACGCGCTGGCCCACGTCTGGCCCCGCTGTCCCCTCTATGCTTTTCCCCCCGTCTCGCTCCTGCCTCAAGTGCTGGAACGAATCAGGGAAAACAGATGCCCAGTGCTGCTTGTGGCTCCGCTCTGGCCGAACCAGACTTGGTTCCCAGTCCTGATGCGGCTGACCAGCACTGCCCCGTGGCCAATAACGTTGAGGAAAGACCTCCTCTCTCAGGCCAAGGGCTCGATTTGGCATCCTCGCCCGCAACTATGGTCCCTACATGCATGGGCCATCAACGGGTACCCGCTAACCTCCCAGAGGGAGTGTTAAATACAATCAAGCAGGCTAGAGCCCCGTCTACTAGACGGCTCTATTCCTCAAAGTGGTCAGTGTTCTCTGCCTGGTGTCAAGCTCAGGGCTTTTCACCCGCAGACTGCGGGGTTACGGAAGTGCTCTCCTTCCTTCAGGAGCTGCTGGATAAGGGCAGAACCCCATCCACGCTCAAAGTATACGTGGCGGCCATAGCGGCGTTTGCAAAACCGACGTCTGGCCAGTCACTGGGGAAAACGACCTGGTCGTGCGATTCCTCAGGGGAGCTCGGAGGCTGAATCCTCCCAGACCCCCCTCAGTCCCTGTGTGGGACCTTTCTACGGTTTTGGAAGCCATGAAAGGTGCCCCATTCGAGCCAATCCATTTGTCAGACATGAAACATCTGTCTCTTAAAACGGTATTCCTTATGGCTCTCGCTTCAGTGAAGCGCGTAGGGGACTTGCAAGCGCTTTCGGTAAGCGCGTCATGCATGGAGTTTGGGCCTAATGACTCAAAAATCATACTCAAACCAAGGCACGGGTACGTGCCCAAATCCCTCAACACACCGTTCAGGGCCCAGGTTATTTCCCTGTGTGCTCTCTCGGTTCATAATGAGGAGGAGGATGCGAGTCTCCTTTGCCCTGTCAGGGCACTGAGAGCTTATGTGTCCCGCTCGTCTGCCTTCAGACAGACCGAGCAGCTCTTCGTTTTGTTTGGCGGACGATCCAAGGGACTGGCCGCATCAAAACAGAGCCTATCCAGATGGATAGTCGACGCCATAGCACTGGCTTACACTTCTAAGGGCCTGCAGTGTCCTTTGGGTGTCAGAGCGCACTCCACGAGAGGCGTGGCCTCGTCGTGGGCGTGGTAAAGTGGGGTTACCTTGCAAGATATCTGTACGGCCGTGGGCTGGGCCTCGCCGTCTACATTTATAAGGTTTTATAACCTAGAGGTTCCCGCCTTACAAGCCAAGCTTCTGTCGGTATAGAATTCAGTACTATCTGCCCCGCTGTGCCGGCCCAGATGCTGAGTTTTGCTTGTGCATCGCTCACTGAGCGATAACACGGCTCCCCGGGCTACTGCCCTTGGGACTTTGGTGTCGGATCCCAGTACGCACGGCGTTTTGCATTGTGTTCCCCATAGCGTAAGATATTACGCAGTACGAGAGATACTCTCGTAAGAGAACGTACTCGGTTACTAACGTAACCTCGGTTCTCTCTAGAGAGGGAACGAGTACTGCGTATCTTGCGTGCATACACAGCTCTGGTTCGCTTCGGCGATGAAAACCAGTGTACCAGCCTTATCGAGCTATATTTACAGGGCGAGACCACGCCCTTTCTGGCGGGACGTGACGAAATGGGCGCGAAATGCCCCCATTGGATATGTGTCACGCAGCGCCTCTCTCGATAGGCTGCTGCTGTTGCCGCAGGGCAGCCAATAGGCGCGCGAGCTGTCCTGCCTATGTCTGCATGCTGCTGCACAGCGTTTTACATTAATTCAAAATTAAGGATAATTTTTGGCTTCAATATCTTGTGGAAAAGAGGTTTTCCCCGTAGCGTAAGATATTACGCAGTACTCGTTCCCTCTCTAGTGAGAACCGAGGTTACGTTAGTAACCGAGTACGTTTTCATGTGTATCAGTATACTGGATCTGTGCAGCTCTTAAAGTGACAGCACTAATATTCCTGCTGTCTCTATAATAACACTAATCAAACCACAAAAGACAGATAAAATTCACTCATTCTTGACTGAATAACTTTTGTAACTATTTTTATTTTATTTATAAAGTGCAGTGTTATTTTACATTTGATTACAGTTTCTGTACCTGAATACCTGAAAATCTTAAAACACTGTTTATTTCAATTGTATTTTTGTTCAGTTGTTCAGTTCCTTTTTTGCGATTGCTGATTTTTTACTTTAATAACTGAGAGTTTACTTTTCTTTAATAATGCTTGAAATGTATATTAGTTAGGCTAGTTGTTTTTCAATGGTATTTTTAGACCTCAGGCAAACGTTCCTAGTGTAAGTGTTCTTATAAGCCTGTTGATTTTTTTTCATGATATTCAGCTACAATTAAATGTTTTGCAATAAGACTAAATGTGAATGATATCAAAGATTTTTTTTTTTTTTTACCTTATTGGAATCGGAATCGTTAAAATTCAAACGATACCCAACCCTACTAACCACTGTACTCCCTGACATTAGACCCTTCATGCCCACAAATGCTGAAATAAACCACAACACACGTCTGTCATAAACTTTCCCAACGTTCACTCTTCATCTCCACCTGAACTGCATCTGTTCCAGCGTGAGCTCATAGATACTAAACTTGTGGAATAGACTACTTGCACTGACACACTTCCGTTTATATATAATACATCTCAATTATGTCCGGTTATGTATATTTTCAATGTACTTGTAGTCATCGAGTCCAATAAACGCTAACTAAAAGTGTCTAAGTGTGTCTGCAAGAAGATTTGTTTTTTACATTTTCAGATTTCAGACATATTCTGATTATTACTGATGACTGTGTACATAATTTTCCAAACTCAACGGAACATGAGGTTTTAATCGTCTAAACTAGTGTGAGACCTGATGAATCAGATCAGTATGAACATTTATTTATTTGTATTAAATATTTTAATCATTATTCTGTCATTTTTGATTGCTCAAAATACTTAATTAATATTTAAAGTAGTTGACTGTCATTCTCCTCTACGCTGTGTGTGTTACTGTATAAGATTAATTAAATATTAACATCATTACATTTATTTAAGGCACGTACCGCGCATTAGTTCATTCAACTATTTAAAAAGACTGGAATTAAAGCACCAGCGCACACAAGCAATCCTTTTTTATTAGTCGAATTCGTTTCAAAATGTAAACTCAACAGGTATGAAATATGATCAGTAAGAGAAAACACTGTTAATGAGAAGACGAGCACTGAACTGATGCAGGTTAGTGGGGAAATATATTTATGTATTATTCAGATTGCACAGTTGTACAGAAAATATATTTATAGGAACATTTCAGCAGGCTCAAGGTAATTCATGTTAATGTAGAGAACATGATTATTTATTTTATTCAATTGGCAGCCATAAAAAATTCAATTCACATTTATTTGTATCGCGCTTTTCACAATACACATAATTTAAAAGCAGCTTTACAGAAAATGCATGAGTCCACATTACAATTTAGAGTGATCTGTAAAGTTATGTATTTCAGAAATGTACATAGACAAAGTGTCACAGTTAGCTAAAAATGTAAATGTAATAATATAATGCAGAAACAATGAGCTCATTGAAGTAATGAATACTTGTTTGTTAACAAATGACTGACATAAATGTAGCATTGGTGCATGTTGATTCAGATATTACAGTATACATAGTAATAATCTGTGTTCTCATGTATGTATGTGCGCTGAATGCTGTTACTGGAAACTCCCGAGATGTAATAAGTATAATGCAGAAGTAGTTGTGCAAGTAGTCCACTGTCAGTGTGTTAATCTGTGCTGATGTTTCTCCTCCTGTTCCTCCTCTAGCTGTGACCTCAGATCGGGCCTGATGGGCTGTAAGATGCTTTCTTTTTTATCTCACTGTCTTTCTCTTCCTCAACCCAAACAAAAAATGACCCAATTGTCATTTTGAACATAACCAGAAAGTAGATTAACTCTCTTCCAGTGCTCAGAACACGTGACTTCTGATAACCAGACCTGTTATGAAGTTAACCTTTAACACACGACAAACTGCATTTGATTTTTCCAATAACATCATGCCACAATTTTCACCTGAATTCACCTGGTCATGATATAATGAGCACTACACTGTACACTCATTTAAACAGTGGCCAGTGAGTGTGTTACATGTACGTAGATAGTTTCAAGTCTTTTCTATCACTCTTTTTTCAATTCACATCACTTCTTCATATCTTTATTTATGAGTATGATGAGGGATAATGTACAGTCAGCTGCTGCTGTTCATGTACTGTACATGTTCTTCAACGTATATAGAGTTGAGGTTTGCATACCCCTATGTTTATAAAGCCCTTGCAGATTTAATTTAACTTTAATTTAGTTTCATGAAAGCTTTGAAAAATAATACAATATATTTTTCCCAACACCATGGCCCATTACGGTTTGATACATTGCAATAGGTATTTAATAGATATGACAATGGTAATATATTTTGTCATGGCAGACTAGATATACAAGATATACATATTATCCACCAACAAAGCAGAGGACAAACAAGCATGAACACGCAGATCACACACTGCTGCTTAACACTGATCCAGTTCTGAAAGCAGTGACTCGCTGCTACTGGTTTTGTTGGGAATACATATAAATGCACAAGCGGTGGACGATCGACCCAGATTGATTATTGGCTTATACGACGGCGCAACTTCAAGCTGGTCATGGATGCCAAGGTGATTCCATCTGAGACAACACCGGCTACTAGCCCTCGACCTCCGGCTGAACCTCGACCTCCGAGCCCGTGCTGGACTTACCGGTCCTGAGATCGAGTGGTGGCGCCCGCCCGAGACGACGACACAACTGTCCGCCGCGCTCAACACACACACCAGCCTGTTGAAACACTCAAACATGACTAATGGTGCGTTCACACCAAACGCGAATAGAGCTTCTGGCGTGAGTGATTTCAATGTAAAGACGCGTTCATGCGTGTCTAGAGGTCCTGCGGCGTGAATGAGGCGTTTAGCGCGGTAGACGCGAATTCGCCTCATTACGCGCGAATGATTTTATTTGGTGCATTCACGCGTTTGACGCAAATTCGTTTCTGACGCCCAAGTTGAAAAATCTGAACTTTGACGTCTGTTCGCACTGCATTAACCAATCAGGAGCCTGCTTGCTGCTGTCACGTGGAAGTAAATATTTTATCACATAAAAACTTACAAAATTTTGTATTGAATGCTATTTATTCCATATCTAATCTAGATTATATGAAACATTATTATTCTAATGTAAAGACAAAGAACATACTTTAGTGCAAGAACATAGTTCGTGTCTGGACAGTGTTGTGTGAGAAAAAAAAAAATCACAGGACAGTTTAATCACTTTTGTAGGCTGGCTCCATTTATCATCAAAATAAAAATAAATGGCAGATTAGGTAGGTGAGGGCGAGGGTGATCCTCGCTCCGATGCGGGACAACAGGTCATCAAACTGGGTGCGGGACAGGCGGAAGTACCGCTGAAAGCGGCTGTCATCCAGGCGCAGCTCCTGGAGCAAATGGTGAAACTCGCCAAACTGGGTTCACCTCCGAAGGGTCTGGTGGACCCAAATACGGTGACGATGACCCCTACACCGCTGTCCTGCTCTCCAGCGCTAATACAGAGCGGTGACTGTCGATGAATGCTTGATTAACATCAGCCATCTTGCAAACAGACAACCGCCAATTGTTTGCTTTTTACGCGCGTCCATTTCGCTTTGGCAAATGGATTCCAAATGTTCAAGCGTCCAACTATACGCGAATTTGATGCTCTATTCACGTTTGGTGTGAATGCAGGCGGGACGTGGCTGGAGAGTGCCTCGGTGCGACAAAGCCAGGGCGACGATTCGTAGACAGGCAGGTCTGGCGGTGGACCGACAAGCTTCAAGAAGCTACGAAGGCGAAGAAGGCTGCGTTCAAGTTGTGGCGTGTCTCACGGGTGGCCGACGACTGGCATGAGTGCAGACGACAGAAGTGGATAGCGAAGAAGGGTCAATCTTTATGCCCAGCTCAACACGCCTGAAGGAGCCTACCGAATCTACAAAATCCGCGATGAATATATGAATATCAAAGACCAGCAAGTCCTCCGTGATCCCCCCATCATTCTGCAACGCTGGAAAGAGTACTGTGACTCGATGTGCAACAAGGAGTTCCCGCATCCAATGATCACAAGCGCCGCCCCATCCCTGGGCCGGTACCGCAGATCAGTCCTGCCGAGGTCTAGCTTGCGGTCAAAAAGATGAAGAAAGGAAAGGCCCAGGGACCCGATAACATTCCCGCTGAGGTGTGGAAGCTACGACTGTCCTTGCCCGACTGTTTAATAAGATCATTGACGAGGGCACCACGTATGGTCCCGATCTGGAAAGGCAAAGGCCTTCTCTGCCATGTCTCCGGAAGACCGTCTCCCACAGTCCCAATCAGAGCGGATTTGTTAGAGGAAGCGGCACTACTGATGCGATCCACGCCGTTAGGCTGCTGGAGAAGAACCAGCAAGTACACATGGCCTCGACCTCGAGAAGGCATTTGACCATGTGCCCCGGGATCTGTCATTCCCTCCGCTCCCACGGTGCCCCGAAGATCCAGCTCCTCTACACCAACACCTCCAGCGTCGTCCGGCACCCCGAAGATCCAGCTCCTCTACACCAACACCACCAGCGTCGTCCAGCGCCCCGAAGATCCAGCTCCTCTACACCAACACCACCAGCGTCGTCCGGTGCCCCGAAGATCCAGCTCCTCTACACCAACACCTCCAGCGTCGTCCGGTGCCCCGAAGATCCAGCTCATCTACACCAACACCACCAGCGTCGTCCAGTGCCCCGAAGATCCAGTTCCTCTACACCAACACCAGCAGCGTCGTCCGGTGCCCCGAAGATCCAGCTCCTCTACACCAACACCACCAGCGTCGTCCGGTGCCCCGAAGATCCAGCTCCTCTACACCAACACCCCCAGCGTCGTCCGGTGCCCCGAAGATCCAGCTCCTCTACACCAACACCCCTAGCGTTGTCCGGTGCCCCGAAGATCCAGCTCATCTACACCAACACCTCCAGCGTCATCGGCGCCCCGAAGATCCAGCTCCTCTACACCAACACCCCCAGCGTCGTCCGGTGCCCCGAAGATCCAGCTCCTCTACACCAACACCTCCAGCGTCGTCCGGCGCCCCGAAGATCCAGCTCCTCTACACCAACACCAGCAGCATCGTCCAGCGCGGATTAGAGGAGTCTCGGCCCTGGTCACTTCTATTCCCGACGACATCTTCCAAGCTGACGGAGCCCGTCGACTGGAATGAGCGGTTGAGCGCGCACGGATTGAGACTGAGAAAAGACTGGGTTCCATTTTATTTTGATAGTCCACTTTAGACATTCTACTAACTATAAGTAACTTTGCAACTACGTCAACTAACTGTCATTAGAGTATTAGAATATTGTAGTAGATTGTCAGTAGACTGGTAGGTTATGGTTAGGTATTAGGGTTCGGGTTAGTAAAATAAGTTGACTTGTAGTTACCAAGTTACTTATAGTCAGTAGAACGTCTGTTGGGGGATCATCAAAATAAAGTGTTAGCAGATATTAAGCATACAGTCTACTAATCCTCTACTGACAGTTAGTTGATATGTAGTGGCAAAGTTACTTATAGTTAGTAGAATGTCTAAAGTGGACTATCAAAGTAAAGTGTTACCAAAGACTGAGTATATGGAGTATGGACCCCAGACCGACGGGACAATCAGAGTTAGAGGGCAGCCATTAAACAAAGTCACCGAAGTCAAATATCTTGGTTCGCTCATCTGGAGCGACGGTGACTCCAGAGTCAGCACGGCTCAAACGGCGACAAGTCACGGGCATTCTCTGCGACTGCCGAATGCCCACACCACTAAAGGGCAAGATTTATAAAACTGTCGTGTTGTACGGTACCGAGTGTTGGCCGGCCACCACCAAACATGAGCAGTTCCTCCACGTTATGGAGATGAAGATGCTCCGCTGGCCCCGCGTCATGAACGAAGATGTCCGAAGGCGCGTGGCGCCCATAGTTGGTAAGATGCGTGGAGCCCGACTCCGCTGGTATGGCCACGTCATCAGAAGTGGCGATGAGACAGTGGTAAAACGGCCTATCATCTATCACCACCTGGATGACGGCCGCGCGGCCGACTAAAGAAGTGGTCTCAATATCAACACTGATGATGCCCTGATCGAGCCAAGTGGCTAAAAGCATGCGAACAAGCAGACCCTATACAAATATGGGAAACACGCTAGGACAAAAACATAAATGCACAAATCTACTAATTGTAAACAAATACATGAATTAGATCGCAATATTTAAGGTTCATCGGATTGGATTCATTCCAATTGATGAAAATTAGAGCATGTAAAGACATAGACATAATATAGAGCTAGACGCCCTATAGGCTGCTGGGCGCAAGAAATGCGGCCGCCATCTTTAACCGGTCATACTCCTAGTTTCGTCGCATAGCAGCAGTTACGATGCCGAGCACTGTGCAGCATATTCCTGCTCAAATCGGCGGACCATCGCAAACAGGGCTCGGGGAATTACTTTTCACAAGTAAAATTTAACATTACCGTACTATTGGTTGTATTTTGTGAATAGAATATTAACAGAGAGTTAAGAAGGAGCAAGGATCTTTGATATTACTGTACTGAAATCGTGGCCAGCTAGCTAGGCTATGTTTACTGCACCGGCCGGTGTTCACCCGGCTATGAACTGAGACTTGATAAGTCATATTCCATAACACTGACTTAGATTACAACTGACACAATAATGCTATTGTAGAAATAAAACAAATATTACTGGTATAACATTGGCCTGCGAATTTTACACAAGTGGCACAGACTGTATTATCAGTGTTGGGCAGTAACTACTTGTACCATATCTAGTAATTTAGTATTTTGGTGGTAGCTTCAACATTTCGTGTGTGTGTGTTGTTGGGAATCGGGAGGCGGGCTGCTCTCTATTATATTTATAGTGTGTGATTTGCAAAATACATAACGTTATCATAGCCTACATCACATATCATAGGGTGACCAGACGTCCCCGGTTTCAAGGAACAGTCCCCGTTTTTGGTTGCCTGTCCCTGGCTAAATACAGAAAAAAATTACCTCTGTCCCCGTTTTGCATGCGCGAGCGGCGACCGGCGGCGAGACAGCGTTGTGCGTTGAGTTTTATGTCTTACTATTTTGTTTTGTTTTTAATCGAAGTTTATATAGTTATACCCAAGGAGTATTAAAGGACTGGTTATTAACCTGTTAAACTGCTAGCCTTGGTGTCTGAGCAACAAACATGGAGCTGATGGCCTTATTGTTTTTGTGGTTGGCGTTTTATTTCACGGACTCTCTAGGTGCGTTGTCTAATCCACCGATAATTAGATATAGCAGAGACTTTCTACTACAGTGGAATATCCCTCAGATCAACAAACCACTGGATCTAGTTCTACCTGACTTGAACCGTTACAAAGATCTACGGTGTGGAGAGAGTAAAGCCACTGGTGATTGTCCATGTAGACCCAGGAAACGCGGTAAGCGGGGAGGAGTTCGTATAAGGTTGAGGAAACAGTCTCTTTCCTGTATTCCCTTACCGTCCATTATTCTGACTAATGCGCAGTCTCTTCGTAACAAAACGGATGAGCTGCAAGATCATGTTCGATTCCAACGGGAATTCAGAGACTCGTGTCTATTGGCCATCACGGAGACATGGCTCTCAGACAGAGACTCGGACACAGACATTACCATGGACGGGTTTGGTCCTCCTGTGCGCTTGGACAGAGATGCTGGTGCTACGGGCATGTCGAGGGGAGGAGGAGTTTGCCTGTATGTGAACCAAAGGTATTGTAAGAACGTCATTGTGAGAGAAAGACTGTGTACTAAAGACGTTGAGTTGTTGTCGATGTCGTTACGCCCATCATACCTGCCACGTGAGTTTCCTCAAATATTCGTTACGGTTGTCTATATCCATCCGAGAGCTAATGCAGATAAAGCCTCAGAAAGTCTTCTACAAGTAACTCAAAGATTGCAACTTATTTCTCCCGACGCACCAATGTTAATCATGGGTGATTTCAACCACTGTTTGATGGATAAGACCTTGAGAGACCTTTACCAATATGTCACATGTCCAACCAGACACAACAGGACTCTTGATTTATGTTATGGTTCTATAAAGGGAGCATATAAATCTCTCCCTCTTCCCCCGTTGGGTGGGGCTGACCATAATTGTATACAACTTGTCCCACTGTATCGTACAGCCCTAAGAAGGGGAAAAACTTTAATCAGACAGTTTAAGAACTGGACTGAAGATTCCATCTCGATTCTACAAGGGTGTTATGAATGCACTGATTGGGAAATGTTTAAAGAGTCATGTGCTGACATAGATGAACTTACTGATGTGGTCAGCTGTTATGTGTCATACTGTGTGGATAACATTATTCCTGTAAGGTCTGTAAAGGTATATCCAAATAATAAGCCATGGATAACAAAATCACTTAAGGTTCTGTTTAAGAAAAAACAGTGTGCATTTCGCGAAGGAAATCTTGTTGAGTTGAATCGGTTAAAAAAGGAAGTGAAATTTGAAATAAATAAGGCAAAGCTGCAGTATAAAGAAAAGATAGAATGGCAATTACAAAATTGTAATTTGGGTTCAGCATGGGATGGCATGAAAACTATCGTCGGGACAAAGGCTAAAAAAGATTCTAAGGTGGCATTGGAAGGGTATAGAGGTGATTTTCAGCTTGCAAAAGCATTTAATGAGTTTTATGTAAGGTGTGATTCTTGTGACTTTGAGACTATTCGTTGTGAGCAGAAAAATAATTTAACTGTTAATGGATCTATCCCTTTTGCAGAACAGGATGTAATTAATGGGTTGAGACATTCAAAAGCCAGGAAAAGTGCAGGCCCTGATAATATTGAGGGCCGGCTGCTTATTTCCTGTGCAGAGCAATTGGGACCTATCTTTTATTATATTTTTCAACTGTCCCTTACTCAACAGAAGGTGCCGAGATTATGGAAAACCTCCACAGTCATTCCAGTGGCAAAAAATAAAAATTCAGTAGCACTAAATGATTTTAGGCCAGTTGCTTTAACTTCATTAGTAATGAAGAGTTTTGAAAAATTGATTAAAAAAGAGCTAAAAAAAAAGAGACTCACTTGACCCTCTTCAGCTTGCTTATAGGGCCAGGCGTGGGGTAGAGGATGCTACGGCTACTTTGTCGAATTTGGTACTTAAGCATCTAGAAGGAACTAAGACTCACGCCAGGATTTTATTTGTCGATTTCTCATCCGCTTTCAACACGATACAACCTCATATTTTAGTAGAGAAGCTGTTAAGTTTTGGTTTTGATTTTAGTATTGTTGGTTGGATCCTTGATTTCCTAACTGATCGCATTCAGAGAGTAAGGGCTAATGGTTGTTTATCAGAGTTATTGTATTCATCCACAGGGTCCCCTCAGGGATGTGTGCTTTCTCCACTCCTGTATATTCTATATACCGATGATTGCAGAGGCAGGCATGAAAATAGATTTATTGTAAAATTTGCAGATGATTCAGCTGTTGTCAGCCTTCTTGGTGCTGGCGAATGCGACCATGGCCCTGTGGTTGAGGATTTTGTACAGTGGTGCAATGATGCATTCTTGCAAATAAATGACATGCTTATTGACTTTAGGCGTAATCAAACTGACTTGAAGAGAACACTATCAAAGAGCAGGAGGTTGATGTTGTGGAATCATATAAGTATCTGGGGTGTGTGATTGACAACAAGTTGAATTTTAATGTTAATGTAGAGATGATTTGCAAAAGGGGCCAGCAATGTCTGTACTGTCTACGGAGACTGTCCAAATTTAAAGTTGATAGGTCCTTGATGATTTTATTCTATAAATCTTATATTGAGTCGGTTTTAACATTTAGTATGTTATGCTGGTATGGAAGTCTTGGTGTGAAGGCAAAAACTGCTTTGGTGAAAATAGTAAATACTAGCAGTAAGATTTTAGGAGTTCAGCAGAGTCACCCTACTGACCTGTACAACCGGCAGGTAGTTAGGAAAGCCCGATCCATTTTAATGGTTACTTCACATCCTCTCTATTCTGAGTTTCAGTTTTTACCCTCAGGATCTCGACTGAGATTTCCCTCGGTTAGAAGTAACAGGTATAAACATTCATTTATTCCTACTTCCATTTCTCTTTTAAATTTGGATATGGGGGGAGTAGGTGGAAGGAAGTAGTTGTTTGGGTTTTGTGTGGGTACTGTGTGCGTGTGCTTATTTTAGTGTTAATTTTTAAAGGTACCTTTTAACTCTTATTGAAATTATTAATGTATTGTAAATTGTCCTTTTGTATGCTGTCTTGCTGTAAAATCAATTGCCCTTCGGGGACATATACAAATAAAGTAAAGTAAAGTAAAGTTTTGTTTTTGAAGACACAACATTAGGTTTTTTAATCAGATTGATAGTCAAAATGTCCCATTTTTGTCCCCCTTTTCGGGGATTATGGCCACTTTATATCATATATCAGAATATTCTATTACTGTTAAGCCCACTATGAATTTTAAAATACGCCGAACCATGAGTCCTGTATCATAGCTACCTGTATGACCTTTGCAGAAAAAACCCCGCGTGAAAATCAGTTCGGTATGATTAATTAAATGCGCTGACAGCTCATTGCACCTGCTAAACAGATTACACTGAGTGGAGCGGGTGACCGGTTTAAGATGGCGGCCCCACGGCTCGTCCGCGCCAGTACGCAGTAGCGGTCGATAGGGCGTCTATCTATATGATGTCTATGTGTAAAGATGCCTTATGTGTGCCTGATGGGATATGATGTTGAGCTGGTAGATGGCAAAATACGACCTCCTACCAGACATTTATTTTCCCAAAAATATTTATTCAGAGGCCATGAATATAAAACTGCACTGAGCATTGTGTACAGGCTCTTGTTACACTGGGTTCATGGTTTCTCCAGTTTAGCATTGGCTAGTGACAAACAATCCAACCGATTTCTTGAATATGTGACATAAAAACGCCTTGTTTGCTGAACTCGTGTGATTTAACCGGGAGTGTTTCCCAAACCACGGTTCGCACTGACACTGTAAAATCAAATTCCAGGACTTTCAAGGACTTTTCAAACACTTCTTTTTTGTTTTTTTTCAAGGACTACAATCAGAGATCTCATTTATCAAACAATATTTTTCTTTATTATCTTTTAAATTCTAAAAAAGGTAAATAGATAAATAAAAATAAACTAATAAAAAATGGTACAAACAAAGTGCAGCACATGCAATTTTTTCCCCCATGAATATATGATTGACCTGAAGAATGAAAGCTGTATCATATATTTTGATATTTATGAGCAATATTACTCTCATAGCCATTCAAAATGGCTCTATATCTATATCAGACTAGCCTGGTTAAAACCAGACCCCTCTCAGTCGTAACTGAGTTAGGGTCTGGGGAAGGTTCATTCACAGCTCATTTCCAAAGGGGCGTCACCAACGGACGTCGCTCAAATGCCTCTGGGCGCAATTGGATAGCCCTAAAACCAATCAGATCGATCGTCATCTTGTAAAGCCCGCTTCAACATTTGTGATTGGTGCCTCGATTTGGAAAGATTGGAAATGAGCTTGAATGGGCTCTTCGCCAGACTAACTTGCAGAGCAAATCTAAGTTTGCCGGAAGTTCGTCTGGGTTTTCCCAGTCTAATATCAGACGGGCTCCAGCGTTCATTTTGTATGAAAAGATTGTTTTATCAATACAATTTTAAATAAATTTCCCATATATTGTCTTTCAATAATTCAAGCACTTTTCAAGTACTTCTTCATAAGTGCTGTTTTAAGGGTTTTTCAAGACTTCAATTTCAATTGCCAAAAGTCAAATTCAAGCACCTTGTACAAACCCTGCCAAAAGCATCGTTAGCCAACTATGGTTGCAAGTTCTGTTGTTACGAACATACTGTCGTTTAATGTCTCCCGAAACCACAGTTCCAACGAACATTCGCACAAAGCATCGCACACTTGCGTGGCTGGAACACAAAGCATCGCACACTTGCGTGACTGGAACACAAAGCATCGCACACTTGCGTGACTGGAACACAAAGCATCGCACACTTGCGTGGCTGGAACACAAAGCATCGCACACTTGCGTGGCTGGAACACAAAGCATCGCACACTTGCGTGGCTGGAACACAAAGCATCGCACACTTGCGTGGCTGGAACACAAAGCATCGCACACTTGCGTGGCTGGAACACAAAGCATCGCACACTTGCGTGGCTGGAACACAAAGCATCGCACACTTGCGTGGCTGGAACACAAAGCATCGCACACTTGCGTGGCTGGAACACAAAGCATCGCACACTTGCGTGACTGGAACACAAAGCATCGCACACTTGCGTGGCTGGAACACAAAGCATCGCACACTTGCGTGGCTGGAACACAAAGCATCGCACACTTGCGTGGCTGGAACACAAAGCATCGCACACTTGCGTGGCTGGAACACAAAGCATCGCACACTTGCGTGACTGGAACACAAAGCATCGCACACTTGCGTGACTGGAACACAAAGCATCGCACACTTGCGTGGCTGGAACACAAAGCATCGCACACTTGCGTGGCTGGAACACAAAGCATCGCACACTTGCGTGGCTGGAACACAAAGCATCGCACACTTGCGTGGCTGGAGCGACAGCTCTCGAGCGGAAGCAAAGTTATAGATTATGAAAGGGGTATGTAAACTAATGCACTCTAAAAGCATGTGTTTCAGACATTATTAATCAATGTCACTATAAAAATACTGCCATGGTCACACTAGGCGCATGCAGATTTACTTTAGACACTCAAACCATAAATTCAACATATAATAGATAATAATTTAAATAAAAATACTATCTTCTCCACTTGCCTGCAATGCAATGCTATGAATCCGTGTTCTCCGATCTCCCGCGTTCACATTCGTATGAATGGAACAAGTCAACAGAACAAAAAGTGTAGTGTGATATATAACATGCACAGAGTGTATTTAACAGAGTGGTAATTCTATTGTTTGAGTGATTTTATTCACATCACTGTGATGATATTGTTGAGCTGTGGAAACAGTTAATACCTTAAGAGAATGATACGACGTTTTGCCTCAATATGACTTTATGAAACATTACACTTGAATCTTAATATGTAACCAGATACTGTTATTATGAAATAACTTTGAACATTGACAACTAGTGTTGTGTTTCTCTCTCTCTCCAGAGAAAAATCCTCTGCCAAAAGCCTCCACGACCATGAAGCCAATAGAAGAAGGATTGGAAGATGATGTTTTCGAGTCTGAATCCCACAACACTCGCCCGAGAGAAGACGTGTAAAGCGTTTCATCACCTCACGCTCGCAGACTTTAGCGCATCACTGTACGTTATAGAGAAATGAATGGAAAATGCATTGAAAAGGAAAATAATTCAGGATATCTCAGATCACACTCTTCTGGATGGAGAGATCCTGATCAAATGAGAGTTGGTCTAGTATTACAGAATTAACATTGGATACTAACACATTTAATAGAATATAGTCCTGAGGATTTTAAATGAAACTGCTAATTAAACTGAAACATGTTGTTTTCAGGCTCTACTAGAACAGGTTTTCCTGCTTGAATGTTGATTATTTTCCTCATATTCTCCATTGTTGCAGCTCCTCTCTTCCCAGTCTGTCAGTAACGCTCAGGACTGTGTTTCCCGTACAGTGACGTCAGTCACTGCTTCACTACTATAGTACGATGCATCGTTGAAGAAATCAACTAGCTAGTCACGACTGTTTCCCGAAACCATACTGTCGCAAATTGGTCGTTCAACCACTTTGGTTAATGATGTCACACACGTGTGGAGTAATAACTTCTTTTAATGAAACTGTTTGAGATCGAATTAACGCTAGATGTTTTGATATAAATTACGGGCATGGCATCTGAGGACTATTTCTAATTTTTCTCAGTTATTTTGCTTTATTTCCAGATTCAATCATAGGCTCGTTCTTGCGTACTAGAGCACGTTCACACATGCGCAGTCTTAAAAAAACGGTGCTTTAAATCTCTTGACAAACTATAAAACGTAAATGACATTAGTACGTATTCTAAATAAAAGACACAGATTGTACTGAATGTCAGCTTGCTTCTGTTGCTCCAGATAATGATTTATTGAGTCCACATGTCATTAAGAAACTCTGCTTCTAATCACAGGTCGAGATCTGTCGCTCACACACACAACTCTGCGATGCTGTTTGTGAATGTTCGTTGGAACGATGGTTTCGGGAAACACGACTCGCTGAACTGCTGATAACGACAGAACTTGCGAATATAGTTGGCTAACGATGCTTTCGGGAAACACACCCCTGTTTAGTTCCTGTCTCTATGAAGCCCCTCCTCCTGAAAAGCACACTGTGCTCTGATTGGTCGGCTGGATCAGTGTGTTGTGATTGGTCGAGCGCTTCGAGTGTGTTTGGGAAATGTCCCGCCCCTTACCATAACCGTCAGTTTAACACACTACTAACTAACTCAACCAGGCCCCGCCCCTTTATTCTGTGCATTAATTATTATAATGAGGAATATTGTGACGTGTTCGTTCCCGGAAGAAACTCAAGATACAATGGAGGCGTTTCAGGAGTTCAGAAACACTGACACTGATAAACAGCAACATTACACACTAAACACAGATGAACACTACACACTAAACACTGATGAACACTACACACTAAACACAGATGAACACTACACACTAAACACAGATGAACACTGCACACTAAACACAGATGAACACAGATGAACACTACACACTAAACACAGAAGAACACTACACACTACACACAGATGAACACTACACACTACACACAGATGAACACTACACACTACACACAGATGAACACTACACACTACACACAGATGAACACTACACACTACACACAGATGAACACTACACACTACACACAGATGAACACTACACACAGATGAACACTACACACTACACACAGATGAACACTACACACTAAACACAGATGAACACTACACACTAAACACAGATGAACACTACACACTAAACACAGATGAACATTACACACTAAACACAGATGAACACTACACACTAAACACAGATGAACACTACACACTAAACACAGATGAACACTACACACTAAACACAGATGAACATTACACACTAAACACAGATGAACACTACACACTAAACACAGATGAACATTACACACTAAACACAGATGAACATTACACACTAAACACAGATGAACACTACACACTAAACACAGATGAACACTACACACTAAACACAGATGAACACTACACACTAAACACAGATGAACACTACACACTAACACTAAACACAGATGAACACTACACACTAAACACAGATGAACACTACACACTAAACACAGATGAACACTACACACTAACACTAAACACAGATGAACACTACACACTAACACTAAACACAGATGAACACTACACACTACACACAGATGAACACTACACACAGATGAACACTACACACTAAACACAGATGAACACTACACACTAAACACTGATGAACATTACACACTAAACACACACTGATGAACATTACACACTAAACACTGATGAACATTACACACTAAACGCAGATGAACATTACACACTAAAGACAGATGAACACTACACACTAAACACAGATGAACATTACACACTAAAGACAGATGAACACTACACACTAAACACAGATGAACATTACACACTAAACACAGATGAACACTACACACTAAACACAGATGAACACTACACACTAAACACTGATGAACATTACACACTAAACACACACTGATGAACATTACACACTAAACACTGATGAACATTACACACTAAACGCAGATGAACATTACACACTAAAGACAGATGAACACTACACACTAAAGACAGATGAACACTACACACTAAACACAGATGAACATTACACACTAAACACAGATGAACACTACACACTACACACAGATGAACACTACACACAGATGAACACTACACACAGATGAACACTACACACAGATGAACACTACACACTAAACACAGATGAACACTACACACTAAACACTGATGAACATTACACACTAAACACACACTGATGAACATTACACACTAAACACTGATGAACATTACACACTAAACGCAGATGAACATTACACACTAAAGACAGATGAACACTACACACTAAACACAGATGAACACTACACACTAAACACAGATGAACACTACACACTAAACACAGATGAACACTACACACTAAACACAGATGAACACTACACACTAAACACAGATGAACACTACACACTAAACAGATGAACACTACACACTGAACACAGATGAACACTACACACTAAACACAGATGAACACTACACACTAAACACAGATGAACACTACACACTAAACACAGATGAACATTACACACTAAACACAGATGAACACTACACACTAAACACAGATGAACACTACACACTAAACACAGATGAACATTACACACTAAACACAGATGAACACTACACACTAAACACTGATGAACACTACACACTAAACACAGATGAACATTACACACTAAACACAGATGAACACTACACACTAGGGATGGCCCGATACCGATACTGGCATCGGGGATCGGGTCGATACTGTCCTCATATACTCGTACTCGTACTCATAAAAATTCGCCGATACCACGCCCCGATACCACGTACATTTTGCGAAACGAAACTGGCCGCCGCGAGTGCTTTGTCGAGGTGAACTGAGGCATAGGGACGTGCACTCCCAACGCAATAGAGTGCGGCGCGGCACTAGATCTGATGGCCGAGTGCGAGCGCGGGCGCGGGCGGTAATGCACTCACTCTGTGTGCGGGTTCCGGGAGAATAAAACGATTCGCGGGACTCCCGCAAACTAGAAATATCTATGAATACAACATATTAAAACTAATAGATTTTTATTCATCTGTTGCAGAAAAGCAAGAAGAACAACTAAAACAAAATAGAAACGATTTACAGGCCAGAGTTTCTATTCATAACACGTTTGCAGCGTTGAGCGATGTAGCCAATCACAGACATATGTGTTGATTTCTTGAACGCAATGGCCAATCAGAAGCATTTAAGATAGACTCCCCTCACCGCTAAAAACTTTTTTGTTCAGTGCTGAATTCTGTATTCTGGCAAATCCTCTAATTATAACAAACAAAGTGTGGATATTATGAAAGATTCATTGTGCAGTCAGCTTCATTGATAATAACAGAGATGTGTGAGATCGCGATGAACTGTCAGCTTTTTAGGAATTAGGCTATTAAGGGAGCGCACTTTGGGCGCATTCAGTCATGTCAGACCATGCACGCAGTAACTGCTTGCTTTTATGTTAAATTAACAGTGGTTTGTGTGTTAATACATTTATTATTTTACTCATTATTATTTATTTTTAGACTTGTTAAAACAAGCAGAGAAGAAAATAAAAACAGTCTTCTAACCTGTGTTCTAAAATAGTCTTCTGTCTTCTTTTCTGGGAGCCTATAGTTACTTTTGCGGTAGAAATATCGGTATCGGTACTCGGTATCGGCAAGTACACGAATGTAAATACTCGTACTCGTATCGGTTTGAAAAAAAATGGTATCGGGCCATCCCTACTACACACTAAACACAGATGAACACTACACACTAAACACAGATGAACATTACACACTAAACACAGATGAACACTACACACTGAACACAGATGAACACTACACACTAAACACAGATGAACACTACACACTGAACACAGATGAACATGGGAAACAGCAGAATAGTGCTCTATTAAATTATTGAGAACAGGATTTAGGAATCTTTTTTTCCCTTTACTTAAATGATTTAAGTATATATATATATTTGCTGAGACAATGAGTTAACTACAATATGCTAATTGTGTGATTAAATGTGGGGGAGCAGAAGTACAAGCTTTTCCTCTTAATAAAAGTATCAAGTTTTCTGCCGAGAGCTTATTCAGTGAAATGATGAATTAGATGCAGCTTTACTGGTAAAGAACCAGGCAACAACAAAATAATCTTTCAAAACTTTCTAAAAGATTATTGCAAGGCATAGCTGTACTAATGTACATGTAGAACTCAACAGTGTTTCTCCTTCCATCAGTAAGATTTCCAGTTATCTTTTCATGCACATATACAAGTACCATTTTTTCTTGTGTGATGTGTTAACGGTCAATATTATGTGAAATTGAATTGTATTAAGACACAAATACGTGGATTTTCTCACTGCAGTTTAAATGAGTGCATTTGAATTTATCGTATAATTAACTAAATGAAGAATGGGTCACATAGGGTTAAGCAATGATGAAGTGTTACATAGGCTTTATTGAATGTCTGGTTTGAAGCTAAATGTTTTTTCTGTGATAATTGTAATGTGACTTGTGTGTTAAAGTCATACAGATTCTTGAAAACACTTTTTTAAATTAAAGTTTGACACTATGGACATGTTTCGTTATTTCAAGGAACAGAAACAAAATAATTCAAAGAAACACTGCTTATATATTCAAGCAGAAGATGATTTATTGTTAATTGTTCTTATTTTAAGAACATTTTAATATTACATTTTATTGTTCCTCATTACTATTGATGAACATCAGATATACTGTAATAATTCCCGTGTACACTGTGCTGTCAAAATAATTACCTTATAGAAAATATGATGCCTCGCACACCAGAATCATTCATAGATGCGTCGGATAAAAGTCCAATATGAACTCGAAACATTTATTAATCTCACACACTTATATCGTATCAAAATATTATTAGCTTAGCCCTTCCTCAGGCTTACTGCACAAGGATGGTTGACTGCAAAATGTTATCAGCTTAGCACTGTTAGCAATGTTAAAGTCTTCATGAAAGGAAAGTTGAGCTTGTCTCTTTTCTCCTATATAGTGTCGTATATCGAGTGAAACGCTTCTGGAACAAGAACAAATGTGGGCGGGGCTTGATTGTGTCTGTGGGGAATTGATTGGCTGGTTGTGGTTTGCTATTGGCTGATCTCATGTGAGTGACATGTTATAGCCCCGCCCTCGCCATCAGAGAAGAGAAGAGGGAGAAAAAAAATAAGAATTATTAATTACGTGAAAAAGCAGCAACAACATTCTTGAAAATATCTAATAAACATGTACAGTATACATTATGACTGTATTTCGTAAGAGCCATGGGTTACGCCTGGAGGTCGTCAGCTTCTGCTTGAGGAAGAAGGTCCTAATAATGTTGCAGCAATTTAGAGAGAAGCTTTTTGCCTTCATTCTGAAATGCACAGAGATACTCCTGTCTCGATCAGTGCAGTGTAGTCTTTTTCTTAAAGTGCCCCATTATGCTATTTGAAAGTTTCCTAATGTTGTTTTGGAGCCTCCTACAACAGGTTTACATGCATGAAAGGTCAAAAAACGGTTTAATTTCATCATAATATACATTTGCACATCACCACATTTTCAATGATTCTCAAACGACTCATCAGATTAATCAATCTCTCTAAATCCCTCCTCTCCACGAGCTACTCTGCTCTAATTGGCCAGACAGCTCAGTCTGTTGTGATTGGTCTACTCTGCTCTGATTGGCCAGACAGCTCAGTCTGTTGTGATTGGTCTACTCTGCTCTGATTGGCCAGACAGCTCGGTCTGTTGTGATTGGCCAGACAGCTCGGTCTGTTGTGATTGGTCTACTCTGCTCTGATTGGCCAGACAGCTCGGTCTGTTGTGATTGGTCTACTCTGCTCTGATTGGCCAGACAGCTCGGTCTGTTGTGATTGGTCTACCACGTACAGCGCGTGTCTAAAACAAAACCGCCCATTGCCATAGCAACATCAGCTCTGCGTGTCCTGAGGCTTCCTACACCGTAAACTAAACACAGTAACGAACAATGACGACGATTTTACCATATCAATCTGACGCGAGTGTGATGATGAAACACTGGAAGAACTAGTTATTCAAACCCGAATCTCCATTGCAAGGACGACTCGAGCGGGACGTTTCTCAGTGATACACTACTCAGTTTGAGGTACATTATGGGATGTTGCAACTAGGGATGCACCAATTGACCGGACATTAATTTGGAACCGTTGTTTTTTTTTTTTTTTTTTTTGGGGGGCGTTTTTTCCGGAAGTCGCCTGCGTGCACAGACTACTTTGGAATCATTCACGAAAATGTAATTTGTTTGGAAGCATTGTACTGGAAACGCAGAGGTAACGTTACCTGTCTGAGGCACAGATAACGAGCAGCCGTTAGTGTAGCGGCCGCTTTCCTGCACGAGCGTAGACAGTGAACGTTTGTATGTTCAGCTCAGCTTCTCACGTGTTGATGAGAAACATAACAGACTAACATGTTGTGACGATGTCATCATGAAATAAATAAATAAATTGCAATGAAAAGTTTATTTGTCCTACATTAATTAGTCATCATTCATCTGTAAAATAACTCTGAGATCATTATCCACAAATATCAAAAAATGTCTATATTATATGAATCTACAGTCATCATAAGATAAGTGCCCGAATAAAGATGGCGACGTCCTTATTCCAGCCCCTAGTTAGGGTTAGGGTTAGCAACCTTTATCTGGATGACGTGCGTCGCTCACAAAAAGATGGCGTTGAGTGTACCTCGCGGAGCTCCTCTAGAAGACTCCCATGGCGATTTATTGTTTTATCCGCGATTGTTACGAGTGTTTATCGTCGGCGTTCTAATGGATCATTCCTTATTACAAAAAGGAAAGTATCCTTGTCATTGTGGACTAGCTGATTGTCGTTGAGACGCTGCAGGGAAAACAATACAAGTGGTTAGTTTCAAAACCTGAACTGGATAAGGATCGGGAGCCTCCAGCCTATATACTAGGGGTGTAACAATACATCGATATGGATCGATGCATCGATCAAACGTCTAACGATACGATGCATCGATACCACACATAAAATATCGATGTACGGTACCTTTATTTTGACACACTCCACATCCTCACGTAACTTTTCTCCGCTGAAATAGACGCCTGACAAGATTGACTGAACCTTTTGTCACAAAAGCCGGTATTTTCCACTGTCAAGGCATCGCGAGTTCATGTTTTACAGCAGAAACGACAAGCCCCGAAAAGTCTGTTTTAGCAAATCAGTGCGCGGTATTCAGGTCAGGTGACAAGGCTGCTTGTCACTTTGAAAAGACGCGCTTGCTGAGAGGAGTTTCGTCGAAGCTGACTAAAAGTGATCGAGGATGGATTTCAGCGACCTTGATGAACCCGTCCCGTGATATCTTCTTCGGGGCGTAAAAGGAAAATACAAGCTGAAACTTTTTCACGGAATCTTGCTAAAACAGCTTGTTAGTGGTGAGTCGTGAAAAGCTCTCTGTATTGCGTGTACGTTAATCACAACAACAAAGTTCGACAGGCGTCTATGTCAGCTGAGGAGATTAACGTTAACCAAGTGTTTTATTATGTATCATAGCAATTACTTGGCTTTGTTTAACTCTGAAACATGAAATGTGGAGTTATCTGCTTTTGCCACACAATATATATATATATATATATATATAAATAATCCCTTCAATGAACTTTAATAAGTTATAACAGAAGAGTTCATTTGCAAAAACAGATAACTCCGTTCTTGTTCATTTTCATATATCATGTTTTTTTTAAACTTGTAACAAACAACTTGTAAATGTCCCAATTGGGAGAGGGTGTGCACTTTTCAAAGAGTTTAATTAAACTTTCATGTTATTTTGGATGTATTGTGAGTTAATAAACGTAACTGGTTGTGTACACTTGACACATAATATCTAAATATCGATTAATTGATCGATATAGCCCTGAATCGAATCGAATCGTAATCGTATCGTAGAATTTTTTGAGGTATCGGCAAATATCGTATCGCTGGCTGAGAGAATCGATATCGTATCGTATCGTGATTAACTGTCCGATTTACACCCCTACTATATACTCACTTCTGAGAAGTCCCGGACTATTAAAAAAAAGGAGTCATGAGTACGAATTAGCCTGCACTGGATGACTGTTTGACGTGACTTGACTGTTGACTGTTTTTGATAGGGAAATTTTTCTTTTTACATCTTTTCCTCCTACTGACTGTTTGAACTATTTTAGCTGTGGATTACTGTTGGGATTACTGATTGTCTTTTGAACTGGACTAATTTTATTTCTTTTTTGTTGCCTGTTTTGTGGCTGGACAATTATTGAACGGATTTTTTTTTCTTCTCTCTAACCAAAACAAAAAGCAATTTTGAAATACTTGAAATTGTGCATCTTGTGATTATACATATTTGAATGCAATTATATGTGTCCTGTCGTATTGAATGGGTTGTGTTCTATTTAATAGTGATTGTATGGGTATTATTATTACATATATTATGTATTGATTACTGGTGTTTATCCTTATCTCATTAAGTGACGGGTTTTGTGAAAGAGAAATCAGACCACACACAATCTTTGTACGTTTTCTTTAACTGAAACTTAAATTAATGACAGAAATCCTGTCTGGCACCCTAGCATATAACAAGTGTGGGAAAACTTTACAACGTGACTAAGCTGAAATGCTTTTTTTTGTAAAGAAGAACTTGCATGCACTTTTGAAAAGCTAGAGGTAAATGTCAGTTCTGTATAGGATGATCATTTTTATGTTACCTTAAAATGACATTGATTTGATTTTAAAAAGACCTGCTGTAGCATCTTTGTTTTACTCGTTGCACTAAACATTATTTGATTTAACATTTTAGAATAATTAATTGGTTTTGGTTTGGTTTAGTTTCTCTGGTAAATACCTTCTTTCTTTACACCGAATTTAAAAACAAAAACTAAATAAATAGCCAAACATCTTTGTTTGGATTGTTGAACGTGTGTTGATTGTGTAGTGAACTGTGCAGTTGTTGCCGTTAATTTCAGATGGTTAGTTATTATTTTTAACAGCCAAAAGCCAGTTTGGCCAGTTAAATACCAAATAAACATCTTGTTTATGTATACAGGTGCTGGTCATATAATTAGAATATCATCAAAAAGTTGATTTATTTCAGTAATTCCATTCAAAAAGTGAAATTTGGATATTATATTCATTCATTACACACAGACTGATATATTTCAAGTGTTCATTCCTTTTAATTTTGATGATTATAACTGACAACTAATGAAAACCCCAAAATCAGTATCTCAGAAAATTAAAATATTGTGAAAACGTTCAATATTGAAGACACCTGGTGCCACACTCTAATCAGCTAATTAACTCAAAACACCTGCAAAGGCCTTTAAATGGTCTCTCAGTCTAGTTCTGTAGGCTACACAATCATGGGGAAGACTGCTGACTTGACAGCTGTCCAAAAGACGACCATTGACATCTTGCACAAGGAGGGCAAGACACAAAAGGTCATTGCTTAAGAGGCTGGCTGTTCACAGAGCTCTGTGTCCAAGCACATTAATAGAGAGGTGAAGGGAAGGAAAAGATGTGGTAGAAAAAAGTGTACAAGCAATAGGGAGAACCGCACCCTGGAGAGGATTGTGAAACAAAACCCATTCAAAAATGTGGGGGAGATTCACAAAGAGTGGACTGCAGCTGGAGTCAGTGCTTCAAGAACCACCACGCACTGACGTATGCAATACATGGGTTTCAGCTGTCGCATTCCTTGTGTCAAGCCACTCTTGAACAAGACACAGCGTCAGAAGCGTCTCGCCTGGGCTAAAGACAAAAAGGACTGGACTGCTGCTGAGTGGTCCAAAGTTATTTTCTCTGATGAAAGTAAATTTTGCATTTCCTTTGGAAATCAAGGTCCCGGAGTCTGGAGGAAGAGAGGAGAGGCACAGAATCCACGTTGCTTGAAGTCCAGTGTAAAGTTTCCACAGTCAGTGATGGTTTGGGGTGCCATGTCATCTGCTGTTGTTGATCCACTGTGTTTTCTGAGGTCCAAGGTCAACGCAGCCGTCTACCAGGAAGTTTTAGAGCACTTCATGCTTCCTGCTGCTGACCAACTTTATGGAGATGCAGATTTCATTTTCCAACAGGACTTGGCACCTGCACACAGTGCCAAAGCTACCAGTACCTGGTTTAAGGACCATGGTATCCCTGTTCTTAATTGGCCAGCAAACTCGCCTGACCTTAACCCTATAGAAAATCTATGGGGTATTGTGAAGAGGAAGATGCGATATGCCAGACCCAACAATGCAGAAGAGCTAAAGGCCACTATCAGAGCAACCTGGGCTCTCATAACACCTGAGCAGTGCCACAGACTGATCGACTCCATGCCACGCCGCATTGCTGCAGTAATTCAGGCAAAAGGAGCCCCAACTAAGTATTGAGTGCTGTACATGCTCATACTTTTCATGTTCATACTTTTCAGTTGGCCAACATTTCGAAAAATCCTTTTTTTTGTATTGGTCTTAAGTAATATTCAAATTTTCGGAGATACTGAATTTGGGATTTTCATTAGTTGTCAGTTTTAATCATCACAATTAAATGAAATAAACATTTGAAATATATCAGTCTGTGTGTATTGAATGAATATAATATCCAAATTTCACTTTTTGAATGGAATTACTGAAATCAACTTTTTGATGATATTCTAATTATATGACCAGCACCAGTATATCTTCTGCTTTATGTGCTGTAGTGTGTAATCCAGCAGCTCTGTCTGTCTGAGGAAATAAATCTGATTTCAGCTGAAGAGAAACACTGACATCTGCTGCTGAGACTCAAACAATACAAATGTTCAAGCATCAAGTAATCATTGAATCATAGTTCAAGGGCTTTTTAGTTCACAATGTGTTTGGGCAACTCTTTCAGTGACTAATTTTTGATGGACCAAAATATTGACAGTCCTGTATCTGGTTACAGACCAGATATCAGATCATTTCTGCAGTCATACACACACCTCAGACTAATCCAGCAGGTCATTTTTCCTTTTTCTTTTAAGTTTCACTGTACATTTAGTTTGCAACAGTACACATACAGCAATGAAGAGAAGAATTATGCCTCAGGTTAAAATGAAAGGGCATATATTATATATTCAGAATTTATCTGTTACTATAAAGGCTCTACAAATATCAGAACTGAGCTGCTAAAAAAGTGAGACACAAGATATACATTTATGTGATTAATTTAATGGTCTGGGCCAGAATAGATAACATTCTGTTCAAACAAAACTGTTCAAAATAACTTGCAATTAAATTAAGGTTAGACTAAAGTCCCTCCATCATGCATTATGTGATAATTTCTAGAATTATTAACAGGCAATTCTGGCAAACACCATCCAAGTGTGGTAATAGATCAGACTAGTTATATTTCTAAAGTCTCAACAGTTATCACAAAAGTCAAAGCACATTTGTGTACATTTTTGAAGCAAGAGCACAAAACAAACTAACTTTACAGTGCTATATCTGTTTAACATACATGTGTGGATTATATTGTAAATACGAAATTGTGAATTTGAGCATTTATATTCTGAAAAGTTGAATTGTGATTAAACTCAGTTTTGCTTGAGTGAGCACTACTCACATTTCCTTCAGAACATGTACAAATCTAGTCTGATGTACTGAAATTAATCATTTTGATATTTTAGTAAGTTTTGGTGTTTTGTCTTAACATATTCATGGGTATGCTATATACTGTATAATTTAGTTTTTAGAATTGTGGATGAGAGCTGTAAATATGAAACATCAAATCGGATGAGCACAGAATAGTAAAATTAGGCTGAGAGAGGGATAAAAAAAAAACCTATCTAGCACATTTTACCAGCGGTGCTTTTTTAAATCCCAATTGTTTTATATTTAACATGTGTCTGTTAATACTGTGAACAAAAAAATAAAATAAAATTTAAAAGGAATTTTTTCCATGTAGAACACAAATCAAGCATTAGACTATATATACAGAGACTGAGAGATGTATAGTACGTTCTTTCTGCTGAGATCTGGGTGTTTGTCACTTGTTTTTCATGAAAAATAAATATTTTTGACATCCATTTTTTTTTAAACAACCACACAGCAGCAGAATAATGCCACTCACTCCAGTTTCCCAGTTTACACGGAGGATCCTCCAGTTGCTTCACTCCTGAATCTCTAAAGTAATTCTCACTCAGGTCCAGCTCTCTCAGATGAGACGGGTTTGAACTCAGAACAGCACAACCTCCGTCACTGATATCACAAGATCTCAACCTGTTAGTGTCTGAGAAACAGATGAACCCTTTCAGTCAGTATACAGTGAGAATCAGATCATCAGACAATCACACACAGACATAAAGACTCGTTAATGTAATAACTGTACATCTTTATCAACTATCAGAGTATCCAAGCAAGTCTGTCTATGTGGTTTATTTCTTCCCATTTGCTATTAAATAGATACATATTATACATGTTCAGTCCTGTTTATATTTATCACTGTATTATACTTTATTACAACATTTACTTTACACGTATGAATATGGACACTTGTGTAAAACAATCAACAAGCACATTTATTATGTATGTGTATTCAGTGGGAATCACACTCATGATCTTAAGTGTTTAGCACTGTTCATTTGAATAATCTAATACTGATGTAGGCCCATGCATCATTTCTGAGGACATTAATATAATTTAATAGTGTAATATAATGTAATAATGTAACAAAATCTATATAATATAATGCTTTTAGCTAATTTCGGTTGCATTTTTATCTTTTACATTAACAAAAATACAAACACATGCAAAAGCATATGATTTTTAGGATCTTGCTTAATATTTTTTTTTAACCAAATAAGCTTTGGTAGTGCAGCTTTAAAGCACAATTTAGGTATGATTTGACTATTGTAGGGTTAATTATTGGTCATCTACACCTTATAGAACACTTTATCATAAATTCACTGTAAAAGCTGGTAAAGGGGGGACTGAATCTCAGAGCTGATCTCAGAATAGCACAGCTACAGAAAATCAGACACAATCACGAAGAAAAGAGTCTGTGTGGTGAATAATGTCTCACAACATGCATGGATTTACAATGCCAGAATTAGAAACATACCCCAATTTCTCCAGTTTACACCGAGGATCCTCTAGTAGATCTGAAAGCTGCTTTATTCCTGAATCTGTAATGACATTCTCACTCAGGTCCAGCTCTCTCAGATGAGACGGGTTTGATCTCAGAGCTGAACTCAGATCAGCACAACCTCGGTTACTGATATAACAAGATCTCATCCTGTGAGTGTGAAGAAAACACATTAAATACTGATGTCTAGAAAAATGTATGGGAAAAACTACTATAACTACAGATTATAGTACTTCCAGTCTTTACTGAAACACATATGAAATAAAGCCAGTGAAACTCACTCCAGTTTCTCCAGTTTACACTGTGGATGTTTCAGTAGATCAGAAAGCTGCTTTATTCCTGAATCTGTGATGTCATTCTTACTCAGGTCCAGCTCTCTCAGATGAGACGGGTTTGATCTCAGAGCTGAACTCAGAACAGCACAACCTCCGTCACTGATATGACAAGATCTCAACCTGTGAAACAAGGTCCAAGACAGGGAAATCCAGGAGACAAGCCGAAGATCAAAGCCAACGCACAGGGACCCAGGATAACGCTCAGTATTGCAGTGACATTAAACAAGACTTCACAATTAATGACTGAGTGAACAGGGTTTAAATAGGCAAATATAAATGAGGTGTCAGTAATCAGAACATGAGTCCAGGCAGTGGGTTATGGGAAGTGTAGTTCATGATGGGAAAGCACTACAGGAGACTGAAGGAGTCCCCTCTGGTGGTAATCCTGGACACTCCAGCTGGTGGGTGTAACCATAAATATCCATAATACAGGGTATCTGCACACTTTTTAAAGTCAAATTTAAGGCTTTTTATGACCTTTTTAAGACCCGAAGAAATCAAAATTAATACCTTACATTAGGGGTGCGTAATATTGACAAAAATATGTCTCGATATTTTCAAAGTTTTGTTGATAGTAATTAGATGTGTTTGTGTACTGGTACCATGGCTGGTTTAGGCCTGTTGTTGACAGCTGACTCACAAAGATATTCATATTTTTCATATTCTATGCAGTGGTCAGTTCACAGCAGTGACAGAAATTATCATTTTTTATTAACGGGCAATATTTGCAACCTTAAATTGAGTTCCAGGGGCATTTTCACCCATATATGGACTTTTTTTTAAAACTTAGAGGTATGCATCACCTTTTATGTCAAATTCTAGCATTCAAATTAAATTATATTAGAATAATAACACAATACCACTGTTACCAGTTAAATTAAATCATTAAATCAAAATCCATCTTTGCAGTGCAGAGGAGACACAGAAGTGGCATCAATATATTTACACTCCATTTACAATTGCATAAATAAAGCTATGAGATAGTTAATTCTTTCAATTCTTAATTCAATATTTAAATATGAACTGATTTCTAATTGTAACATTTTAATTACAGGGTACTTTAAATGTGAAACTAAAACCGCCAGTAGGTGGTCACTGTCTCAGGGAGTCACTCATTCAACCGATTTGTTCAAACGGCTGATTCATTCAAGAGCAAGTGATTGTTCATTGAATCGTTAAAATGATTCGTTCAAAACATTGATTTCAGTCAAGAAATCATCGCTGTCTTTTGCATTGAGACTCTGCTACGGTTTCATTTTTAAATTATCGTCAGCGAAATAAAGGGAAAACAAACAATATTGTTTATAAAATGTAACTCACAATGTTCATTTAACTGTTATATAAAATAAATATCATATTTGCTATTGTGCACGGGAAAACAGCCCTCTTGCTGATGTGATGTTGTATGATAACAACATATAATAAAATACAAAAACTCATTAGGGAACATACCTATAACTGCACTGACACATCACGCAGTGAGAGCAAGCATGAGAGACAAATGCGATGTCAGCTCGCAGTGCGCCCTCGTACATAGTTAACGTTAAAGTAAATCAATGATTACAATATCATAATAGACAATACACATCGCACACCACTACGCACATGAAGAAGGAACTTACAATTGAACTGAAATTAACCAGCTTTCTTCTCTTCTCCTGCTGTTTCGCGTGCAGGAGACAGACGTAATGCTGCCGCGAATGTGACGCGAATGTCACGTGAACGAGCAAATCCACAAAGAACGAATAATAAATAAATAAGTACGCTAATTAGATAGTTTTAATTTGGAAAACATTTAGATATGTCTAAGTCAAATTGCCATCGAAAATTTAAGACCTTTCATAAGTAAAAATAAGACTTTTTAAGACTTTTTATGGCCTTAAATTTTTTAAATCTAATTTAAGACTTAAGACTTTTTAAGGACCCGCGGACACCCTGATAATAAAGGCTAGATGTCTTACGGCGGAGTCTCTATCGTCATCACCGGCGGCCATCTTGTCAGAGGCAAGCTTTCTGGCGGGCTCTGTGCCTGATGTAAGATCTGTGATCTGCACGAACACAAATACTCTTATCTCGCTGAAATCTTGACGGATTTACAAACGGTTTGGTTTCTTTCAAACGTTATTAACGTGGCTATAATTCTGGATGCTTTAACATGTTGAAATTGCAGCTTTTCTTTTCGAAAAACGACTTAATCGTGCAGCATAGTTGTGTATCACAGTGTATCAAGTTATCAAGGCTGAGACCACAATCGAGCTGTTCAATTATATAGGTTTTATTGACACCAATAATGATTTTATGACAACTAATCTTTTGTCTAAATTACAATCTTTGTGGATGTGGTTGTAGTTATTAGCTGGCTAATAACAAGAAGCTGTGAGTGCTGCATTTCTTTATGTACACTTAGGGATGCACCGATCCGATACTCAGCATCGGTATCGGCTCCGATCCTGCCATTTTTGCCGGATCGGGTATCGATCAGACAAGGCCGACCCAAATCCGATATTGTCTGTATACTATTCTGTGTTATTGTTAAGCCCCACAAAAGCACCAAAAACATTATAAAGCACCATAAAGTTTTCGTGCACTATATTACAAGTGTTCTGAAGCCATTATAAGTTAGCATAATGTGAGATAGAAATTAACATTTAAGTCATTAAATTCAAGATCACGTAACTTTTCCCTCCGCTGCGGCTGTCAGTCATTCTTCATTCAGTATTCAGCGTCGCGCCCGGTTACGACAGTCAACATGATGAAACCCTCTCCAAGATGATTCAATGTTACTATTATTATACTCGATCTGTAGATAAAGCTCTATGGTTTCGCATAAAACAACTTTATCTTGTTGGACTCATGTTTCTACCGGGTGTCTGTTAGATCACAACACTAGAGTAGAGTCCACTTGTTCTTCACGCGCACAGTAACTAAAATTTAAAACTGTTAAAAGAAAAGGCTCAATAAACTATTGCATAGATATATACTGTATAATACACCACGCATCAATATGTCTTTCGTTTGTGCTTTGAACTTTTTAATGAGGACTCGACGCGCTGCGCGCTGTGACTCCGTGTTGCTTCAAGCGCATCATTCTGCGCTCGGGATGCGCATAAGCGCTTTGTGCAGCCTTTCATATCATAATACAGTGACGCAATGAAAGATTATTAATGGCCTTTCTTGTTCTTTCCTATCTATCATATGTTGCTGCCTCATTAAACAGGTGTGCTATAGCCTACATTTAAGACATGTCTCAATTGTAGCCTATATAAAATAATTTATCTTTTTGATTTTTGTTATCTTTTTTTTCATGAATGTATTTTACAATACAAAGAGCAATGTGTAACGTTTTACCAGATTTAGTGTTACACTTATTGTCTCTTATTTGTTTTTTTCACTAAATGTTCAGATTTTATACAATTATTGTGGACTTATGATTTTTCTAGACTAAATTTTACTGCTGAATTATCCACTAATCTAGTTTATAATAGCATTTTTGTCGTAGATTATGATCATATATTTTTTGGATTTGTTTTTCTTTATAACGAAGTTGTCTGTATTAAGTAGATTGTGTTCAACACACAAAAGAGTGATTATCAGTTCAACACACAGAGAGTTATATAAATTCTACTTAATTTAAAAAAAAACTGTGTTGGTATCGGATCGGCATCGGTCGATACTCAGAATTGTTGGTATCGGATCGGATCGATTCTGAAAAAAGTGGTATCGGTGCATCCCTATGTACACTGCCGTTCAAAAGTTTGGGATCGGTACGATTTTTAATGTTTCTAAAATAAGTCACTTATGCTCACCAATGCTGTATTTATTTCATTAAAAATACAACAAAAAACAGTAATATTGTGAAATATTATTACAATTTAAAATAACTGTTTTCGATTTTAATATATTTTAAAATATTATTTATTCCTGTGATCAAAGCTGAATTTTCAGCATCATTACTCCAGTCTTCAGTGTCACATGATCCTTCAGAAATTCTAATATGATGATTTGATGCTCAAGAAATATTTATTATTATTATCAATGTTGAAAACAGTTGTGTACCCTTTTTTAGGATTCTTTGATGAACAAAGTTAAAAACAACAGCATTTATTTGAAATAGAATCTTTTGTAACATTATAAATGTCTTTACTGTCACTTTTGATCAATTTAATTCCTCCTTGATGAATAAAAGTATTGATTTATTTTATTTATTTCCCCCAAAAAATAAAATAAAAATTCTTACTGACCCTAAACTTTTGAACGGTAGTGTTTAATGTTACAAAATATTCTATTTCAGATAAATACTGTTCTTTTGAACTTTCTATTCATCAAAGAATCCTGAAAAAATAGGTGGGAACAGTGATCTCTGAAGTAGCCACAGTGCAATGTCGGGCGGGGGTCCTAGAAAATGGCCCAACCCTGAAGTTAAAATAAACATCTAATAATTCAAATTATTTTATTATAATAGTAATATTCATATTATAAAAGTGTGTGTGTGTATATATATATATATATATATATATATATATATATATATATATATATATATATATATATATATATATATATATATATATATATATATACACACAGGTCATTCTCAAAAAATTAGCATATTGTGATAAACTTCATTATTTTCCATAATGTAATGATAAAAGTGTGTGTGTATATATATATATATATATATATATATATATATATATATATATATATACACACACAGGTCATTCTCAAAAAATTAGCATATTGTGATAAACTTCATTATTTTCCATAATGTAATGATAAAAATTAAACTTTCATATATTTTAGATTCATTGCACACCAACTGAAATATTTCAGGTCTTTTATTGTTTTAATACTGATGATTTTGGCATACAGCTCATGAAAACCCAAAATTCCTGTCTCAAAAAATTAGCATATTTCATCCGACCAATAAAAGAAGTGTTGTTAATACAAAAAAAAGTCAACCTTCAAATAATTATGTTCAGTTATGCACTCAATACTTGGTCGGGAATCCTTTTGCAGAAATGACTGCTTCAATGCGGCGTGGCATGGAGGCAATCAGCCTGTGGCACTGCTGAGGTGTTATGGAGGCCCAGGATGCTTCGATAGCGGCCTTAAGCTCATCCAGAGTGTTGGGTCTTGCGTCTCTCAACTTTCTCTTCACAATATCCCACAGATTCTCTATGGGGTTCAGGTCAGGAGAGTTGGCAGGCCAACTGAGCACAGTAATACCAAGGTCAGTAAACCATTTACCAGTGGTTTTGGCACTGTGAGCAGGTGCCAGGTCGTGCTGAAAAATGAAATCTTCATCTCCATAAAGATTTTCAGCAGATGGAAGCATGAAGTGCTCCAAAATCTCCTGATAGCTAGCTGCATTGACCCTGCCCTTGATAAAACACAGTGGACCAACACCAGCAGCTGACATGGCACCCCAGACCATCACTGACTGTGGGTACTTGACACTGGACTTCAGGCATTTTGGCATTTCCTTCTCCCCAGTCTTCCTCCAGACTCTGGCACCTTGATTTCCGAATGACATGCAAAATTTGCTTTCAAATGAGCAAACAGTCCAGTGCTGCTTCTCTGTAGCCCAGGTCAGGCACTTCTGCCGCTGTTTCTGGTTCAAAAGTGGCTTGACCTGGGGAATGCGGCACCTGTAGCCCATTTCCTGCACACGCCTGTGCACGGTGGCTCTGGATGTTTCTACTCCAGACTCAGTCCACTGCTTCCGCAGGTCCCCCAAGGTCTGGAATCGGTCCTTCTCCACAATCTTCCTCAGGGTCCGGTCACCTCTTCTCGTTGTGCAGCGTTTTTTGCCACACTTTTTCCTTCCCACAGACTTCCCACTGAGGTGCCTTGATACAGCACTCTGGGAACAGCCTATTTGTTCAGAAATTTCTTTCTGTGTCTTACCCTCTTGCTTGAGGGTGTCAATGATGGCCTTCTGGACAGCAGTCAGGTCGGCAGTCTTACCCACGATTGCGGTTTTGAGTAATGAAACAGGCTGGGAGTTTTTAAAAGCCTCAGGAATCTTTTGCAGGTATTTAGAGTTAATTAGTTGATTCAGATGATTAGGTTAATAGCTCGTTTAGAGAACCTTTTCATGATATGCTAATTTTTTTAGATAGGAATTTTGGGTTTTCATGAGCTGTATGCCAAAATCATCAGTATTAAAACAATAAAAGACCTGAAATATTTCAGTTGGTGTGCAATGAATCTAAAATATATGAAAGTTGAATTTTTATCATTACATTATGGAAAATAATGAACTTTATCACAATATGCTAATTTTTTGAGAAGGACCTGTATATATATATATATCTCATGTTGCCATTCTGTACACTGAGTTTTAGTAGCCTATATATTGATTTAACATAACATAAATACCTTGTGCGTGTGTATATTCATTGCACCTATCTGTTCTGTTCAATGTTATTTTCATATGGAAGTCCATGGTTATAATTATTCATAAGTATGCAGTGTCATGACTAAATCTCTGACGTTTATAACAAACCAAACCGTTTGAAAATCGGTAGAAAATTGAGCAAGTTATGGTTATTTAAAAAGTACATGCACCATTAAAACACAATGTTACGAGTGAGCAAGCTGACTGTGACAAGATGGCCGCCAGGTGTGGATGTCGACCTCCATTGGCCAGCAGCGTGGACGAGACATCTAGCCTTTAATATGGATATCAATGGGTGTAACACTTCCAGACTTTACTAAAAACCAATATATCAAATAAAGCCAATACCACTCACCTCAGTTTCTCCAGTTTACACTGAGGATCTGCCAGTAGATCTGAAAACTGCTTCACTTCTGAATCTTTAATGTTACTCTCACTCAGGTCCAGCTCTCTCAGAGACCGGTTTGATCTCAGAGCTGAAATCAATATATTGGAACTATAGATTTGTGTGATACTGACAAGATCACAAGATCTCAACCTGTGTTTGTGAAGAAAACACATTAAATACTGATATAGGAAGTAAAGTATTAGGAAAAAGGTAACACTTTACAATAAGGTTTCATTAGTTAACAATAGTTAAATAGATTAGTTAACATGAACTAATAAAGAACAATACTTCTACAGCATTTATTAATCTATGTTAATTTCAAAATGTACTAATACATTATTAAAATCAAAAGTTGTATTTGTTAACATTAGTGAATGCCCAGTGAACTAACATGAACAAACAATAAACAGCTGTATTTTTATTAACAAAGATTAACAAATACTGTAACAAATGTATTGCTCATTTTTAATTCATGTTAGTTAATACCTTAACTAATGATAGTACTTCCAGTCTTTACTAAAACAAATAAAGCCAATGAGTCTCACCTCAGTTTCTCCAGTTTACACTGAGGATGTTTCAGTAGATCTGAAAGCTGCTTTATTCCTGAATATCCAAGGGCATTCTTACTCAGGTCCAGCTCTCTCAGAGACCGGTTTGATCTCAGAGCTGAACTCAGAACAGCACAACCTCCGTCACTGATACGACAAGATCTCAACCTGTGAGTGTGAAGAGAAGCATGTGTTAATGTCCTGTGAGAATCAAGATTCAAGTAATTATTGGGCTCTAATCTACAATAATGAGAACCAGGCAAGTTGGATTAAGTTCACCTGAAACAAACTGTTTATCTACTCTTCATTAAACCTCTTTTGTCTCTGTTGACATGTTGCTTTGATATAATGAACAATGTGAATAAATCTATATGTACTTCATGAAATTAGGGGTCAGAAACCTTTTTGTCATTAAGCGCCATTTATGTTTTTTCTAGTAAATCACTGGACACAAAAATTCTTCCTGCCTTATATCACATATACATTTATAATTATATAAATATATTGTATACAACTATTTTTAAAGGTTCAATTGTAATAGAAAAATCAACTAAATCTCAAACTTTCTTATTTGATTAGTAACGCAAGACTGACTATTTATTATTTCTGAAGCAATTTATGAAATGTTTAAAGTTAAGTTTATTTTAAAAACAGTTTTGCAGTATGGCCGTACTGAACACCACTACATGAATTATTGTTGTAGTTTTGCGCATCTCCTGATTTGTGTGTGGAATGTGAAGGACTTTGTATACCTAGTTAAAAATCTCCAACATTGATATTAGTAATTTATTTTGCTTTGAAAGCTACCGCAGATCACACTGTCCTTCACTCAATCACACAGAGTGACTGAACGAAACAGACGTGTGTGATTCACACTTTAAAGGGATAGTTCACCCAAATGTAAATTCTGTCAGTAATTACTCTCCCTCATGTTGTTCAACCCCGTAAGACCTTCGTTCATCTTCGGAACATGAATTAAGATATTTTTGATTAAATCTGAGAGCTGGATCACTCCTCCATAGGCTTCTTGAGGGATTGAACTTGCAGGCCCCGAAAAGTTATTAAAGACATTGTTAAAATAGTCCAAGTGACTACAGTGGCTCAATTTTAAGTTTATAAAACGACGAGAATACTTTTTGTGCGCAAAAACAAACAAAAATAACGACTTTATTTCAACTATTGATTTCCTTCTCTGTGGGCCTCGAGTCAGTTCACTAGTGTAACAGCGCAGCGCTTCTGTGTTGTACGTCACACGCATCACACACATGACCAGCGTCGGCCAATAGTGAGCCTACGTGTGACGTAGCTCTACGCTATCACACTACGCTAACTGACTCGAGGCCCAAAGAGAAGGAAATGAATAGTTGAAATAAAGTCGTTATTTTTGTTTGTTTTTGCGCACAAAAAGTATTCTTGTCGCTTGATAAACTTAAGACTGAGCCACTGTAGTCACTTGGACTATTTTAACGATGTCTTTAATGACTTTTCGGGGCCGGCAAGTTTCAATCCCTGAAGAAGCCTATGGACTAATATGGAGGAGTGATCCAGCTCTCAGATTTAATCAAAAATATCTTAATTCGTGTTCCGAAGATGAACGAAGGTCTTACGGGGTTGAACAACATGAGGGAGAGTAATTACTGACAGAATTTTCATTTTTGGGTGAACTATCCCTTTAAGTACAGCTCTGCAACCTTGATCTGTGTCACTTTCAGCGGCTCATGATGTGCAGCGGTCGTGCAAATGGTTTGTCAGTGTTTCCCAATCCTGGTCCCCTAACACTGCACACTGTCTATGCTTCTCTTATACACACCCATCTGAGGCCTTTGGGTCTTTACTAACGAACTGATCAGGTGTGTTTGATTTATGAGACAACAAAACTGTGCTGAGGGAACTCCAGGACCAGGATTGGGAAACACTCTCGGAACTGCTTGCTTCTGCTGACTAACAGGTTAATTCACACACTTTAATGATGATGACGATACATTTTATTTTTATTGCGCTTTTCTCGAACCCAGAACGCTAAATAGTATTTATAGCTCACAAGTTAAGTTAGGCTGTGTGTCTATGAGAATAGATTAACTCTAAATGTATATCTAAATGAATACAGTACAGTTCTCTCGCTATTACTCATATGTCAGTGATTAACCCTCTGTGTGCTGATATTGGCATGTGTGTCACAGGTTGCCGACCCCGAGCTCTAAATAAACTAATTGTTGATTCCATCTAGACCAGACAGTCTCTTAATTCTTCAACTCCCTCCAGTTTCTGGTTCATTTGGTCTTCTTTCAAACAAATATATAAAATAAAGCAAGTGATACTCACCCCAATTTCTCCAGTTTACACTGAGCATCTGCCAGTAGATCTGAAAGGATCTTCACTCCCAATTCTTTAATGTCATTCTCACTCAGGTCCAG
The DNA here is from genome assembly GCA_030770095.1 of Gila robusta. NCBI lineage: Eukaryota > Metazoa > Chordata > Actinopteri > Cypriniformes > Leuciscidae > Gila > Gila robusta. The sequence goes on from JAVALU010001581.1 coordinate 322,579, forward strand.
CTCTCTCAGAGACGGGTTTAATCTCAGAGCTGAACTCAGAACAGCACAACCTCGTTCACTGATATGACAAGATCTCAATCTGTTTTCAATAAATAAAGTGATAAGACAATGACAAACTCACTCAAAGAGCAAAGAAGTGCCTGTGTGGCAATATCAATGAATTTGCTCATGTCTCTACTTGTGTCCTTAAACCAAATCAGCATTTAAATCATAAACATCTGTTAAATAAGACAAACAAAGAGTAAATAAAACCATAACTTCTGTTTATTATTTTATTATTATTTATTCATTATTTTAATCTGCAAACCGAAAACCGCCTGCTGGCAGCCAATCGCGGAGAGGTGCAGGTAGTGACGCCTGTCATGTACGTTTTAAAAAATCTGACGATTGTGCTGCATTTACTGCATAAATGATATTGTTTACATAATCATGATATTTTATTTAGCTTTCAAATGCAATTGGACGCTATAATTGTGACTAAACTGTCTGAGTTAACAACAGTGTATCAAGCATTCTGCGTTAGTTCAGGCAGGCCTCGTGGTCAAGCTCAGCTATCACCAACCCAGCCCATATCAGCTGATCCGATTCCTATGCACTCAATTGGAAACTCTCAAACAGGGCGTCTTATTTACACGCAGCTTCAGTCAGCCTGATTGGCTGTTTCTGCTGCAGGCTGCTTGATCGTGGTGCTCAGGAGCCAATTAAAAAAGACGATTTTGGCATCATTAGGATTGTGCAATCGGGGATTTAGAGAGAGGAATTCGTTCCCCACATGGATTTCACCTCAGGTTTATTTTTCATGTTATATCAAGTGTACAGTTGTACAGTTTCATTGATTGCATCTTGAAATAAATATTTACATGTTCAGTATCACTCTGTGTTGTGTTTGTTTCCTTTTTCTGTTTAGAAGAGAACTGAGCCTTTAAATCTCCTTTGTAAAAGCTTTATGAGGCACTTTAGATGAGCTCACAAAAATAGTTAACTGACAACTACTAAATGTTTTATAACTACCTAAATTAATCATGAATTACAGTAAAAATACGTGTTAATAAAGTCACTGAGTTACTATTACTACGTCTAAATAATAATAAATGTACATTTAAATCGTTTAATCATTTACTTACACTTTCTAAATGATCTTATGAACCACTAACAACTCCTATATAACTAGATTGTAAATTATGTAATAGTTAATTTAGGAATGATAAATTGATCATTAAAAAAAGTATGAAAATAAAATTATTAAACACATTATAGATATGCTTATAAATCAAGAATAAAGCATTTATAGCTGTATTTATAAACTGCTTAATGTCTATTAACTTCTTAATGGGGAAGAAAAAACGTGAGCATATCACCCCTATTTTATCACATTTGCATTGGTTACCGGTCAAGTACAGAATTGAGTACAAGGTTTTGACTTTTGTATTTAAAGCCTTGCACGGTCTTGCTCCAGTTTATATCTCAGACCTTATTTGTCCATACTCTCCACCAAGAACTCTTAGGTCATCCTCTGACAAATTATTAACTATCTCACACTCTCGCTTGAAATCTAAAGGTGATAGAGCCTTCTCCGTCTTTGGTCCGAGGCTGTGGAATTCGTTACCTCAATCTGTTAGGTTAGCTTCTTCTTTATATGTATTCAAGTCAGCTCTGAAAACGCATCTTTTCTCTCAGGCCTATTCATAACTGTGGATATGTAGCCTTAGTGACTCAATTTTATATTAAATTTGTACGACGTTTGTTTTTTATTGTTTTTATTATGTTTTTAATGTGTTTCTGTGAAGCACCTTGGTCAGCAGTAATGCTGTTTTAAGGTGCTATATAAATAAAAGTGACCTTGACCTATTAATGCTGCATGTCAAGATGATGCATGTCAAGGTTCGAGCAAATCAAACAAACGAGGAGTTCTAAAAGTAGATTTTTTTTTAAATAATCTCAAATATTTTTAAAGGAATGATTTTATTCTTGAGACAAAGTCATTCAGAATGAGGAGATTTAACATCTGATATGAATATTGTGTGATACATTGAGTGATATATAGGGTGTAAATGTGATATCGCCACCCGGTGGCTGTTTTCTTTCAAACTTTGCATAGACCTCTAGAACTGTGAGTCACACAGGCCCACCAAGTTTTATTCCGATCGGCCTCCATTAACCTGGTCTAATATGTGCTCAAACTTTATTGACCAATGGCAGTTTTTTCACGATACATGAATATCCTTGTAAATCATTATGGCAACATGGACACTGCATGCCAATTTTCAAGTCAATCGGACTAACAGTTGTATAATAATAGCGGGTTTATGTTTTTCTTTTGCTATTACAGCGCCGCCAAGTGAATGGCTGCATTTTTTTTTGCTCCATGACCACAGAATGAGCTCTTTCATAAGTATAACAAGTTTGGTGAATATATCTCATTGTGTTCAAGAGTTCTAGCCATTTTAATAAAAGTGGCCCTGCCTAATTCAAAAGTTTCACCGTCCCGTTGCAAGAGTGAATCACTGATCAAAATTCTTTTAACAACTTTTTTTCATGAAGGTCTCTAGATGGTGTATGCCGAGTTTTGAGTGAATCAGACAAACGGCCAATTAGGAGTTTGAAAAAGTATATTTTTCAGAAAATCCAAGATGGCAGAAAAAGTTGCATACCGGAAATGAAATCAATTAATTTTTCATATCTCCTGACCACTAGGTGGCACTGTGCTAAAATTGTGCAGGTAGCCTCAGTCCATGGTTCTCATAACACACACCAAGTTTGGTCAGAATACACTAAAGCGTTGCTGAGATATACCTTCACGTTTATTTTGGCGTGCTCTTCATCAAATTCTTTTGCGAGTTATCTGAGAACGGCATGACAAATGAACTTGAATTTCATTATATCTGTGTGCCAAATTTTATAACTTTGCCACAAGTGGTTCTATGGGCTGCCATAGACTCCCAGAACAATAGAAGAAGAAACGGAAGAATAATAAGAACACCAACGGATACAATTAGTTACTAGCCTACACATCTTCGGTTCTTAGCCCACAATTACAATAGGGTTTCAGCATATCATTACTGAACCCCTAAAAATACATTGAACAGTGATAGATTGTGTTATTTTGTATTAACAAATATGCACAATACCACTCACCCCAGTTTCTCCAGTTTACACTGAGGATGTTCCAGTAGATCTGAAATCTGCTTCACCACTGATTCTGTGATGTCATTCTTACTCAGGTCCAGCTCTCTCAGATGAGACGGGTTTGATCTCAGAGCTGAACTCAGAACAGCACAACCTCCGTCACTGATATGACAAGATCTTAACCTGTGAGTGCGAGAAATAAAAATATGGTGAAGTCAGAATACAATGAGAACCAGGTAATTATTAAAAACAATTGTTGAAAGGTATTTTAGAGACATAAGTTCACTAAATTATTAGTAATAATTTATTGTTACTGCTATCATTTTTTTAAACATATTTGTCCTAAATGTTCTGAATTTTCTGATTTGAATGGTAAGGTGTTTTGACTGTAAATATATATATATATATATATATATATATATATATATGCAGATTTCATATCATAAAAAGTATCTACACTCATATTTTTTCAGTGTAGTAGTTTGCGTGTGTAATGGCCAGGGATCAGGGTCTGGAAAGTGACCGCAGCAGTGTTTCTCTAGGACACTCTCAGACCAGTTTCCTGCTATCCGCTTCAGTGGAATTAAAAAACAAAAATGGAAACGTATCCATATTCCTAATATACTCAGCAAAAAAAGAAATGTCCTCTCACTTTCAACTGCTTTTAATTCCAGCAAATTTCTTATTATGTGTAAATATTTGAATGAACATTCAACAACTGAAACATAAAATGTAAAACATTTTACAGACATTTGACGAACAGAAATGGAATAACGAGTCCCTGAACAGAGCGAGGGTCGATATCAAAAGTAGCAGTCCATCAGTATGTGGTGTTTCCACCAGCTGATAAAGTCCTAAAAGTATGTTTTTCATCTTCTCATCATATATATATATATATTAGAGATGCGCGGATGGGCTATTATTTCATCCGCAACCGCATCACAAAACTCATCATCCGTCCGCCATCCATCCGCACCAACGTTTTTGACCAATTTTCAAAACCGCACCCGCCCGCCATCCGCTGATTGGGCGATACAAGGCGCTGCTGATGACAGCCGCGAGACTAGAAACCGCCCGCCACCCGCCCGAATTTAATTAAAATATTTTTTTTCGTCACGTCATCCGCCCGATCCGCGGTTTATCCGCGGAGTCCGCGGCTATAACCGCCAACCGCGCATCTCTAATATATATATATATATATAATCTTCATGGACTGCAGCAAATTTGTGGAAAGTTTCATGACATTTCCCCCTTTATACCAGTATATAATTTCAAACTATTATCATCCCTTATACCAAGTATAACTTTATTACAGTATACCAAGCTTAGTGACGCCCACTCACAACCACTGTCCTACCACTTTTTACTCTTTTGTTGTTTTTCACAGCAAAATATAAACAACAAAAGTATTCCTTGTGAAAAATTTGTGACAAAAACAATACCACTCACCTCAGTTTCTCCAGTTTACACCGAGGATGTTCCAGTAGAGCTGAAAGCTGTTTCACTTCTGATTCTGTGATGTTATTCTCACTCAGGTCCAGTTCTCTCAGATGAGACGGGTTTGATCTCAGAGCTGAACTCAGAACAGCACAACCTCCGTCACTGATATCACAAGATCTCAACCTGTGAGTGTGAAGAAAACACATTCAATTATGAAAGACAAATTACTTGTTAATCAGCACAAGCTTTGAGACCAATTCCACACTGATATATCCTGCAATCAGGTATTAAATGTATTCCCCCCACCCCCAAATAGGCATAGGTATCCCTATACTTAAACAGGGCTGGAGATAAAGGGGTTTTGAGGAGGGACGGCGTTCCGGGGAACGGTTGCATGTATTCCGGTGTTTTGTGAATGGCCGGAATACATGCAACCAGTGCTTTTCTATTGTCTCTATCAACTCATCCTTACAGAACCTTTGACTGAAAAAAGTTACACCAGCTCAATCAGTGAGTTAATGAGACACGTATTGAATGAAAACAGATTCATAATCTCCAACACATACATGCAACGGATCCCAAAACGCACAAGGGAGTCCAAACACGCACATCCAAACCACACATGAACACCTCAGTCCACAAATGCACTCAATTCACATATTCACTCACCGCAAGAATGCACAAATACTATTTGCTCACAATTCACAAATACACAAAATTAAGTGTCATTTAACACTTTCTTTTAAACTAAAAACAAGTATACTTCAGACTACTTTTTATGTATTTAGAAATATAATTCATGTACTTCTCAGAAATATACTTAAAATTGCACTTAAGCATACGTGACTTATACTGACAAGTATTTGTCCTATACTTGTACTCAATCTTTTGATCGAGATATACTTAAAAGTATAATTAAGTATTCTAAGGGCCCGTCCACACAAAGACGCGTTTCGCTGTATACATATACATTTTTTATCGTATTGGCGTTTCGTCCACACGGATCCGGCATTTTGGGAGAGTGAAACCGCTATTTTGTGAAACCGGGTCCCAAAGTGGATAAATCTGAACACGACGCCCTTGCGGTTTCGTGTGTACGGCCAATCCGTATATTTTGTGAAACGATGATGTCATCACCCCACGTGTCGACTAGTCAGACACGCTAAATCAGTAGCCATAACAGCAACAACTGCGACTACTTGCTTGAGTTCATGCTTCAGAAGCTACTGAGCCTCTTTTATTTATTTATTTATTTATTATTTAGGCCTACTTTAATGTATTTTTTATTTTATTTATTTATTTATATTTCGTTCTTATGCTATGATGCTTGTATTTTGTCTGATTAAGACTTTTCGTATTTTGTAGAGATGGGCATGTCAAGCAAAAATAATATTCGACGATCGCTGGGAATTATTTGATTATTATTCAAAAAACGCACCTCTGCCCCTCATGCTCACCAGTGACACGGCGTTCGCTCCGACATTAAATTTCTCTGTACTGTAGGCCTATATGTTGTAGCCATTAAAGAAAAGTTAGTTTCATATTTATGTTTTAATGTTATTTTTTCCATTTCATATATGTTGATTAGGCCATATATGAAAAGTGAACAGCGTGAGTAAGATGCGCAATATCGAGACACATCATTTTGACCACTTCATTAAGTTTTGTTTTGTATAAAGCCTTTCTTTAAAGTGAATTTCGTTTTGTATAAATTGTATCTTAATTTTAATCAATGTTTCCTTAACAAATTGCCTGGATTTAATAAATAAGAATCAAATATAGCAGACAATAGCCTATAATCAGGACATGGAGGCGCCGACGCGATATAACTTGCATCGCACGAGAACTGAAGCTTGTCTCATAAATGAACATAAACTCAGAAATATATCTAAGCTTGAAATGTCTACTTTTAAACAAAACAATTCAAAACGAAAAGAAACAGAAAACTCTAATAATCCGTATGAAGTGCGCATTTCTCTCTATAGGCACCTTCACAATACTGCGAAGGTGGCGAGTCAGCATCGTCACACAAAACACTAGTTTATTAATAAACAATTAAAATGTCTCCTTGCTATATTTGACACATTCATAATGATTAGGCTATTTGCCGGTTCTTTGTGGAAAGCTTTATGCATCTGCTAACTAATCGACTATCGTGACTCATCCCTATTTTGTACCATTTATAGTTTTTCATATTGTTCAATAAAGTTCTTGGTAAAAAAGAAAAGAAAAGAAGCTACTGTGCCTAATATTACTGTATATTATTGTATACAGCGCGTAAGGTTTATGCGCAAGTCTTCTTCTCTGTTTTTAGTGTATCTGTGTCAGAATTACATCGTCTCGTACTGGTCTGGCATGTATACTACACCGTTTTCAGTCGGTTTCAGTGGTTTCGTGTGTACGCAGATATTTCTTGAGACGACGCCGTGTTTACGGAATTTTTTTTAGAACGAGGAAAAAAAAAAGATCGGATAGGGAACGCACCGGCTTCGTGTGGACGTGGCCTAAGTATACTTGGCTTGTAGTTAGTTATTGAGTAGCCTATTAAGTTTTTAGGTTTTAATAGGTTAAACACATAGTTTTACATAATGTCTTATAAACTTACATTCTTTGAAAATATTACTGCAGTGGTTCATGTAACACTAATGTGAAACCAGAAAGTGAGAGACTGTAAGTTTTGAAGACTTATATCTTCTGAATGTGAATTTAGTCATTGTTTTGGAGCACACATAGGCTGACATATTCATACTAAAAGCCAAAAAAATTCAATTTTGATTTCATGGCGACAAAGTATACTTAATAAAATGAATTTGAAGTATACTTATTTTTTGTAAGCGAATGCATGAATAAATACTGAGCAGCTTGTATTGCTCTTCTTCCTCAATATGCCTGTCTAAAGAAATATGATTTACTTGAAATAGTTTACAAACAATATTATGAAGACAGCTATATATTTTAAAGGGGTCATATAATGGTACATGCACTTTTACAAGTTGATTGTACTGAAATGTGTGTTGGCAGTGCCTGTACACAACCATAATATAATGATAAAAATCCATCCAGTGTTTTTGTTTTAATCTCCTTATATGTTTTCCCCTGCCTCAAATTGAGCCGTTCGATCTTGTGACGTCACACGGTCGGACGCCCCTCCCACGATTGATAATTGACAGCAGCGTTTCACAGGGTTGCCAACTCTCACGCATCTGGCGTGTCACTCACGCATTCAGCCTCAATCTCACGGTCTCACGCTCAACAAAGAAATCTCACGCTAAATTAGACATTCTTCTGTGCTGTATTTTTTTTTCACTCATGTGCACTAATTTCTGAATTACAATAAGCAGGCTCTTAACTACTGATTGGACCACTGCATTTTCTCACGCAGAGAAAAATCGCGGACAAAGAGGACACTGACACCGACAGACTAGACAGAGAAGGTTACTTTTGATATGGAACAAATTCCCAGCTGTCAGATTCTGTCAATATCCCCCCCCAACAAATCTCACTCCAAGCAAAACTCAAAAGTTGGCAACTCTGGTTTCAACACAGACCCGCCCTGAGCGAGCTGTCATCGTAATCCGCCATTGTTGATACACTGGAGCAGAATGGCGTCTAAGCGATTGTGGTGTTCTGTTTTTGGCTGTAATAATAAACACAGCAGTCATTTTAATGTTCCTAAATTCGAACCGCTGAAGACGCAGTGGCTGAGTTTTATTTTTGAAGGGAATATTCCCAACGATCTACGTAAATGCTTTTATGTTTGCGCTAATCATTTCTCACCAGACTGCTTTATAAACGAGCATCAGTGTAAATCTGGTTTTGCTAAGAAGCTGGTCCTGAAAACAGAATCAGTACCAACTATTCGTGTTCCTGCTGCACCTCCAGAAGAAGTGAGTGTATGTTTTATTAACCTTTAAATATTAATCTTTGCAAATCGCTTGCACGCTTCACGATGAATGCGGCTAATGTTTACACTCAGGGTATATTACGGCATGTTTTCTATGTAACGTTACGGCGTTCTCAATATAATTCATAATCCCACGTTTATAATGAACAACGCGTTATGGTTAATGTGTTATTAAAAACTGTGTACACAGGTGTTCAAGTTAACGTGGTAACACTAAGTTACACCTGGTTTACTTGTCTGTTACTGATTAAGAAGTAATGTCAAAAAAACAGATGAAACTCCCGCTGCCATTCTTGTTCCAAAATATACCCTCAACTGTTGTCAAGGCAACACTCCACATCCGTGGGGTCAAAACGCCCCACAGAACAGAGGGGCGGAGTGAGCAAAGCTCATTATTTAAAGGCATATGCACTGAAACGGCGTGCTGAAAACAGAGCTGTTTTTGACCAGGTAAAATTAGTGTTTTCTTACAATACTAATGAGAATTTTTAATAAAAGTATATTACAAAGTTTTCTTTTAGACCCTAAAGACTCATAATAACTTGAGTATTAACTTAAATGGCATTATATGACCCCTTTAAGATTTATTTATGCTGAGTGAGAAAAATAGTAAGCGTGCTATTATAGGCTTTACATGGCTGATAGAGCCAAATAAGAGCAATGTTTAAACACTGAATTAAAAATGTTACTGATGGGCTACAGTATATAATCAATACATTTGAAACATTTAGACAGTTAATGGAAAGTTATTATTTTTATGCATTACACAGCTCATATGCATTTACTCACTCATGTTCTCCGGATGTTTTGAGCACTGGTCGAGGCTTCAGTTCTTCTGATTGCTGATATTTAAACTCCTCCAGCTTCTCTTCTGAGTTCAGCAGCACAATCATCAGAGCTGAGAACTCATCAGGAGAGAGTCTGAGTCCAGATTTCAGCCGTGTCTTTATCTTCTGGATTAGAGAACGGTCATCCAGCTCTTTAAAAGCATCAAACAAGAGACTGCTTTCGACTGCATTTTCTGAAGAGGAATTCATGATCATTGTTTTGATGTGTTGAATTATTTGACTGGATGGAGAGCTTCTTCTTCTCTGTGTCAGGAGGTCTTTTAAAGCTCTCTGACTGGACTCCAGTCTGAAACCCAGTAAGAAGCAGAAGAAGAGATCCATCTGTTTTTGTAAAGTGCTGTCGAACACTTTCTGGAGTGAGTTATAGTCTGTGAAGCTCTGCTCTCTGAGCTCAAGGTTCAGACTGGAGAGATCTCTGATATGGAGTGGGTTTCCTCCATTAATGACATCAGTCACATACAAAGCTGCCAGAAACTCCTGTGTTCTGTGATTCATGAAACAGAAGGACTTTCTTTTTTCATCTATCACTTTTATGATTGATGAGCTTGCTTTAACACGTTCAGCACTGAGTTCATAATCTTCATCACAGAAGAGAGATTTTCTGTTTATAAGCAGGTCAAGCGCTATTTTCCCCAGAGCGATGATGGTCTCTCTTCTCTCTTGATTCAGTTCAGTCTGAGCTAACAGGAGTTTGCTGTACATCTGAGTGAGAGTCTTGGGGAAATCTGAACCGGTCTCGTCTGTTCTGAACATTTCCTCTGGAAACGCTGCGATGATTCTGCAGTAATCTGGTAAATAACACATGCTGTTGATGCGTGGAGATTTCTGGATGTGACTGATGACTTTAATGGCCATAATCGGATCACTGATGCTCTTTCTGAAATACTCCTCCTTCTGTTCATCATTAAAGCCCTGGATCTCTGTCACACGATCAATATACCGCGCAGGAATCTGATTGGCTGCTGCCGGTCTGCTGGTGATCCAGATCTGAGCGTTTGGAAGCAGATTTCCCATGATGAGGTTTGTCAGTAGATCAGAGACTGAGGCTGGTTTGATTGGATCTTTAATCTTCTTTCTGGTTTGGAAATCTAGAGGAACTTTAAACTCATTTAGTCCATCAAAGATCAGCATGACCCTAGACTCAGGATTCAGATGTTCAGTGTTTTCACAGCATCGCTGCAGAAGCTCCATGAAGCTGCACTCCTTCACCGTCTCTCTGATGATGTTCAGCTTCTGGAAAGGGATCAGAAATATATATTCGATGTCATGTTTTAATTTCTCTTCAGCCCAGTCCAGGATGAACTTCTGCACAGCCACAGTTTTGCCAATGCCAGCTTCACCCTTCATCAAAACTGTCCTGATTTTCTGGCTTTCGAAAATGTTGTTGCTTATGATTTCTTTATTATTATTGATGTGAGAATCTGGTTCCTCTGTGATGTGCCGCTCAATGAAGACATCATTCAGAAGTTGTCTTCGACCAGGTGATATTTCTTCATCCAGATACCGAAACTCCTCCATCAGTCTCAGTTTGAACGTCTCTGATACTACAGACACACAAACACAGTTCAGCTACTTTTCACTTCACATGCTTTTCATTTATCAATTTTACATCAGTAATATTATCTAGTCTATATTAAGAACTTTTTTCCCTAGAGACTAGGGAACATAAAACACTCAGCCCTGAACTAGAAGTCACTTCTTTGCTACTAGAGTTTGGATAAAAGGCTTGAACAGCATGGAACAGATGAGAACAGCCAACATATCTAAAGGAATGATCCATGTTCAAAACTGTATTACTTTCTTCTGTGAAACATGAAGATATTTTGAAAAATTACACCAACAAAAAAAAAAAATGCCATGCAATTAAAATGTCACAGTGGTTTGATTTTTGTGTTCTACAGAAGAAAGTAAGTCATACAGAGTAAATGATGCCAGAATGATCATTTTGGGGTGTACTTTCTCTTTAAGCTCTACTGACAGTATTTGTGGCCTACAATGTGAAGTAACAAGACTTAAATATCATAGGCTATGAGTCAACATAGTGCCATAGACCTAGTCTGTGCAAAGTGATATCCAATTTATCAACTAATGTAATGCAATCTACCAAAGTAGGAGTGAACTAACCCACTGGAATTTTCTCTGTAACATAAGTTTATTCACCTAGAACGGTAGTCTCACCCCAAAAATGAAATGATGAAAAAGAGGCACATACACTGAAAAGATTTATGAGGTCCTGGAGACCAACAACTCTCGGAGGTTGTAAAAGAGATCGAGTGACCCTCTTCTTTAAAGTCAATGCCTGCAACATACACAAATACAACTGTTGTTGTTATTCACAGACAACCACAATTCAACAAAATGTAAAAAGAAAAAAGATGGGCAGGAAAAATATATGACTCACCAGTAATCAAACTGCCCTTTTTCTAGAGGAAATATTTGATAATAATTAAAAACCAAAATAAGAAGTTACCGATTACTCATTCTCACACAGCTTCTCATGTATTTTTTCTTCAGCTGATAAATTATCATCATACCTTTGTGAAAATTTCAGTGACGTCACTGTATACGGTGTAGTCGAGTTTCCCCAGCGCTGCACATCTGATCTCATATACAGCTTCTTCTCTCAGATCAGTCAGAGTAACTGTGAGTTGATCCGTCAGCACAGGTTTAGATGACCAGAATGAATCCTGCTTCCGTTTATACAGTAATCTGAGCTCCACTGTTTCAGGACATGATGGAGGAAGCTTCAGAACCACATTATTATCTTTGATCTCTTCAGTGATTGGACAGGCTGGTTTAGATGGAGGAATGAAGCAAACGGCTTCATCACATTCACTTTCATACAGCAGAATGCAGGAACCTGGATTATTCTTCATTTCCTTTGAGGACACAATGATCTTGGCTGATTTACGGTCTTTTGAATCAATCAAGTTCTTAAATATCTTCAAGTTGCTCCTCAGTGTCTTTTGGATTTCCGCAGTGAGCCAAGACTTCTGCTCTGGATCAGGGCTGTTCTCATTTTTTCCTTTTGTAAAAGGATTCAGATAGGCCTTTTGTTGAAGAAGCAGCATGTCTGGACAGTTCAGTGATGTGAATGTGTAACAGACCATATTTCCAACTTCCATATCAATCGAAATCAGATCTATGTTGTCTTCTACCTTTGCACCAGCATCCTTCAGCTTTCTGAGCATTAGTTTAATGACATCAGACTCTCTTTCTCTCTCTTTCAGCCATTCTGCAAGGTCACTTTCGCTAAATGGAGATTGATAATTTTCTTGCAGAAGATCATTCAGGTCAGTTTCCCTCATCACGTCTCCACGGATATTTGGCAGCAAAGAGCAGAGTTTCTCCATGAGTCTCAGTTTGTACATGTCGCAGTTTTGCTTCATTTGCAGGATTTTATCATGAAATTCAGTAAAAGTCGAGGCAGGCAAATCTTTCAGAAGATCACTGCATTTCATCTCAGTTACATTCAAACTCTCAATCACTGATTCAATCACCATGATTAGATCCATGCTGATGTCCTTCTGAAGTTTGGAAGCTTTTGAGAGAAGTTTGTCCAGAGGAAAAAGCCAAACTCTCAGAGGAACCGCCAGCTCTTTCTTTTCTCCCAGCAGATTTGGAAGATCAGTGAAAATCTTCAACGCATCTTCAAAAGAGGTCGGGTTAGACGGTAACTGGAAGTCGCCATAAAACATGCATGTGAATTTTTGGACTGCGTTCTTCTGAGCGTCATTCATCTTCAGATTAACATTTACGTCTACTGAAATTAATTTGAGCTTCTCAAAGGCCACTTTTGCTTCTCCTTCTACTGTCTTTATTTTCTCATCTGAGGAAACTTCTCTATCAAACACAAAGCAGGCGTCTGCTCCATACAGCACTGCTGTCACCACGTGTGTCGCTGCGTTATTATAAAGCACCTCATGATGAACTATATTTGCAGGTACCACATGATTCATGCTCAGTTCTTCAAACCTGCTGGTTGAATGATAATGTAGTGTCAGTCTCTGCTGTTTGAAAGACTTCTTGGTGTCGTTGAGATATTTGGCTGCTCCAGTGACATTGACGAGTCCACCTAAAACACTCAGTTTCAGAGAGCCGTCAATGTTCAGTAAGGCTGATTTGTCCTTAATAGAGTCTGAAGCCGTGACTTTGAAATTTGTGTTTATTTGGGGACGGACTCGTAGACTTTGCTGTAGCTGTTCTTGAGCCCACAGTGTGATTCCTGCAAAAGTTTAAAGTGTTTAATACAGTCAAGTCAATATTTATGTATATAAACACAATATTAATAAATGATCCCACTGTAAGGCTATGTGCATCTGTTGTAAAAAAAAGAAGCTTTCTGAATTGTGCTTATATGGTACATGCTCATTAGGGTCACTTTCCCTATCAATAGACACTGGAGAATGCATGATCAATCTCCTTTGAAATATGTGTCAACATAATTGGTCTTTGCCAGTTACAGCAATGCAGTAATTGATGTGCAGAAAAAGGAAGTCTAGTTAACTGACAATCATTCATTTTGTTCACAATATGATGCATTTATTCACTGCTGCAAATTAAATAATCTACAAAAAGTTTGCCCTAACATACCCAGAGTAAAAAGAAACTGGGTACAGCATCACAGACTAGAGTCATCCATAAAATGATCATTTATCAGGGTGTGTGATAGGATGGATAATTGTAAGTAAACTGTTGTATTTATGTTCCCTTTCAAAGGGGAACTCGCACTGTGTCGGACAAGACCCTATTGGGAATAAGAGAGCACGGAAGAAACCGTATTTAGCTCGTATCCATCGATTTCGGCATTCTAATTATGCAAATGTGGAGGGGATGCGTGATCACTGATACATGTCGATGCCTCCCATTAAGAGACGCTTGTGAGCTATCTCTCAAAGGGGGAAACATCATCACTGAAGGCTCCGACCCTGCTATCTAAGCCCCTTGGAACAACATCGCTTAAATGGCAGGGCATATGTGCTGCAAGCATAGCAAGCAGTTCTGCTGAGGGACCTGGACCAGGGTCAGGGTCTTTCCCCTGATGCAATGGCTGAGCTGCGCCGCACCACAGATCTCGCTCTCTGGGCCAGTAAACAGACCGGTGCCGTGATCGGCATATCGATGACAGGAATGGTGGCCACAGAAAGACAGGTCCGCGCCCGAACTGCCGAGGGGACTGGCCCAACTTGAGTTCACGATCAAAGACAGGACCAGAGGGCTAGTGTCGCTTTTTTTCACCATTCAGCGCTACTGCTAGATGTTCCAAGTGGAATGGCTTTTAGTAAGCCCCTGATAGGATGGCTTCCTTAACAGTAGCATAGTCATGCCTCCTCTCATTCTAGAGAATTATCCAGTTAAAGGGGTGATGAACTGAGAAATCAAATTTTCCTTGAGCTTTTGACATCTAAGAGGTCATCATATTATAAGAATATCCTGTAAATTTCAGAACTGAAAACGTCCTTGTTAGTCCAATAAATGCTTTTATTGACACCAGGCTCAGCAAACAACTCGTTTTTCAAAGTGGGGAACTATGACGTCAAAGAGGATAAAACACCACCCCCGCTGAAGAAGATCAACGCCTACTTCAACACGGCTACTTTAGCCCCGCCCACCGATTCGCGCATTACACGCATAGCTAAATAACATGGGCCTACCTCGTGATGACAAACCGGATCGAGCTACCGAGCAATAAACATGACATTTACAAAATATTGTGCAGTGCCTGGTTGTGGAAGAAGACAGTCGCTGCATAAGCTTCCTCTGGATTCCAATAGGAATGCTTGGTTAAACTTTATTTTTAATGACGTTCCAGCTGATGTGGGTAAAACATTGTCCGTTTGTTCGCTTCATTTCACTGAGGATTGTTTTGTAAACAAGACACAGGTCGAGACTGGATTTGCAGACCGATTAAGATTAGAAAACGATGCTGTGCCTTCTATATTGGATCCGACAGGAATGGTGCAACACACTTATGTGAGTAAAATTTTTATTTAAAAAATAATAATAATCTGATAGGCTAGTATTGCATTGTTACAGATCGTTTGATATCTAATAATTATGTGTACATGTGTATCAGTCTAATCGTTACTGACGAGTGAGTTGAAACTCCTTATAATATGCAAAACTGTTATCCACTCACAGCAGTGGGCGTTTACTTCCAAGTCTTCAATGCGAGACGCCCATAAAAACTGAGCGTTTTTGAGCTAGGCTCAAAACTAGGGTAGAAAATAGCCTATTACTTATTCATTTTGATGTTTTTGAATGTAAAAACCAAGGGAACGTCATAAGTTGACCTCAGACAACAATATAACATTTTTTAAAAAGCTAGTTCATGACCCCTTTAAGGCATTCACTATCTAGAGCTTTTTCTTAAAACAAGCCTGTTGTTAGGCTTTCGCCCATCTATTGAGAGTTGTTCGGTTGAAGCCTCCACTCCCTTGAGCTAACCACTGGGATTGTGAATTTGAATGGCCTAGCTCGCTTTACTAAAGGCCTCTGCTCTCTTAATGTTGGCAATATGGAGTGGCATTGCTCTCTGTGAGCTTCCTCGTTTAGCAGTCTTAGCATGAGGTAATATTACCTCCTCTCGTTAAGAAAGACTTTCTGCCGAATTCTGCAATCCCTGACCTCCGCCTGGATAGCTTTGTCCAGTGGCATGATTCTCTGAGAGCTCTGTTGGGCTGTCTCTAGTATAATATGTAGTTAGGCCTCCTCTTGTGCTAGTCATCCGGTTGAGACCCCCTTTTCCAGCTGAGCTCTCTTAGGTTAAACACGGTAGATACTGCCCTTTCCTGAGAAGGGCTGTTATACTAAGTACTCCTTAGAATTCTGTGTACTTTTGTATCAAGAAACAAATCTCTCTGTAAGCCTCCCTGATAGGTTAAGTCTAGTGTGAGGCTACGTTTGGCACTCTGCATACTGACCCTCTAACAAGGGGAGTACCAAACTTAGCCTACAGGAGTATCTTAAGGAGGCTCACGGAAAACCTAACAACTTGCTCTCTAGGGCCCATATAGCAGTATTGTCTAGTGATGGGCTTTCAGCCTCATGGATGAACTGTTTTTTTTGGCCAAGTGCTCCCCTTGTTTGAGAGGGTAGGTATAGCTGAGTGCTTCGATCCCTGGGGATAGTTAATGGTAGGTCTTCTGGGGCCTCATTTAACAACATACAATTATGGACTTTCTGTAGGCCTCCTTGATAAACTTACTCCAGTGAGTCGGTCAGTTCTCCCCTTGCTCTAGAGGGTCATGTTCTCCACTCCCGCAGAGCTACTGTAGAGTTACAGAGTTACTCCCCTCGCATGGAGGGTCGATATGCTAAGTCTCTGCTTTCTAGTATATCCGTCTCTGGAATCTTTTGTGAAGTGGTTACTGCCTGTTGCAATACCTTCTCATTGGAAGCCAAAATCGAGAGATTCTGCTTAGGCAGACAGGTTGTAGACTGACCAGGCTAGGATGGCAGGAGTCAGCTTCCCTGGTGAATCTAGGGGTTGATGCTTTAAATCCCCCTGAAGTGACAGACCAGGTCTCTTTGCAAGCCTGATCATATTCCCTTAAAGGAATCTTTCAGTATCTAAATGATTCCAAGCCTTTGAGTTCTGCCCTTGGGCCGAGTCCTACCACTTGGTTCAGTTCAAGCACAGACTCTTTAACTAGACTAACCTGTCAGTGATTATTCCCTGCGTCAGTCAACTCAGTCTTCAATTCAACTTTATAGAGACCAAACAAACAGGACTTTCCTCGTTTAGGGTATGTAGGTTGGTCAGTGGCCGTGGGGAATAGTGTCACTGACAGCTTGCTGGTGCGTACCTTTGGGGAATCTGACTCTGACAGTGAGGTCAGGAAAGTCAGCTTTTTTATTGCTTAGTCACGGCCAATAGGGCATGCATTCCCCTCAGCATGGTGGAGTAGGTATTTGTTCCCCATAGATGTAGTGCAAGTTCCAATTCAAAGGGAACGTCTCGGTCAATAAATGTAGCCTTGTTTCCCTAAGAAAGGGAATGAGACACTGCGTCTCGCTGCCATTCTTTCGGGCTGCGTCTCCTTCAGATGAAGAAGGGAATGACGTGTTCCTCAGGAGCCCTTTTATACTGACGGTCACACTGATAGAGACGTCATAGCTGAAGCGTTCCCACAGGGTTCGTACACCTTTTCCAAGGTCAAATTCAAGCACTTTTCAAGCACTTTCAAGGTCCATTTTAAAGCCTTTTCCAGCACCTTACACCACCATAAATTACATACCAATACATAGTCAAAATTATTATTTAGTGTTTTTATCACATTAAAAGAGATAATGCTATAAACAGGCAAAATTGTGTTTCGTAATAGCAGAAGGATCACTGTCTAAGTAGATAATGCCTATGAATAACACTTTTCATTATATTAATCTCCAAATATTGCTTCCCAGATAATATGATTTTCAGGCTGTAAAACTGAAGTAATTTCAAGGGCTGAAAATATGAAGACAGGATTTGAACAAATATTTTACAGGCCTTGGTTTTGGGACACATTCTTGATATAGACAAGGTTTGAACAAAATCTGAGACAGTGCAACAACTGTAATTCCATTTTAACCCAGAAGACTCTGACAGTGCACAGGCCTGATAAATAGCCTATATTAATAAAAAAAAAAAAAAGTATTTAATTGCCAAGACATGTACATTTATCTATAGAATAGAGCAGTGTAAATATTGCATAAGGCCATGCTCAACCTTACAGTCAGCTACTTGTATGACACTCCATCTGACACGATTTCTGTTCAGCAATCAACAACTGTTGTTGTGCACTGGGCTAACGTTTGCCGGTTTTAATTTGCGGGTAGTTAACGTTACAGTTACTGTGCTGTAACTTTGGCTATGTTCACTGCATATTCCACAAATGAACGTGTCATAACGGACATCCAATACAAACATTACATTATCACACCAAGTACTTTCAGTCACTGGCTGTTTACACCTGACCCCTTCATGCGTTTTCTGTGATCTGATAGCTATCCGATTGTGAAAAGACCAGGTGTAAATGCCCTCCGAAACGCATTTGAGATGGATTTGAATCCGCATTACCGCAGATGAGAAGCTGAGCATCTATTCATCAAGCCAACGAGCAAACTATCGCAAATCAAAGTGAAAGTAAGTCGCAGACACTTAACACACAATCATCATCATTAAAAGTAAAGAAACTAAATGATCTTACCAGCGCTGTTGCCGCTCTCTCTTATTGCGGTCTTTGATTTTGATTTTAGCTGATGATCAATAAAATGCAGCTCATGTTGCTTTCGGTGACGTTTACTCCATTAAATCTGCATATAGCGCCGGAATTGAAGATCGGATTTATATCCGAAAACACATTTATGTTACCAGGTGTAAATGGAATCGTTTTGATAAATCAGATAGCTATCCGATCTGAGAAAACGCATGAAGTGGCCAGGTGTAAACAGCCCCTAATGGCCCTTTCAGACAGGACGTGGAATGCGCTGCACTATAAAAACCCATTTATTTCGATGGCTTGTGCTGCGCGAGGACGTTTTGTTGCCGAGTCGAAGAAAGCAGAGCGCACGCCGCGGTCAAAGTTAAAAATAGTTCAACTTTTGGCGCTGCGCTTTGTGACGATTACCTGCGCGGCCAATAAAACCGGTGCATCCAAACAAGCGCGGAAATCAAAATGAAAACTCCGCCTACTTTTGCTCTGGCCAGCGCAAATCACTCTTTATCTGAAGGGCTACATTTTATTTCTCCATTTAATAAACAAACTATTCAGTCAGATAGGTATTTGTTGTGAGAGAACAGTTACAATTTCAAGCATTTTCAAGCATTTTATCCAAAATTTAAGCACTTTTCAAACCTTGAAAACACAACATCAAAATTCAAGCATTTTCAAGGATTTCAAGCACCCGTACGAACCCTGCCCTAGTAGGGATGCACCGATCTGATACTTAGTATACTCAGATACTGCCATGCTTGGCCGGATTGGGTATCGGTCAGACGAGGCCGATCCAAATCCGATACTGTGCGATTACTATTCTGTGTTATTGTTAAGCCCCACAAAAGCATAAAGCACCATAAAGTTTTCGTGCACTATATTATAAGTGTACTGAAGCCATACTATAGTATAATGTGAGATAAAAATGAATATTTAAGTAATTCAATTTAAGTTCACGTAAACTTTTCCCTCCGCTGCGGCTGTCAGTCATTCTCCATTCAGCGTTCAAACAGCGCGTCGCGTTCGGTTACGACAGTCAACGATGAAACTCTACACTGGAGGGGGTGGCCAGTTCTCACAACTGCTGTTTCTGTCTCACTCTTATTTTTACAAGAATTTTGTTTTTAAAACACAGAACCGTCGCTTTAAGACCACAAAAAATGTGAGACTTTTCAGACGCGCACTCCAACTTCACCTCAGCGCCAGGCGCAAGTCAAACGAGTGCGGAAATGTACGGGTGCCGAATGAGCTTGAGCAGTGATCTGAGCATAGTAAATATAGATTCGATGTTCCTCAACTGGTGGGTTGCGAGACCGTTTTGAGTGAGTCGCATATGTCCAGTCAAAAAAACAATAACGTAATTCTCTTTTTTTTCTGATTCTACTTTTATTTTGAAAGATCTGTGTGAAAGCTTGTGACACTTCTGTCAGATGCGGAGAAAAGCGCGTTGTCCTGAATCAGTAACGTTGGGCTATCAGCGGTAAGATGAGATGTTGTAAGGTCAACAAATGTCAGTAAAACTAACTTTCCTGTCCTGACAGCTGTTGTACTGTACTTGCACATCACGCACTATGTGGCGTGCTGTAGCCATAGTTCTGTCGTCAATTAGCTAACTCATGAAATAATCAAAAAGGCGATAAAATCTGTGTTGAAAGAAAGTTGAAGAGTTAATTGATTATATAAAATTCAATGAAGGTTAAATAATCTTCAAACTACAGTAGTTATCTGCATGTCTCATGCATGAAGGTGCAACAATGTTGGGGGTTTTGAGAACCAGAACCAAGCTAACTGAGCAAGTTGAACTTTAGCTATATAGTGTGTGTACTCTTTATTAATATGCCTGGAGGTAGTAAGTAGCTAATAATAATAAAAAAGATCAAATTCACTCAGTATTCCATGATTCTTAATTCACTACTATCTCAATTACAATTAAGTACAAATGAACTGTATTCAGTTGTGTAGGAAGGCACTAAAACAGTCCAATACATTATTTAAACAAATTTTTATGTTAAAATAATTAAGATTTATATGCCACCCCAGACTGTTTGCTGGCCCTTGCCTGGCCACCCCTATGAAAAAATCCTGGCTCCGCCACTGCACTGGAGAGCACTATAATTGTTCTTTACGTGCACAGTAACTGAAATCTAAAACTGTTAAAAGAAAAGGCTCAATATACTATTGCATAGATAGATACTGTATAAATGGATCGATATCTCTTTCCTTTGTGCTTTGAACTTTTCAATGCGGACTCGAAGATCTCGGACTCGCATCATTCTGCGCTCGGGATGTGCATAAGCGCTGTGTGCCGCACTGTATAGCAGCCTTTCATAATCATATCATAATACTTTTGCGCAATGAAAAATTATTAATAGCCTTTTTTGTTCTGTCCTATCTATCATATGTTGCTGCCTCATTAAACAGCTGTGCTATACATTTAAAAAATTGTCTTAATTTTATAGTAGACTATATAAAATAATTGACCTTTTTGATATTTGTTATCTTGTTTTTCATGAATGTATTTTACAACAATACAAAGAGCAAATGTTACCATTTTACCAGATTTAGTGCTACACTTATTGTCTCTTATTTGTTGCCCACTAAATCATGTTTTTTTCACTAAATGTTCAGATTTTATAGACTAAATTTTACTGCTGAGTTATCCACTAATCTAGTTTATAATAGAATTTTTGTCATAGGTTATGATCTTTTTTTTTTATTATTGTTTTTCTTTATAATGAAGTTGTCTGTATTAAGTAGATTGTGCTTAACACACAAAACAGTGATTATCAGTTCAACACACAGAGTTATAGAAATTCTACTTGATTTAAAAAAAAACTGCGCTGGTATCGGATCGGTATCGGTCGATACTCCGAATTTTTGGTATCGGATAGGATCGTTCAGAAAAAATGGTATCGGGACATCCCTAGCGTCTAGTTATATCATCTCATTCCACTTCTCAGGGAACCTCTTTTACATTTGTAACCCAAGATGTTTTGTGTACCTGGTATTAGAGCATCTTTCCTGCAGTCATACAGCATCCCCAGCTGGAAGGGTCTCCCTAGAGCCGCTGTCTCAATCACATTCACTCCCACTGTAGCCATTCTAAACACACAAACACACACCAGTTATTGATCCTGAACAAAATATTTTAATTCACTGACTACAATACTGCTGCAACATTAGGCATAGAATTAAAAAATGATCTCTACATTTCAGTTGCTGAATTTGAATTGAGGTGGCAAATTCCAATTCTAGCTTGAATTTAAGGATGCAGAATCACAATAAACTGAAATTAAAAGAATTTCATAAAACTAAAGTAAGTATGTAAAAAATGGAAACATGTCAAGACAAAGTTTGAAGAAAGGATTAATAAAGGCTTGTCTGAAAGTAAACAGAAGTATAAATACATCATAAAGTTTGAAGGTTCTTCAGGCCTTACAGACAGAACTGTTTGGTTGGCTGCTTCTATACACTGTAAAATATGATTGTTTGTGATTTTAATGGTAAAAATGCTACAGTAAAAAAAAGTATTATATATACAGATGTAGGGTACAACAGGGCTAAAGGCGTCTTTGACTTTATTCTTCTCTGATTCACTAGATGTACAAAAACTTGTCACAGCACTTTCCTAAACATCCGCTTTTCAAGATGCACATGGAGATTTGGCTGATCCATTTACATTTACATTTATTCATTTAGCTGACGCTTTTATCCAAAGCGACTTACAATTGCTATGTATGTCAGAGGTCGCACGCCTCTGGAGCAATTAGGGGTTAAGTGTCTTGCTCAGGGACACATTGGTGTCTCACAGTGGATTCGAACCCGGGTCTCTCACACCAAAGGCATGTGTCTTATCCACTGCGCCATCACCCCCCCACACACATCCGTGACGCGATCGAGAGCAGCATCGCAAAGCTGATTATGCGCTAATTTCATATAATATTTGATGTTTTTTAAAAGTTGTAGATTTAAGTAGCAAATGAGAATCTATAAAATTAATGTTTATATTTTGAGACAAAGGTGTTAATGGTTTTCAGTTTTGTTCAAGGTAAAGCAACAGTTTTTCAATAACAGAAGAATATGTAAAAGTATGGTATTTAGGGCAAAAGCACAATAATAAACATGGTTATAAATACCTGACTGACTTTTCCAGTTGTTGACATGAGATGGTTAGATTCAGATGGGAAATATCATATATTAAGTTGGGTGTCCACCTTAGAGATAATATCCATATTTATAATGAAACAATCGTATTTAAAAAGATGATATTAATCATATTGTATAATTAAAATATAATGTATTGTTACTACTGTAAATCTATATTAAATTATTATGGGATCTCCTTCAATGCTTTCAAAATATTTACTTTTTAAAATATATTGTTATTAACATATTTTAATGACAGTATATTTATTGAAAAATGAATTATTTTATTTATAAAAAAAAAACTGAAAATAGTACAAACTTTGCTAAAGTGATTGTTTTAAATAAATATCAACTTGGACATCATTAAATACACATTATTCTAGCTAAAGTATTTGTATCAATAGGCTACTGTGTGTCTTTTGCCTCAAACTGTTTTTACCAGTGTGTCTGAGAGATAAAAGACAAACCCTCGCCACCTCATATAAGATTTTTAAACAAAATGAACCACTGTGATTTATTTTCACACAAAATCTCTTGCTCCATCAATGTTCAATACAAACATTTTGTTTCCTGCATTTGGGAATATTAAAAAGCACATTTGTCTTAAGGTGTGCCTTTAGCCCCGCTGTACAGTATTTCAGTGAGGAGTCTTTGAGCCAGAGTGTTTCTCTCTGAAACTAAATCTTTCATAATGTCTGTTCGCTTACCCGTCGTCCTCTTCAGATCTCCCGCATCAGCTGATGGAGAACTAGATAGTTTACCTCGTGTTTGACGTCTATTTCTTTTTAAAGATATTTTAAAGATCTCCTCGGACTGTTTTGCTTTCTAAAGTGTGTCTTTAACACGTAACTAACAGCAGAAACTGAGGTGAAGTTTGACGCTTTCTGCTTCCCGTAGTGACGATCGCGCGGCAATTGCTTTTTTTTTGGGGGGGGGGGGGGGGGGGGTTCAGCGAAAAAATCGGCAGCTGGCAGCAGGAAGTAGCTGCCAATAAAACCGGACGTCAGCTGCCGCTAATAACCGGAAGTCGGAGGTGTATGCCGCTTTTAGCCAGGCAAATAAATTATTATATAAATTTATATATAATTTTAGTACTTATTTACATAAAATACTTCTATTAGTAATTATTTTTATATTATTTGATTAAAATCAAGTTACGAAGACCATAGACATAATAAAAAAAAACAATACGCTACACTCTTTGATTTTATGAATTGAAATTATGAATTTGTAAGTGAAATAAATGTAACTTATGAATGAGTATGTTTGTTAAATAATGAAATATATCCACCTTTTTCCTGGTTAGCGAATTTACCCATGATTCATTAACAAGAATGGTCTACCAATGGTTTAACAAGATGTACCATGTTTCTTGTGTTAGGGGATAACAGCTTAAAGACCCAGGACCAGATATGATGAAAGAAGACCAAGAGTTGTGAGGTTCAATCAAATAAGTAAAAATTTACTAAAGAATAGTTTGCAGTTTCATCGAGGAGGTTGCAGGCCAGAGACTCTACCGTACACAACATCTCACACCAGTTATACTATTTCCAAGGGCATGAATGACATCAGTACATACATGTTGGCTACTTCTGATTGGCTAAGAAAACAAAGTCTGAACAATTCTACAATTATGGATAGATAGGAGGGTAAGTCGACATTAATCAAGATAATTGTCATCCGAGTCCAAGACTTGGTCCGGTGATGACCTCGGAGGTCGTAGAAATGCGTCTCGGGGTCTGTTGTTGCATATCACAAGACCTGCACAGAGCATTCAACACACACACACACACACACACACACACAAAAGCACAAGGTAATCACAGTTCCTCCAAAGTAGTAGAGGGCCTGAGCACAGACTACCAACACATACTGAAACATTCCCTCCTCAGAAAGTAGTACAGATAATGTTCACTTTATTCATTAAAGAAATACACATAAAAGTACAGTTCTGTGAATCCAATCACGCAAGTCACGTAGTGTTTGACAACTGTAACCTGTAGTAACTTGGTCAGCAGAAAACAGACTGATGAGGGTCTTCTTCAGAGATTAGTTAGATGATTAAGTCGGCTTTTAGACTGGAACTGGTGGATTAAACGAATGTTCTCTCTCCAGCAGCTGACACCAGTCACTGCAAAACCCTGGATGGGTGTGTTCTGAGTAAAAGCCTTGCATTTCTCCTCGTTTTCCTCTTCCAACATGACCTAAAGGATTCAGAAGAAAATTGTGACAATATCCAAATGACCTTATAATAAGGTAATATCCAAACAGTACACATGGATGCAGCCACATGAATGACTATTCTTATTGCATTTTGTCATTAAGCACCGAGCAGTGATCACATTTTCATTCGTAATGTATACACCTGGTAAGCAGTTCTTGTAAGTGTCATTGCAGGGCTGCAGTGTGTACGTCTGATAATATTCTTGACATGTCACAGACTTCTCTCTCCAATTTGTTACACCTGAATATTTAAATTTGAGGAGCATAAAAATGAGCATGATTAAAAAGAGAATAATTGAAGACCATGTTGCCATACAATTACATTTCTCAGTTACTATTTTAACCACATTTAAATCAAATGTGTAAAAGAAAGTAAATACATACTGTCATCCAGCAGGAGTGTGCCCTCCTCCTGAATGAGTCTATCCACCAGACTGCTAATTTTGCATGTAACTGAAAGATCTGCAAAAAGGACAAAAGATGAGGTGAGTTAATCATAACATGAATGAAATCTAAACGAAACAAGACTTTAAAATTTAACTAATTACATTGCACATACTATGATTATGTAGGTCAGGGCCACGACACAAGATGTGCCGACACTTAGGGCAATGCCAGTGGCACCTCTTTTGTTTTCAGGCATTCAAACAAAAGCAAGGAACACAATATTTTTCTAGAAAGACGAGAAATTTAATACATTTTAACTTACAACAAACATGTAAAATGCATGTGTGCTTTGTACAATGCTTACGGACAATGGCATGCTTTACATTCTTTTCCTGAAAGTGCTCAGGACTTGACATCACCCCAGTTGTACAGTAGGGACAACTGCCTGTCCCAGAAAAGACGTCATCTTTTCCAAAAGCAAAGAGTATTCCTACACATGCAGTGTATACGAGAAAATAACATACCTCAAAATAGCAACAAATTCATTCACATATAAAGGTAGAACATTTTAGAAGTCTAATTACATCTTTAACATAGGCAGGTTTTTGCATGTTCTGCTCAAATTAACTTTAGTTAGTAATATTTAGGGAAAACATTGGCTTCTTACCTGCCATAATTGATTGGCAGTTACACAAGAGGTGTAGAACAGAGTGTACACAGAGTTAGAGATAGAAAAGTAGTTCTTAAAAGAACTGTTTGGTCAAAAAATGCAATAGTAATTAAAGCTGCAAGCAGCGATGAAGAGGGCCCTCGCACCCGTGCCGCCACCACCCGGCGGCTTTAGGAAAACAGAGCACGGTGGGCAGTATGTAATGATAATAAATATAGGAGGACTATGTCAAAGTATTTGTATTTGCCACACTTCCTGCTACCAGCAGGTGGCGCTATTGCTATAACCAAATATGAGCATGGTCATGTGTTCAGGACAGGACTCTTATCAAACATGTGAAGTTTGGGGCAGATCGGACATTGTATGCCTGAGTTACTGCAGGCTGTCTGTGGTTGCCTAGCAACATCGGAACTGCAAGCAATATTGAACTATATGACATATTCATGCACAAATCACCAAAAGGCTGAAATTGGGTGTACATTTGTCAGGCCGCCAATGGCACACCCTTCGACGAAAACTCAAGATCTTTGCAATTTAACGTCGCAAAGGCCTTAAGATTACACTCACCAAATTTGAAGAGGATCAGATCAAAACTGTAGGAGGAGTTTGTTAAAGTACAACGTCTGGAAATGGCAAAAACTACACAAAATCTGAGAGGAAATTCAAAATAGCTGACTTCCTGTTGTGTTTAGGGCTATGCTCCAAGAGACTTTTTTGTAGGTATTGTGTCATTACATGTATGTACCGAATTTCACACCTGTACGTCAAACGTAGAGCCGGGGTAATAATGTAGGGGGCGCTATTGAGCCATTTTGCCCCACACATTTGTCAGGCCGCCGAGAGCACACCCTTCGACGAAAACTCAAGATCTTCGCAATTTAACGTCGCAAAGGCCTTAAGATAACACTCACCAAATTTGAAGAGGATCAGATCAAAACTGTAGGAGGAGTTCGTTAAAGTACAACATCAGGAAATTACGAAAAATGCACAAAATCTAGGAGGAAGTTCAAAATAGCTGACTTCCTGTTGTGTTTAGGGCTATGCTCCAAGAGACTTTTTTGTAGGTATTGGGTCATTACATGTATGTACCAAATTTCACACCTGTACGTCAAACGTAGAGCCGGGGTAATAATGTAGGGGGCGCTATTGAGCCATTTTGCCCCACACATTTGTCAGGCCGCCGAGAGCACACCCTTCGACGAAAACTCAAGATCTTCGCAATTTAACGTCGCAAAGGCCTTAAGATAACACTCACCAAATTTGAAGAGGATCAGATCAAAACTGTAGGAGGAGTTCGTTAAAGTACAACATCAGGAAATTACGAAAAATGCACAAAATCTAGGAGGAAGTTCAAAATAGCTGACTTCCTGTTGTGTTTAGGGCTATGCTCCAAGAGACTTTTTTGTAGGTATTGGGTCATTACATGTATGTACCAAATTTCATACCTGTACGTGAAACGTAGAGCCGGGGCAAAATGTGGGGGCAATAATTTACAGAATTTGCCCCACCCAATTTTGAAAACCATATCACACGTAAATTTTCACCACTTCTGAAGCGTGTGCAAAGTTTCATTAGTTTTCGAGCATGTTTAGGCCCTCTAAAAAGCGATTCATTTAGGAAGAAGAAGAAGAAGAAGAAGAAGAAGCGGAATAATAATAAACGGAGCAAAAACAATAGGGTCCTCTCACCATCGGTGCTCGGGCCCTAATAAAACAAAAATCAATAAATGGTTGGATATCAGACAAATTAAATACACAAAAAACGATATGGTTAGTGTTGCACCGCTTGCACGTGTATCATCAAGGCTGAGCTTGTCAATAATTCCAATAACTCAGCATTATCTTTATTCTAATCAATAGATTAAGTTAACATGTTAACAAAAGCTAATATTTAATGGTGATGGTAATAGTAACGTAGTATTTGAAGTTAATATAGCATTTGTTACAATAAAGATATAATTACAGGTAGACCATTGATACCTCACATTTAAACTTTTTCTTTCTTTTTTTAAAGTCTATTCCCTTAATAGATTATTTATTATAAATTCTACAACAAGTTAGTTAAAATGTAGCCTACCACAATAAACCAATAGAACTTGATAAATGGTAGTAAAGGTGGTCATGAAGTGTATAAAGCGTGCAGGAGGATGTTTCCTCGTTTCATCAGTCGTTTAGTGGCTGTTTTTAGATCATGTTTGATGTTCTCCACAGCGTTTTACTACATTCTCAATAGAATTTAAATGGGTTGTACATTTTATCAACGGCTCGCGCAATTCTTATCACACTTTTGGAGCGCGCTGGTGAACGCGCCAATGGTGATTCCCGCGCCACTCATGCTTATAAAGGCTCCGATTGTGCGGTGTATACGATTAATTAATAGCCTGATTTTATGTTTCGGTCAGAGTACCGGCAACATGCGAGAAGTGCCGGCACACAAGAAAAAGTGAGTGTACACAGCTTCAAATATAGAAGAGCCGGTACTGCGATACCGGTGCGTACCGGCCCACGTCAAGCACTGAGGAAGATCGCGTGGGTGTTTGGAACCAGATCGCGATCTTTTAATGATTAATTATGCAATTTAATTGCGCTATGTTTTTGTGCTAAACTCGTATCGCGTTTGTAGTCTATTGAGAGAATAACATATAGAAATCCCTTTATGTCCCTATTTTTTTTTTAAACAATATGAACTGGAACGCCGTCCCCCCACGTTACCCCCCATTTCCAGTCCTGGCGATAACATAGTGCAGCGTTTACCTCAGTAAGTTCAGTAATCCAGTCCAGAATCCTTTCTGTCATCTTCAGCTTTCTTGCCTACAATTAATTAATAAACAATATAATAACATTACTGTTTTAATTTGTCTAAAAAAGATGTGGGAAAAAGTGTCTGTTTTATATCAATCACGTAGGATACAATAATATACAATAAAAAAGCTTACCGTAACGGGAGTGATGTGGGATGTTGAGCTTCGTCTCACGAGTTCCCGTCTTCAGTGCCGACTCTTCGAGAAAGCCCGTTAATACACCGAACACTCTGCACTGGCCTTCTCAACTGTTAACAGCGACATTCAAATTATGCCCAAAACAATTAAGCCATGGCCAATTATCCTTCATCGACGAGCCATTCTTTCACACTTTCCAAGAGACAATCTGTTAAATAATAAATAATCTGCTGTGTGGCTCTCAAGCACGTAAATGTTCTCAAGCAGTTTGATTGTAGGATCCAGTGTTTGTCTATGTAATGAGCAGTAATCGATATGTAAGTTGTAATAACCTCGGTTTTCACATTATTATACAGCTCTGGAAAAGCTGTTCTTGAGGAATAATTCAGACTGGGTGCTTCATACTGACGTTTGCAGCTTCATCTCTTTACCAGAAAACAGGTCACAGCAAGAGTGCACTGTCCATTTTAAGATAGAATCATCATACTTCTTTCCACAGCAGAAATCGTTAGTCTGTGCATCTTTAACCTTTACTTTTTTCTTGCAAAGCCCACAGATAGCAGGCACGCGCGTTTCCATTACAGATTTGCGCAAAACTTTTGCGATTTTTTTTCTAAATGTCGACAAAAAACTATTGCGAAATGACGGCGTTTCCATTAACTGATGTTATGCGACTAAAACGTAATTTTTTCCTCTCGCGATAAGTCATTACAGAAATCATGGCGACGGATGTTGGTAAGTTTATGTATATCCCAGCCACTGCACATTATTATTAATGGAAGGAGACGTGTGTGTGTGTTATCCAACATTTATGGCAAGGAAACACTCTTATACTGAGAGCGGCTTATATGAGGAGTTTCTGGGTGTTTCTCCCTCATTTCTGCTTCCAGCTCGTGATTGTGGCATTTCTTTGAGGTTTAGAATCCAGTATTCCTGTAATTCTTTTGTCTTTTATGAGTTTAATAAAGAACTCTGTCTCGTATTCTGTCCAAAGACACCGCGTCATCTACGTCAGGTGACTACGTTGGGCGACTTCAAACACAGCTGCGGTTTTTCATAAGGTCTTGTTTGTTTCCATGGTTACTGATTATGTTCGCCACCTATTTCATGTTTGGTTTCTTGTATAGCCCTGCCTCTTTAGTTGGCAGGCATTTTGTGCCAGAACGCCCGCCACACACCAGCGTATTGGTGGAGAGGAGACAGTGATGAAGCCAATCAGTGTATATGGGGATGATTAGGACGCCAAGGTTACACCCCTACTCTTTTTGAAGGACATCCTGGGATTTTTAATGACCACAGAGAGTCAGGACCTCGGTTTATCATCTCATCCGAAGGACAGTGCTCTTTGACAGTATAGTGTCCCCATCACTTTACTGGGGCGTAAGGACCCTGTTAATCAGGGCAGCATCTGTTAATTTTTGTCATAATTTGACTAGTGTTACATGATCCTGCTCTTATTCATGCAAATGCTTTAAAACCATTCATGTGCGACAAGACAAAAAAGAGCGTGCTGCCTGTGAATGTCCTGACTGTGACCCACAGAAAGACGCGTGCCAGTATCATGCGTGCGCACAAGACAGCACGCCAGAATACAGTTCCTTTTCAAGGGAACTCGAGCTGCGTCAAGACGAGGTGGGAACGCCCCTGCGGGATTGCGTCGTTAAGCACGTGTACAATCAGTCCAATGGAAAGACGAGACGTCAAGGGTGACGTCACCGACCAGGAAACTATAAAGCACACCTGAAAACAGACCGCGCTAGCTTCTGTGCCTTCAAGCGCTCTCTGTATACTGTCCCTGTCTATTTATTGTTGTCTGTCATTGCAAGCACAATATCTATCCATCTATCTATCTATCTATATATATATCATGGCGAGCAAGCAAGATTTTAAGCGATGTGTTGTTCCCTGCCCTCGTTTCATCACGGGTGGGGACATACATCAGCTTTGTGTTGCTTGTTTGGGAGTGGAGAATGCCCAGTCAGTTCTTGAGGGGCTGACTGTGAGCATTGGGAGAAGCTGTCCGTGAGGACGCTCCACTCCCGCCGAGCGTTCTTCGAGGAGGACGGTTCGGTGCGCGCTCCCCAGGGTGCGGGTCCCGCTGCTGCCTAGGCACAGTGGCGATGCACATCTTGGGGTTCGTAAATGGATCTGACAGCGGGGTTTGAGAAGGGCCCAGCCCTATCTCAGCCTTCACCTGCCAGATCCAGTGCCTTTTCTCAGGGAAAAGCACGTGCTGCGGTTTCTTCTCCCCGAGATGAGGCACCAATGCTGCGACTATCCAGTTCTGAGGAATTGGATGTCGTCAGCATTGATGCGGGGGATGAGAGTTCACCAGCTCATACCCCTGTTGACGAGGAGCTTATGGAGGTTGTGACTCGCGCTGTTGCCAAATTTAATATTGACTGGCCAGCCGAGGAACAATATTGTGCCCTCTTCCGTTAATGCAGGACCCCTTCGAACGAATGGACCTCATCGGGCCATTAGAACGGTCAGCACGTGGGCACCGCTTTGCGTTAGTCCTAGTGGATTACGCAACGCGGTACCCTGAAGCAGTCCCGCTCCGCAATATTTCTGCCAAAAGCGTTGCGAGCGCGCTGTTTTCATTAATCTCTCATTAAATCGATTCGCACTAGCGTCTACCACCCACAAACAGACGGTCTAGTGGAACGGTTTAATCGCACGTTGAAATCCATGATTTGAAAGTTCGTACACGAAGACGCCAAAAATTGGGATAAATGGCTAGAACCCCTCTTGTTTGCCATACGCGAGGTCCCCCAAGCCTCCACAGGGTTTTCCCCCTTTGAGCTTCTCTATGGGCGTCAGCCCCGCGGGGTGTTAGACGTCCTTAGAGAGGCTTGGGAGGATGGACCGTCCGCTAGTGAGAACGAAATTCAGTATGTCTTGGACCTGAGAACAAAACTCCACACTTTGGGGCGGCTATCAATGGAGAATTTGTTACAGGCCCAGGACAAACAGAGCCGGTTGTACAACACGGGGGCTAGACTTCGTCAATTTGCACCGGGAGATAAAGTGCTTGTATTACTCCCTACTTCCAGTTCTAAATTACTCGCGAAGTGGCAAGGACCCTTTGAGGTCACACGGCGAGTTGGCGATCTAATATTCAAACAGATAGGGACGGGGCACATCAAATTTATCACCTCAACCTCCTCAAAAAGTGGGTTGAGGCTGGCGACGGTGGTGAGCGGAGAGGAGGATCTCGGTCCAGAAGCGAATCTAAAATCACAATCTCTCGCTCTGACACTTGGTGGAGACCACCTCTCACCCTCCCAGCTCACTGACGTTAAAAATTTGCAAACTGATTTTGCTGATGTGTTCTCGCCCCTGCCTGGTTGAACGAACCTCATTCAGCACCACGTTGAGACGGAACCGGGCGTAGTTGTGCGCAGCCGCCCGTATCGCTTGCCTGAACACAAAAAAAAGGTAGTTCAAAGCGAATTAGAGGCAATGCTGGACAGGGGGGTAATAGGGGGGAGTCCAACAGTGACTGGGCGAGCCCGATAGTTTTAGTTCCTAAAACCGACGGCTCAATCCGTTTCTGTGTGGACTATCGGAAGGTGAACGCGTTGTCTAAATTTGATGCTTATCCAATGCCGAGGGTTGACGAATTGCTTGATCGGCTGGGTACTGCTCGTTTTTATTTGACACTGGACTTAACAAATGGATATTGGCAGATCCCCTTGTCTCCCATGTCCAAAGAAAAGACAGCTTTCACCACGCCGTTTGGATTACACCAATTTGTCACCCTTCCTTTCAGCTTGTTCGGGGCTCCGGCGACTTTTCAGCGCCTGATGGACAGAATCCTCTGGCCGCATGCTACATATGCCGCTGCCTACTTGGATGATATTATCATCTATAGTAATGATTGGCAGCATCATATGCAGCATTTGCGGGCTGTCCTGAAGACACTGAGAAGAGCTGGGCTCACGGCCAACCCGAAGAAGTGTGCAATTGGGCGTGTGGAAGTTAGATATCTGGGCTTCCACTTGGGTCACGGACAGGTGCGTCCCCAAATTGATAAGACGGCAGCAGTTGCGACCTGTCCGAGACCTAAGACCAAAAAGGAGGTTAGACAGTTCCTGGGGCTAGCGGGATACTACAAAAGGTTTGTACCTAATTATTCGGAGCTCGCTAGCCCGCTGACTGATCTAACTAAAAAGGAAGCACCAGATACGGTCCAGTGGACGGAGCAGTGTCAGCAGGCTTTCACCCAAATAAAGGCTGCTCTGTGTGGCGGACCGCTTTTACATGCTCCTGACTTCTCTCTTCCCTTTTATCTTACAGACGGACGTGTCGGACGCCCTGTGGCGTAATTCGGACCAACTATTTGTCTGTTTCGGGTCACCTAGAAAAGGTTACCCTGCTTCCAAGCAGATATTGAGCAAGTGGGTAGTCGAGGCTATCTCACTTGCTTATGAAGCGGATTTTTATCCAGACATCAATGGCTTATTGATCAGTATAGGTGTTATCAATCATTTAGTTGTTGTTGCTAGTTTGAGTTGAGAAATACACATTTCAGCATTATCACTAATCTGTGTGTGCATTTTCCTAGAGAACCAAGCAAGTTGACTCATGAAACCATTTGTTTATTATATCGCAATCACAATATTGACCTCAATAATCGTAATATGACATTTTCCCCAAAACGTGCAGCCCTAATTAAGATCCACTTCTCCTCTCTTGCCTGCCCCACCATAACGGAGTACAGGAGCTAAAGAGCAATATGGATTGAGGAGCAGTTTCCCTCCATCTCGAGGACCAACTTCTGTCTCTTTATCAAGGGGGTCGTTCGCTGGGATGAGGGAGAGTTGAAGATGTGCTTTTGGAGTGGGCTGGACGACCACTGGATGTTACCAGTTGCTCGCTCCTTCAATATAGTGGCTGACTGGTTCCCACTGAAAACAACTGGGAGAATCCGCTATCCTCAAGAAAGAAATGCTTTTCAAATGAGTAATGAAATTCGAGCCCTGAAATGAGAAATGAGTTTCATGAGGACGCCTGCTTCACCTTCCTTCCCTTCCTCGCTGTAACAACAGTATCCTGTACTAAAGATGCACATATTACATACATAAAGTACATATTTTTAGGTCACTGTAATTAAGAATCGAAGGTGCATGATGGTCCTTGGTCTGATTTCCAGTGTCTAATGTAGTTACCTATTATCTGCCATCCCTCACACTGCTACACTACCTGACCTCTGAACTCTTCCTTCAGTCCTGCTCGAACCACGCATGCTCTAACATCTGCTCTAACGTTGGACTCTTGATTTGATAATAGTCCAGACACTGCTTTATCAGATCACAGCATTCTGTACGAGTTTTCACAGAGGAAAGAGCTGGTTAGTCATGTACGCACTTCTTTATGATGATGAATGTTGTCATGTATGAAAATAGCTTCTATAATGCATAGTAGGGCTGTCAAGTAAAAAATTGAATTTAAAGTAAAACTGCACATTCAAATGCAAAACAAGTTGAGCGTCTGGTGTTTTTGACAAACAATATGTAGATGTAGTGAGTAGAAGTGAGTGTTTCTGAATGGCAGTTTGCTGTTGTGTGTTCATGTAGTTCATTACGCTGCGTTGATGTGTTGAAGTTTGCATGCACATTAAGGAAATTATATTTTATTTAAGAACAATTGTTTGAAAAGTTAATGCACTTTAAAAAGTGAATGTCATTTCATTTCAATAAAAGATGCGATGCTTGATTTGGTTTATATTTGCTTATTGCGCTCGCTTACAATACAGCACTTTTTTCCTCTAAGTATTATATAAGTATTGCCTTTAGAATTGGAATATAATTCGAATTTTGCTAATATTTAAGAAAAATTTTGAATTGAACTCAGCCATTTTGACAGCCCTACTGTATAGTATTAAGTACTGTATTCAACATTAAACAAACAAGGACAATCTTCTTTGTTAGTTTGTCATCAGTACAGTAGATATCCATTGATCATTTTTAGGTGTTCATTCTATCAGTTCTCCACTTTTATATTTAGTTGACTAACTCCCTGATTGTGTGTGTGTTTAACAGTGTTGTTGTGATCTCACCTTTGGATAAAGTTGGCCGCAATGGATCAAGTTTCCCGGAATGAAGAACATTCAAGGGCTGGGATCCGCTCACTATCTCTAAAAGCACTCTTCCCAGAGACCAGACTGTCGATCTCACCGCCCATTCACGACCTGAGTTGGGAGAAAGAGATCATTTCATTTGCTATAGTCATCAGTGAGCCATTAGTCTCCTTTTAGATTACACTTGAGCAAACCTATAAAAACGATAATGCATCCAATCCAACACATGCTATTGTGGGAACAACAGGGTTCGTACAGATACTGTAAAATAAAATTCCAGGACTTTCAAGACTTTTCAAGCACTACATTTTTGGTTTTGCAGGACTACAATCAGAGATCTCACTTACTAGATAATAACTTTATTATCTTTCAAATTCAAAAAAATGTAAATGGATAAATAAAAATAAACTAATAAAACAAAATGGTAAAAATAAAGTGCAGCACATGCAATAACAGTGATAACTTTAACCACTGACAGGACACTATGACAAATATATCGCTTTCTTATTCAAACTGATTTTTTTTCTCATGAATATATGATTGACCTGAAGACTGAAAGCTGTATCATATACTTGGATATTTATGAGCAATATCAAGCTTATAGCCATGCGAAATGGCTCTATATCTATATCAGATGGGCTTCAGCGTTAATTCTGCACGAAAAGATTGTTTTATCAATAAAATTAAACACTAATTTCACATATATTTTCTTTCAATAATTCAAGCACTTTTAAAGTACCTTTTAAAAAATATGGTTGTTTGCAAGGGTTTTCCGGGACTTAAAATTTCAAAAAGTCAAATTCAAGCACCTTGTACGAACCCTGGAACAATAAGCTTGAATAATGTACAATATCTAATGGTTAACTCACCTTCACAGGTCTTAAAAAGTTCACAACAGCCGAAGTCAATGAATGTGAGCTGCAGCGTCTCTGTGTTGACCAGAATGTTGTCGGTCTTGATGTCTTTGTGGAAGACGCCCCGGTCGACGCAGTGTTCGGCTGCAAGCACCGCTTGGCGTATTAATCCACGGGCCACGGCTTCGTCCAGGGAACCTCCGTTGCGCAGGCAGAATTTGAGCAAGGTCTCGCACGGATGCGGATACTCCATTATTAGGACGAACTGTTCCGGCTCAGCGAACCAATCCAACATTTGCACGATGTGCGGGCTTTTCGGAGATTTGCGCATCAGCAGATTCACAGCCACTTCCATAAGCAGAGGTTTGGTGGATCCTGGCTGGAGAAACGTGTTTGACAAAAGATCAGCTGGGACTTTTCACTTTTATATTGATAAAGCAGAGTCTACAAGTCTGAGACCACTTCAATTTGGCATTTTAATTCTATTTTTCCATTACAAATTATATCATCGAAACGTTAGATTTTCGGACCCAAATACGCGTTTAAAGATGCATGAATGCTAGAGGTGCGACGGATCAGGCCCCGCGGTTCAGCACGCATGTGATTCGCGGGTTAACTGCTAAATTTAACCATCATAGAGTGAAAGTTTATCATTTGAATGTGTTTTGTCTTGGCAATTTACATATTCAAACAATTTTAAAAGCGGAAGAAGAAGCGAAAATCGGGACTCGCGCGTTATCTGTGAGAGAATTTATTCCTCTTTCGCGTTTCCTTGCCCTTGAATGGACACATACACACAAAATGATGTCTAAATACCCGTCTCGGCAAGTATTCTCTCGGTTCTGTCATGAGTAGGGCTGTGCTCAGAATATCGATACGACGATACATCGTCATGAACTCCTGATGATGCGCGTATCGATACAGCAACTGCTGTATCGATACTGTTGTGCTTTTGAATGTAGCCAATTCAGGGCTCGAATTTCAGCACGGGATTGCGAGTATTACGCATTATTCTAACCATTCCCGCAGGTCTCCCACTTATAATGATTAATCCATACAGGTTATACCATCGAATTAGTCATTTTAAAACATTCTGCAAGACACAATTTCACAAACAGCGTGAGTGTTCAGCTGTGCCGCGTCTTCTGTCTCTGTCTCTCAAAATAGGTTGCTCAAGGCAAGCGTCAAACGTGCTGAAGGCGGCGATACACTCTCGCTTTCGGGAGTTGGGACATGACGGAATATTCACTTGCATATTCGGGCCAGTATTGCATTGTCACTTAAGTTTACCATTCGCTCGTCTTTTCAGTCCCTCCAGAAAAACGCGATAATGCGATCGCTGAATTCAATGCATAATCAGCCAAAGTCCGCATATTCATGCGGGGGCCGCATTTTTCCAAATACGCCGCACTTTCGCCGCATAAATTGCCGATTTCCGTGCAAAATATGCGGGGTTTGCATGATTTCATAATCCTCGCATTTTCGTTGCAAAAAAGTCACATATATCTAAGCAGAAAGTTGAAAAATGTTGCGTTTGCTTCACACAAGAGCAGCCATTTCCCCGTTTCCATGGGAACGTTATGAAGTGACGCAATTACGCGACGGGATAGCTCACAGCTGAAGTTATTGCAGAGGCCAGACAGACTCACGGAGGCGATTGACATCTCACAAATCGAACTCGTATAACTGTCTGTCACACGTTCTACCGTCACATCGTTACTTAATAAACAAAATAAGATAAAACAAGCAGCATCAAACAGAAATTACCCGCACATATGGGGTGTTCGAGGCGCACATATAATATAACACTGCAGACAGTTCAACAGGGAGCGCGCAGCTCTTAAAGGGGCCACACCTTATTTACACTCGTTACAGTCTGAAATAAAACAAGATGAGAAATTAAATATTCCCAGCACTTTCTATGATGTAATATGCTTGCTTATCAAAGGAAGTAATAAGAAATGACTCTTTACATTAAGGTAGTAGCCTAGTGAGAACAGGGTGTTGGGGGAATCACTTTTTTTCTCTTTTTCATCAAACCGCAGTTTTTGCAAGTTCCCGCAATTTTTGCAAGTTCCCGCAATTTCATCGCATAAAATTGCATAAATATCCCGCATATTCCATCGCATTTTTAAAGAAAACGGGCCGCATAATCAAGGATTTTTGCCCGCAACAATCACAAAAAAACTCAGCGTTTTTCTTACCACGCAAAACATTCAAGCGATTTTAAACTATTCAGTGCTCGCACGCTCTCTGAGAGATGGTATTCTCTGCATGCACACATAGAGTAAAGCCGCCTCACAAACAGCCTGTGAGTAACAAAAGTTATTTTTCACAGATATCGCTTTTACGGACAAAAACAAGCAAAATGATGTCAAAAATGTCAGTCTTGGTGAGTATCCAACACAGTCGGTTAATGCATGCATGTGACAGTATAATGAACACAGGATCCGTGCACTAGCTCTTAAAGTGACAGCAGCCATATGTGTCTGTCATTAATATTGTCGTCAAAACAACAAAAGATAGCTTTAATTATAAGGAATCTGGATTTATAGCCAATGTATTTAATTTAGTCAGGACTAAAATACTACCCAATGTTATTTTACATTTAATTACTTTAAGTTTCTGTAGTATTTCTGAATACTAGTGCTAGACCTATTCAAAAACTTTTCTCTTTATTGGTAGGCTATCTTTATTCTATTGTATTTATTTGTTTAAAATGATTTCAACGTAATGTAAAGAAATTACTTTGTTTGGTGCACATTCCAACACTTATTTAATTGAACTCTCATTGTTTTTTAAATAGTTTTTCAGTTATCACAACTGTTATAACACTGTTTATTCAATAAAGATATTACTGCTACTAAACTCTGCTCAAAAGAAATTTAAATTCCAAATTGATCCATATCGTGATACGTATCGTATCGTGGCTTTAGTATCGTTATGCGTATCGTATCGTGACATTGTTGGTGATACACAGCCCTAGTCATGAGTGAACAGTTGAGAAAGAAACCGGATGTTTGTCTGTTTTCTCGGTCTTAAAGTGACAGCAGCCTAACATTCCTGCTGTTGTCTGTGTCATTAATGTTAATAAAACAACAAAATACAGCTTTAACAAAGATGAAACTATATTTAATTTCTACAGTGAACAAATAGTGTTAGTTTACATTTAGGCTTAATTATTAATTTCTGTACCTGAATACTACTGTTAGACTTTGTAACTTTGTAATTTAGTATTCATCTCTGCTTGTAATTTGTGTATTTGTTCTTATTTTATTACTGATTGTTCACTTGTTTTTAATAATGTTCAAACTTGATCAGGTAGGCTAGTAGTTTTTGATGTATATAATATATATATATATAAACAATTTTTTGCTGACCCGAAAAATTATCATGTAAATTTTGAAATTTTGTGATCCGATGCACCACTAATGAATACATGTGTCAGGGTTCTGTCACTTCTGTCTAGTCTATTTCTTGGTTTTGTGACAGAGCCCTGACACTCCTGTATTGTCTTGTCTGTGTGTCTTGCTTCATGTAGTTTTATGTCATGTTTTGTCTTGTGTTTTACACTAGCTGTGTGCTTTCATGTTCTCATGTTTTGTGTGAACACGTGGCTTATGAGTGTTTTTGTCATGTTTTGGTGTGAGCACATGGCTTGTCATGTGTTTCCTTATGCCATGTGCTCTCCTGTGGATTGTCTAGCCCCTCCCACCTTGTTACCTGATTATTGATTAATTTGCCCCACCTGTCCTCCCTCGTTACCTGCTTTGTTTGTTTCCCTATTTATTCTCCTTGTGTTTTCAGTCCTGTGCTGTCAAGTCAAGTCAGTCTTGTTTTCCCCCTCGGGGTAGTTTTCTTTGTCTGTTTTGTTTTATTTTATTATCATTAAAGACCCATCAATTCTGCACTTGAGTCCTCGCTCCTTTCACCACCACCACACCTGACAGAATGTAAAGATGCATGCAAGTCTTGCCAACTTACCAGATTAGTAAACTTGTCCCAGTACTTCTTAGGTCGAAATTTGATAGCAACCTGCAAGAAAACACACAGTTTCTTCAGATCAAAATAATCAGCAATGATCTATATTTTACTTTTCCAAAAAAGAAACAAGAAACCATATGTTTAGTGATTAAAGCAAGAGTAGATTACCTTCTGGCCATCACATCTACGCGTCCCTTCACACACCGTGCCGAAGCCTCCCGTTCCCAGCACTGCTTTCACTTCATAAAAGGAGGAAAGCCCTCCTGAAAAAACACATGCAAAAGATCAGATTACCATTCCTACATATGCTCAAAAAAACTAGAACCATCAGAATCCAGTAGCATAAATACTTACTATCTAGGTACAAGTTCGGTTACTATCTCACAGTTCGGTTCGATTACGATTATCATGTCATCGATTCAGTTCACTTCGATATCACGATAAATTACAATGCACCGCATCCTCAATTTTACTTCAAAAGTGATGTGTGCGTGTGCATGCGAACGCCTGTTTGCAGTGACAGAAACAGTGACATTCCAGTTTAAGTTTCAAGGGAGCAAAGCCTGTTTATGCCATTAAGAAAATTAAATTCTGTCAAATCAATTTTGTTTTAAAGGTCCCCTGACATGAAATTTTCACTTTCTGAGGTTTTTTTAAAATTAATATGAGTTCCCCTAGCCCAGGGGTGTCCAAACTCGGTCCTGGAGGGCCACTGTCCTGCAGAGTTTAGTTCCAACTTGCCTCAACACACCTGCTTGTAAGTTTTTAGCATGCCTAATGACCTTCAACAGCTAATCAAGACCTTGATTAGCTGTTTCAGGTGTGTTTAATTGGGGTTGGAGCTAAACTCTGCAGGACAGTGGCCCTCCAGGACCGAGTTTGGACACCCCTGCCCTAGCCTGTATATGGTCCCCCAGTGGCTAGAAATTTGAATCGGTGTAAACCGAGCTTTGGCTATCTTTCTCTGCCTTTGAGAAAATGAAAGCTCAGACGCGCTGATCTTGAATCTCCCCTGTATGACGTCATACGGGGGAAAGGTTACCTCCCCTTTCTCTGCTTTGCCCGCCCAGAGAATGTGGCTCGCCCATGAGAAAATGAGCTTGGAAGTGCGAACGCGATTTGAGTTTTTCCTCGAGAGATATCATGGCTTGCAAAAGAGCGAAGCATGGCAGTGGATCAGTGTTCGGATGTACAAATGAACACAAAAGTATTTTTTAGTTCCTTCATCCGAGTCTGGGTTACAAACAATGGGTTAATTTTATTTTCTATGGAAATGCGCCGACACAACTTCCCAAAGTTTTGTATGGTCCAAACATTTCACAGACGACTGTTTCCTCAAATTGGGCCAGTACAGAGCTGGCCTCGATGAACGTCTGAAAATAAATCATCGAGCTACCAAGCAACAATTTCTGATGGTGTAGCCTAATTGTTCAAGTTCAGAAAGGGAATCTTTCTTTCAAAATCGTTCAATACTGTTTATTCATCAGTAAGTCAAGCCAGTGACTAAAATATCAACTTCACATCGTTTCTTTTAGTAGGATGAAAATAATCTTATTTAAATTGTGAACAAATTATATACAGAGCGCAATCAAAGAACAATCTTTCCACACAGCACGAGTTTATCTGAACAGCTCGTTATTAAATCAATGACGCACGTTACACTGCACAACGAAGCTCTTACTGTACATCATCGTGTTTGCATTGGTGAAAGCATTAGAGAGAGTGCAGAAACTGCGTTGCAATGATAAGATCTTCATTCTCGCGATCAACAGACTGTCATCTGCTTGCTCAATGCTCATCACGGCAACATTTTATGTGATGGGAATGGATGTAAATACTTTAAAAACTTCTCACGATTCGTTAATCTCGATAGCTGTAATAGTAAAAACGTATAATAGCTGTAGTAAAAGTATTTGAGAGAGTTTCACATGTAATACGTAGCTATTTCATATGCAAGCATGTCAGCCAATCACAGCAGTGGCCGGTTACACTGAATCCCACAGCAGACACGCCCCTTCAAACAGAACGTTCAAATCAGAGGCTAAAATCAGGCTAGGAAAAATGCCTTTTATTTCTAAATTATGACTATTTTTGATCTAAAAAACATACTAACATTATAAGGGCAACCCAGGAAACATTATAAAATAATAAAATAACCCCATGTCAGGGGACCTTTAAAGAAATGTTCATTTAAAAGCAGCACTCATTCATCAGTGTATAATGTTACCATTAGAGATGCGCGCATCAACCGTCGCCGAGTCCACTGTTGAAGGTGACGATCATCCATTTATAATCACGCGTAACAGAATAATTGTAATTTGACCATCGGGTGCGGATACTTAAATCAGAGAAACTTATTGGGGCGGGTGGATGATCTGTTTTTGGCTGCGGATTCGGGTGACGTTGGAGCTCATCCGCTCACTCTAAAGCAGTCAGACTCTGCAGGCGTTACAGCTCGCGGTGAACACGGCTAACGTGGTTTAGCAAGTTAGTGGTATACCTCCTGCATATTCTATTTGTGCGCGACATGAGGGCACACAGCGCGTGTCTTCTGCAGGTCGTTCTCACCAGGTTGTTCATAAAAGCCGAAATGTGCCCAGATGTAGGCTTTAAAGTAGTTGGAGCATTTTTAATTACTCGCACTCGCGTCTCGCCTCCCTCTGCCATTGTATGCTACCGATACCGAATTGAAGAAATTAGGACAAAAGTATTGTAATTTTCCTATTCTATAGCGTAATATAAATATACTTTTTAAATATTCATTTTCATTTATACAGTAGCATACATTTATAGGCTA
This sequence comes from Gila robusta, assembly GCA_030770095.1. Lineage (NCBI taxonomy): Eukaryota > Metazoa > Chordata > Actinopteri > Cypriniformes > Leuciscidae > Gila > Gila robusta. The sequence goes on from JAVALU010001581.1 coordinate 365,178, forward strand.
TATGGATTTTCCATCATAGAAATAATTATATAAATCATTATATTATTATAATAAATGTTTGGCATTCTAAAACACCAGTGATAATGTAATGTAGACGGAGACTCTATATCATAACTAAAAAGATGTTTGAGCCCTCTTTAGGTACAAGTCAATGTTTTTTCTTTGTTCAATGTGCACAGGTCATAGGTCGAACCCGGTTGAAGCTCTTAATTTTGAGCTCTCAAAGTGCATCAGATTGAGCGTTTAACCTTAAAATGTACAAAAAAAATTTGCGGGGGAGCATGCCCCCGAACCCCCCATAAAGGGACAGAGGTCCACACAACATAGTTTTACAAAATCCAGTGGGAAAGAACGATCATTTATAAATTGTACCCCAGCATATACAACAAAGTTCCTTTTAAGCTTTTTAGTCATTAATAGCTGTTAATGCCAACATTTAAATGTCACATCCATCCCCCGCACTTTTGAAAAGCTTGCTACGCCCCTGGTCCATATTAAGACGTTAAGACTGCTCCTCTAAACAATTCCCAATCTAGCTTAGTCTGTAGGCCTAACTGTTGATTATTAACTACTTATGGGGGGGTGATGGCGCAGTGGATAAGACACATGCCTTTGGTGTGAGAGACCCGGGTTCGAATCCACTGTGAGACACCTATGTGTCCCTGAGCAAGACACTTAACCCCTAGTTGCTCCAGAGGCGTGCGACCTCTGAAATATAGCAATTGTAAGTCGCTTTGGATAAAAGCGTCAGCTAAATGAATAAATGTAAAATGTATTAACTGGGGTGATATTAAATCATGAATATCAAAACTGACATGTCGAGACAAAATCTCGACTCGGACTTGCTTCCTCAAAGACTCGGTCTCGACTCGGACTCGACCCTTCAAAGACTCGGTCTTGACTCGGACTCGGCATAGGCGGTCTCGTCCCCATCACTACTATCTAGGTACACATGTGAATGAATGACAGTAGACGCACCTGTAGCTGACCATAAACCAGATGCTCCTGGGACGGGTTTGGGCTCCTTGAGACTGGATGAACTGGGAACAGGCGTAACCTCGTGACTGGACGGTCCCAGGATAAACGATAACTCTGAAAGAAGATCGGATAGACTTGGATCAAGCGATGAATCGAGGCTGAGTGAACCTGACTGGGAACCAGGGTAAGATGGTCCTGAGAAGGGTAACGTGTCAGAACTGATCTCGCAGTGAGATGGACTTGAGAAGGGTAACGGGTCAGAACTGATCTCGCAGTGAGATGGACCTGAGAAGGGTAACGGGTCAGAACTGATCTCGCAGTGAGATGGACCTGGATCGGTTAACTCCCAGGAGAGGACAGATATTCGTGGCTGTAGATCTGCTGGATCTGGGTCCACTGTGTCGTCCCCGTAACAACAAAGAGCGGAAACCTTTATAGTCTTCCATGTTCGTTGGATGAATGAGCTGATGTCTTTCTTCACACTCCTTTTTGATTGTTTTTCTAAAAAAAAAGAAAAAATGGAAAAATAAATTAAATTACGCCACGCCAAGTTCGGACAGAACAAAGACGACTAAGGCAAATCATGTAAAGGCAATAAAACGGCAAAAAGTGATAGACTTATAATAGCTTGTGATTGTGTCATGGGATACAGTAGAGAATCACAAAATCATTTTCATATTAATAAATGCCTTATAAACATATCATTACAACCCACACACAAAAATGCCTTTTCAATTGTCCCTTAAAGATAAAATAAGGATTATAGTGCGGGAAAAAATCTATTCATACACACATTTCATAAATCGATTTTGTGTTAGACTTTAACTTCGCAGCTCTACTTAAAGTTACTTAAAGTTATTGACGTTAATCACAATAAGCCGTGAACAAGGACTCAATGCGGTGACGGACAGTGGACACACAGATTAAGTATTCAGTTCTCTTTCACAGCTACACACACACACACACACACACACACAATTGCGTCAAAATGCACATCGTTTGGACTGGAGTATTCAATGTAAACAGAATCTGTTATGTCCTACGCGAAAGGAAACAAATGGGAGAAAACCGGATGTGTAACTATATTCATGCATTCATTCTTAAAGGGACAGCAGCCTCATAAACTGGTGCCATACGTTTCATTAATGTTAATAAAAAACTCACTGCTTTTGACTGAATCACCTTTTTAGACTACAGTTTTATTTTTTACATTTGATTATTCAATTTCGGCAGTATTTCTTACTACATGTTTAATAAACATAGGCTACCGTACCTGAAAAACCTAAAGTTTATTTAATTTGTATATTTTTTCTATTATATTTGTCCTATTGTTTGTAATTTGCTTCTTTGTTCCTATTTTTAATATAAAAAATAAAATTGCCTGCCTTGCTTTAATACAGAAGACTGTGTGAAATGATTGTAGTCAGCTTGAAGGGCATTTGTTTTATAATATTGGGTGGACTAAAATGGGAAGAAAAACTAAATACATTTCAAGGTTCACATTTAATTCAGTAGGATTTTCTTTTCTTCTAGAGCTATTAAACTGTGTACTGCAGTCAAATAAGAACACACAACAGTAAACTACAATCAAAATGCTCATATCAAATCGAAATTTGATTCAAAATCGAGAATCGATTGAGAATCGTGAGGAACCAAAAGATTCCCACCGCTAGATTATAGTGAAAAATAAAATAGAGCTAGATTCCTACATGCTAAATGTTGAACACTAATAAAGGGGAACAAGAATAACATAAACCGCAGACTAGAGCAAAAGTATAAATACAACTATAACGAAAAGAATGACAGTAGACTAATAATAGACTTACCAACAGCTGGCGGTATCCCAGAATCCAGTGTGGATGGACTGGAGACGGATAATGGCCTGAGATCTGCTGGATCCTGGTCAGCCACCGGCTCATCGGCAAACCAGTCTGAGGCAGATTTGACAGAACGCTTTATAGCCCTCCATTTCCTGCGGAGAAACACACCCGTGGCTTTCTTCTTCTTCTTCTTCTTCTTCTTTGTTCGGTTTTCAGCAAACCAGTCAAACGCTGAGGGAAGACATCATGAAGAAAGAACACAATTGTAAGGTGAGACAACTGGAAAAGTGGGACATGAAGCTTAATCGTCTAAAAAAAAGGATTAGACAAAGTAGCATAAACTCTTAAAGTCCCCATGTGGTGAAATATAAGTTTTTAATGTTGTTTATATGTGTATGTGGTGTTATTAATATGCTTTAAGACAAACCATGTGTAAATTCATAAGTCGACAGCATTGCTGAGTATTTTCTCCTTAAAACTGCAGTGAACCAAAGACAGTCTCAAAAACACGGTTTGAAATCGCTGGTGTTTCTGACGTCACAAACTACCTTGTAACCAATCAGATCAACGTGTGATCGTCAACGAGTGGATCTCTGAGTGAGTGAGTGGAGGCGGGGCTCATTTGCATATTCATAGAACCGCGCATACTAAATGAGGCAAGGGTGTCGAGTTACATTCAAGATATTTTAAGGCGTGTCGGATTGTTTTTCAAGGAAAAAAACTTTAAATATGTCATTTTTGGTGATCAAAGATGAGTTTTAAGGGATGAAATGATTGACCACGGGGGGACTTTAATAATTAGGCACAGAAGATGAAAACAACACAACTCGGTATAATGAAAGTACTGACAGTAATAATAATGACCATAGACTCACCAAAAGCCCCTAAGCCAGATGGATCTGGGATCTCAGAATCCGGTGCCGATGGACCCGGGACAGACGATGGGTCGGGATGGTCCTTACTGGAGTCCGGTGTCAGCTCGATACTAGAGAGACTGGTTAATCCTGAGACAGATATCAGCTCTAGATCTGGTGCCGACTCTGGGTCCAGGACAGATGAACCGGAGACCGATGATGGTTCGGGATCATCCGGATCGCCATTAACCGGCAGCTGGAGACTCGATATATCGGAGACCGACATCAGCTCTAAGGGGGATTCAACGGAGACAGGCGACGGCTCTGGATCATCCGTATCGCCATTAACCGGCAGCTGGAGACTCGAAATATCAGAGACCGACATCAGCTCTAAGAGTGATTCAACGGAGACAGACGATGTCGGTTCAGGATCATCCGGATCGCTCTCAGATGACAGATCGAGACTGGATACATCGGAGACCGACATCAGCTCTAAGAGGGATTCAACGGAGACAGACGACGGCTCTGGATCATCCGGATCGGCATTAACCGGCAGCTCGACTCCAGATGGACACGGATCCACTGATGACGCCCAGTCAAACCCGGATAAATCCTGCTGGACATCCGTGGGATCGCAGTAGGGAAATGTGGACACTACATCGACATCACTGCAACCGAGGGTGGGAAGCTTTACAGCCTTCCCTATTCTCCGTAAGAAAGCACAGATGCCTTTCTTCTTCTTCCTTTTCTTTGGCTTTTCTAAAGAAAGGTAAAAACATTCACACAAGAAACCGTAAATACTGAGGCTTGACATCATGAAGAAAGAAGAACATGGGATGAAAACAGTTAAAGATGTTCATCCCAATCATCCTAGCGCCCGATTACACACACACACACACACACACACACACACACACACACACACACACACACATGCTTTCTTTTTCATTTCTCCCTTACAATTACAATTACAGCTATATACAATAGTGGCCACAAGTGACATCCGGCCCAGGAAATCTGACATCTGCACCCTTCATTTAAATATGATTATAAATGTGTTAAAGATTTTGTAGTCATATTGCATAGTTAAGCTTGGAGTCGATTGTTTAATTTGTGATAATAATGCAATAAAACATGATCAATTTTGCGACATCATTTTTGTCCAGGCTGTCATTTAAAGAAATTAAAAACACATGCAAAACCAAGAGAACCAACCAAATATTAATAACTGATTATGTTGTAGTCAATGTTTGCTTTTTCCTGTCAGCTTTTTTGTTTTTCTGTGCATTTAATCTTTTTGCATCGTAAAATAAAACATGTAGCTGTAGTTTGCCAATTTTCTTTTTTTTTTTTACTAAATAACCTAAGCCAAATTTAGTTTTTGGATTTTCCCGCTTATTTAAAAAAAAAAACATTTTCCTCATATTTTGAGGAAATAACCCAGTTTTTGTAATAAATCAGTTTTGGCCACTACTGATACTAACAATCACAGCTAGCAGCAAAGAAAACGAACAAGCCGCATTTTTGCAATTTTTTTCTGACTTCATTTTTTTCCTGATTAGTTTGTTCTACATTAAATCCATATATGAAAAAAGTTAAATTTTCACTCATTATTAATTCCGGTTAAGTTACAACCGTTAAGTTAGTTAACGTACACGGTTAAGTTAGTTAGTAACGTTACGGCAACTACAGTTTTCCTTTCTGATTTGACCGTTAGTTTGAGTCTCACCGGTTGGGATGTTCTCCTCTTGTTCGGGAGAAGCTGATGTTGGGTCGGTGGTGTTTCTTCCAGAGTCACTGGACATCAGCTCAACATCTGCTGAATCTGGACTGCTGGTTCTGATCTCCAGACACTCCATCGCAGGAGAAGCGCGAGAACAAACTACACCGCTGACAAACTCTCCGTGTGTTTGAGCGCGTGTAAATATACTAAATAGCTGTCAGACTTTCAGTATGTTTGTTCGTGTGTAGATATACTATATCGCTGTCAAACTTTCCGTGTGTTTGCCGGCTTTCAGAAGAAGAGATTCTGCTCAGGTGATTCTTCTCACTGAACTAAGTGACCGTTAGAGCGCGCCCTGTGACGTGGTCTCCAGTGTGACGTCACAGTCGCTGCGGGGTTTTTTTATTGAAGAGCGACTTTTAAATTTCTCGCGTCCATCTTAGGCTCAGGACGTACATTTACAGTATATTGTTTATATTGCTATTTATTTTTATTCCATTTTATCCGAATTAGGTCACAATTTTTCCACCACATTTTTCTACATTTTTTAAACACCAAATATGAGGGGTTTTTTTCTCAATTGATGTGGCTGAGCCTTATATTTCATATCAAAGTTATCGACAAATTAAGAAATTGTGTTACTATGAGATTTTTTTTAGAGTAAAACAAGTCAAAACAGAAGAGTTTCTCACAAGTACCCAGGTCTGATTATACCGTTTCTGCCACAATGAACTCCTATATGAGCTATAGAGGGAATGCATTAACGTCACTTTCCCGCCGGAACACGCCCCCTCAGCCGGACCGAGTGGCAGAAGAGCTGCTGCGTGACTGGATTTAATAGGGGGAAACTGCGAAAACGCAAGTAAAACAAACGATTATCAGTTTAAACTAAAGATTGGACTCAATATAGTGTTCCTTACAACTTACTAAAGATCCAGTGATCCATGGATATTGACATTCAGCCAGGAATCGTGTTTCCTGACATTTATATGTGCCTGATTTTGACACCGGGTAAATACATACAGCAAATTTGCCTGTGAACGCTTTATATAAATACAATATAGGCAGGTCTAAATCCAGGTGATCACTTATATCAATGTTATATATATCATCATAGCGTCTAGACTTAAAACTTGTATAGTTTTTTGTCAGTTTGTTTAAAAATGTCAAATTATCATAGACTGTAAAAAATAATTACAGAATATACAGTGGTAAATATTTGATTGATGAGTTGTCACTGCAATATATAACAATACAATATATAGAGAATGATTTTACCACTAAATTCAGCATATTGACACAAAAATGATAACTGCAAATCCACCTTTCGCTGCCTGGAGTCCAGTTGTTTCTATGAATTGCAGCGATCTATTTGCTTCTCTGTTCTGTAGCTTTAGGTAGTCTGTAAAAATATACCTCATATTTCTTGTCAAATCTAGTTGTACAGTCAGTCTCAAAGCTCTTTCCCGTTTTAGACGCGTTTTGTGTGTTTTTCCGCAGCATTCACGCTGAAAACCAATGCTGCCGCTCAGTCTTTTTGCCACTTGTGGGCGTAACCGCAGTCACTCCGGCCAACGCTGACGTCACATGCATACCCTCTATAGACCCCTTTTCAGTTGGTAAACATGGTGACGTTTTTTTGTGGGCGGAGCTTAGGTGGTTGCAGAACGATCACTCTGGCCGCTTCACTAACGTTAGTTTGCAAGTTTTGTTAGCTTGTTTTTTAACAATGACTGGAGAAAATCCAATTTTATCTTAATGTGCAAGGTCACTCACTGTCCAGGACCGCGATTGTTATTTGCAAAAGTTAATTTTAACAGACGGAACCAGATTGGCTGACCCGTACACGCTCACTCAATGGATGGACGATCTGACAGGATTAACGTTAACGCTAGGCTACCTCCGGTTGATTGGCCTGACTTATACACCTATCCAATAGAGAAACCGAGCGTAAAGAGTAACTGATGGCATATAAATCTTTAGATGCCTATAACTATGTGATGAATGGTCATGTACAAGACTTGTGTGGTACGATCCGCAGTTCTGCCAGCGCCAAGAAGACGACAATGTAAAGAGTGACATTACGGTGCAATTTTAATGATGTGAATATTTTCTAGAAATAAAAATTCCAGATACAGCATATTCATTTTTCATTGATTCTAGCACCCAACAACACAACAAGATGACATTTAATAATAATAATAATCATTTAAGCTCCTTATTATGTAGCCGAATCTGTGCTGGTTTGTATTGGCCGCCTGCAGTTCTCTTACGAGAGTATCTCTCGTACTGCGTAATATCTTACGCTATGGGGAAAACCTCTTTTCCACGAGATATTGAAGCAAAAAATGATCCTTAATTTTGAATTAATGTAAAACGCTGTGCAGCAGCATGCAGATATAGGCAGGACGGCTCGCGCGCCTATTGGCTGCCCTGCGGCAAACAGCAGCAGCCTATCGAGAGAGGTGCTGCGTGACTTAATCCTATGGGGGCATTTCGCGCCCATTTCGTCACGTCCCGCCAGAAAAGGGCGCAGTTTCGCCCTGTAAATATAGCTCGATAAGGCTGGTACACTGATTTTCATCTCTTCAGCGAAGCATCACGCATCGCTGGATCCGGAGTGAGAAGCCACGCCGTCTGAGAAAAAGCACACAGCGGGACGAGCCATTGAGTCTGAAGTCGCTGGCATCGCCGCCTTTAGCCGCCGTACCTGCTACGCTTTCCGGCGTTATATCCTTTTCAAACTGTGTGTGTGTGTGTGTGTTCGCCGCTGCGACACACATTTTTTCACTGTCTCTCTCTCTCTGCTAAAAGAGCTGCGTCTTTTTCAAGATGCAAAGATCCTGCGGCTCGTGCCGAGCCACACTCAGCGACGGGGACCGTCATGTTATCTGCGTTTCCTGCCTGGGTGAGGATCATGCGGCTCTCGCTCTCGTCGACGGCGGATGCCCTCACTGTGAGCTACTGCCTATGGTGACTCTGAGGACTCGCCTGGCATCCTTCACAGAGCCTGCACTTCAGCCCGCTGTAGCGCCGCGCCGTAAAAAGCGCCGTGCTCAGCGCGCTCCCGAGCCTTCTCCTGCCCGCCAAAGCTCGCCGGTTCGCCTGCCAGCTTCGCCGGCATCGCTCGAGTCCCTCACCGACAGACAGCGGCCGCCGTCTGCCGCCGCTTCCTCCATTGAGGTCGACGAAATAGCCCCGAGCCTTCTCCAGCCCGTGATAGCTCGCCGGTTCGCCCGCCAGCTTCACCAGCTTCACTCGAGTCGCTCGCTGACGGACAACGGCCGCCGCGCGCCGCCGCTTCGGCCATTAATGACGACGAGATAGCTGCATCTGTAGAGAAGGCCAGCTTCAAAACCGCGGCTAGCTTTCTTTACGTTATAAGAAAGCCACCCCGCCCCCCGTGGGCATGCGTCACCGGCGAAATGAGGAAAGAGTGTGTTTTTAGTCCCGCCGAGGCTGGACCAATCTCCATTTCTCAAACATTTCTCAGCTCCTCTTAGTTTGAGCGGCTGAAAATGTCAATATTGCAGCAATGAGCCTGTTGTATTACACGCACGCCTGCAAACAAACGCCGACACACACAAAACTGTGATGACTCTTTATACACTCGGGCTATTTTAAGCTTTTGTCGTTTCCCCCTGTGGCTCAGTGGCGAAACCCAAAGCCTTCGCACGGGAGACCCGTGTTCGAGCCCAGCTCTCGCAGCAGATAAAAATGTAGTCTCGCCGCAGCCAGACTTACACCCAAACTTTTCACTCGTTCAGTTCCGAGAAAATGCGACTGTTCCAGTGTATTTTGCAGTAAACAAGCCGGTACCATGGCCCGCTTGCCTGCACACAAATGCCGTTTCCACAGCGACCCAGAAAAATCATGTAAGCAGTGTATTTTCTGGTATTCCGGCCACAGCCGATGGTGTTATGAGTGTATTAAAAATGCCACAGCCCAGTGTTCATTTCTACACACAAACACAGCCCGCCAAAGTGCAGGGCTCGCACAAATGAGTTTGACTCATGTCAATTGTGCATTAATTATAGTGAATGTGCCCACAACCCAGTGCCCACAAACACTACACACTGCATGTGCCACGTTTTCTGTAAAAGAAACCAACACACATACAGTCAGCTAAGGCCCACGGTGTTTAAGTCTCGCCGCGGCCAGACTCTACCGAAACTTCTCGCTCGTTCAGTTCCAAACAATGTGACTGTTCCAGTGTATTTTGCAGTAAACAAGCTGGTACCACAGCCCGCTTGCCTGCACACAAACGCCAGCTTTAAGGCGACCCAGATAAATCCCAAAAAGAGTGTATTTTCTGGAATTCCGGCCACGGCCGATGGTGTTATGAGTGTTGTAAGAATGCCCACGTCTCAGTGCCCATTCCCACACGCAGACACAGCCCGCCACAATACAGGGCTAGCAAAAAAAAAAAAAAAAAAAATCGACTCATGTCGATTGTGCAATAAATGTAGTGTACGTGCCCACAACACAGTGCCCACAAACACTACACGAAGCATGTCCCACGGTTTCTGTAAAAACGAAACCAACACATTTTCAGTTGGCGCGAGCCGACAGTGTTCCCAGTGCAGTGAGTGTGCCCGCTATCCCGCGCCCACATTCCCTCACAGACATGCCAAACCCCACGGGGCTCGCCCCGCTCGCCTTCTCTCCACATCCCGTCAGAGAGAAGCCGAGCGCGGTCAGGCTGCCCGCTGTGATCAGCGCACCCCCCGCCTCGCACACTATAAACACAGTGTCTATTTCTCAGCACACCGGAGCTCTCCGGCCGCCGCTATATCACGGCCAGAGCCCAGATTTCATTCTACCTCTAGCCTTTCATGCAGATGCGTGGGCAAAGCTTCCCGGGTATCAGAATGGGTTCTGAACACTATAAAAAGAGGCTATTCGCTGCAGTTCGCTCGACGCCCCCGCCGTTGCGCGGCGCGAGTCGAAACGACGGTAAAAAACGAAGTATCTCACCTACTTCGAGCCGAGATAGCGAAACTACTGAGCAAAGGGGCTATAGAACCTTTATCTCAGGCTCAGAGCGAAGGGGGTCTATACAGCAGGTATTTTCTGGTACCGAAAAAAGACGGGGGTCTCAGACCCATTCTAGATCTGCGACGGCTGAACAGAACGCTCACGAAGCGTCAGTGCGCCAAGGAGACTGGTTCATGTCGATAGATCTGAAGGACGCTTATTTTCAAATACAAATAGCGTTACGTCACAGGCAATTCTTGAGATTCGCCTTCGAGGGCCAGGCATACCAATACAAAGTCCTGCCGTTCGGCCTGTCCCTGGCACCCCGTACTTTTACGAAGTGCATGGACGCGGCTCTCGCACCCCTGAGACTTCAGGGCATGCGAATTTTGAACTACTTGGACGATTGGCTGATTCTAGCTCGATCACAATCAGAGCTCATAGAACACAGGGCCACATTACTCGAACATCTCGAGAATCTGGGTCTCACAGTCAATTGGGCGAAGTGCTCGCTGTCTCCCAGCCAGAAAATATCTTTTCTGGGAACAGTGCTGAACTCGCTATCTATGACAGCGCATCTGTCGCCAGAGCGCGCACAGGACATTCCGCGCGCCGCGAAATCTTTTCGCCGCGGCTCAACTGTCCAGCTCAAAAGGTTTCAGAAAATGCTGGGTCTCATGGCCTCAGCAGCTTCAGTGCTCCAGTTGGGGCTGCTTCGCATGTGCCCACTGCAGCTATGGCTGAAAGCGCGGGTTCCGCCCAGGGCATGGACCGCTGGTCGGTTTCGCCTCCGGGTCGGTCTGAAATGCGTCTCAGCTTTGGAGCCTTGGAAGAAAACCGACTGGTACCAGTCAGGTGTGAGTCTGGGGACTCCCTCGAGCGTGAAGGTGGTGTCCACGGACGCCTCCACCTCGGGATGGGGAGCGCTGCTCGAGGGCAGACCGTTCTTTGGCCAGTGGTCAGAACGGGAAAAGCTCCTACATATAAACTGTCTGGAAATGATGGCAGTCGACAACGCGCTGCGGCGCTTCTGTCCCCAGATAAGGGGTCACCACGTCTTGGTCCAGTCGGACAACATGTCAGTGGTGGCGTACATAAATCGTCAGGGCGGCATCAAGTCCCGAAACCTTTACAGGCTGATGGAGTGCCTCCTGGTCTGGGCTCAGCACAACCTGCTTTCACTGAGAGCAGCGCACGTGCCTGGTCACCTGAATCTGGGACCAGACAGGCTGTCCAGAGACAATGTCCCAGCAGGGGAATGGTCGCTGCACCCGCAGACGATCCAACTGCTGTGGGAGACATTCGGCAGAGCGCAGGTGGACCTGTTCGCGTCCATAGAGAACGCTCACTGTCCGAAATATTTCTCCAAGAGCAAGGACGCGCTGGCCCACGTTTGGCCCCGCTGTCCCCTCTATGCTTTCCCCCCCATCTCGCTCCTGCCTCAAGTGCTGGAACGGATCAGGGAAAATGGATGCCCAGTGCTGCTTGTGGCTCCGCTCTGGACAGACCAGGCTTGGTTTCCAGTCCTGATGCAGCTGACCAGCACTGCCCCGTGGCCAATACCATTCAGGAGAGACCTCCTCTCCCAGGCCAAGGGCTCGATTTGGCATCCTCGCCCCCAGCTATGGTCCCTGCACGCATGGGCCATCAACGGGTACCCGCTATCCTCCCGGAGGGAGTGCTAAACACGATCACGCAGGCAAGGGCCCCGTCTACAAGACGGCTCTACTCCTCGAAATGGTCTGTGTTCTCTGCCTGGTGTCAAGCTCAGGGCTTTTCACCCGTAGACTGCGGGGTCACGGAAGTGCTTTCCTTCCTTCAAGAGCTGCTGGATAAGGGCAGAACCCCATCCACGCTCAAAGTGTACGTGGCGGCTATAGCAGCGTTTACAAAACCTGTGTCTGGCCAGTCACTGGGGAAGAACGACCTAGTCGTGCGATTCCTCAAGGGAGCTCGGAGGTTGAACCCTCCTAGACCTCCTTCAGTCCCGGTGTGGGACCTTTCTACGGTTTTGGAAGCCATGAAAGGTGCCCCGTTCGAGCCAATCCATTTGTCAGACATGAAGCATCTGTCTTTCAAAACGGTGTTTCTTTTGGCTCTCGCTTCAGTGAAGCGCATAGGGGACTTACAAGCGCTTTCAGTAAGCGCATCATGTATGGAGTTTGGGCCTAATGACTCAAAAGTCATACTCAAACCGAGGCACGGGTACGTGCCCAAATCCCTCAACACACCGTTCAGAGCCCAGGTGATTTCCCTGTGCGCTCTCTCGGTTCAAGATGAGGAGGAGGATGCGAGTCTCCTTTGCCCTGTCAGGGCACTGAGAGCTTATGTGTCCCGCTCGTCTGCCTTCAGGCAGACCGAGCAGCTCTTCGTTTTGTTTGGCGGACGTTCCAAGGGACTGGCCGCATCAAAACAGAGCCTATCCAGATGGATAGTCGATGCCATAGCACTGGCTTACACTTCTAAGGGCCTGCAGTGTCCTTTGGGTGTCAGAGCGCACTCCACGAGAGGCGTGGCCTCGTCGTGGGCATGGTATAGTGGCGTTACCTTGCAAGATATCTGTACGGCTGCGGGCTGGGCCTCGCCGTCTACATTTATAAGGTTTTATAACCTAGAGGTTCCCGCCTTACAAGCCAAGCTTCTGTCGGTATAGAATTCAGTGTTATCTGCCCCGCTGTGCCGGCCCAGATGCTGAGTTTTGCTTGTGCATCGCTCACTGAGCGATAACACGGCTCCATGGGTGTTGAATAACCCGTAATCTTAACCAGTTCAGGCTGAACACGTTCACCCTGTCTGTGTGAAACACTATTAACATAACTAGCCCCTATAGGATGCTATTTCATGGGGAATGATGCTTGCAGCCTCTCTTCTCCGACTCTCTGTGAGTCTATGGTGATTATGCACTACATGAGCCCCGGGCAACTGCCCTTGGGACTTTGGTGTCGGATCCCAGTACGCACGGCGTTTTGCATTGTGTTCCCCATAGCGTAAGATATTACGCAGTACGAGAGATACTCTCGTAAGAGAACGTACTCGGTTACTAACGTAACCTCGGTTCTCTCTAGAGAGGGAACGAGTACTGCGTATCTTGCCGTGCATACACAGCTCTGGTTCGCTTCGGCGATGAAAACCAGTGTACCAGCCTTATCGAGCTATATTTATAGGGCGAAACTGCGCCCTTTTCTGGCGGGACGTGACGAAATGGGCGCGAAATGCCCCCATAGGATTAAGTCACGCAGCACCTCTCTCGATAGGCTGCTGCTGTTTGCCGCAGGGCAGCCAATAGGCGCGCGAGCCGTCCTGCCTATATCTGCATGCTGCTGCACAGCGTTTTACATTAATTCAAAATTAAGGATAATTTTTTGCTTCAATATCTCGTGGAAAAGAGGTTTTCCCCATAGCGTAAGATATTACGCAGTACTCGTTCCCTCTCTAGAGAGAACCGAGGTTACGTTAGTAACCGAGTACGTTTTCTCTTTGTTTTGCCTCCAGCTAGTGCCGTGACGTAACTGTGACGTCGGCGCAAAAGGGGTCTATAGCACTCATTACAGTTCTTAGACAGTATTTACATCTACACACATAGAAACATTACAAATGCATTCAAGCAGACAGAGTGTAACTGTAGTAATTACATTTTTATTAGATTTCAAAATACATTTAAAAGATTTTATTTTAAAGTGTTATTATTTTAAAATAAACTTTCTAGAATGGTCTGCAAGGAAAAGGAAGACAAACTGAGGATTGTTTATTGCACCAAAAGACATTTGAAAGGAATCAGTGTAAATACAAAAAATGTGGAATATTAGTGCAATGCAGAGATGGGGCCTTATGACTTGGTGACTTGGACTCGAGACGCTATTTTTATGACTTGTGACTTGACTTGACAAAAAATAAAATACTTGAGACTTGACTCGGACTTGGAAGTTAAAGACTCGGGACTTGACTTGAGAGACGATGACTTGAGTGTTAATCACTTCAGTTTGAATATAAAATATATAAATTATTTTTTTAAATAAAGTTGATCCAGCTGGAGCGCAGGCTGAGAATAGCGCTGTCATGACTGGATCACGTCACTATCATCAGTCACGCCCTCTCATACCTTACGCACACCACGCCCACTCAGATCAGATATCACGTCAGCCGGAGGGGTACCGAGGGTCATCGCTTTCGCTTCAATAATTATTCACAAGATGGCAAAAGACGAACAGCTCTTTGCAAGACATGCAACATTAACATCGCGGACAGCCAGACGACAACCTCCAATTTCGTCTGTCATTTAAAGACCCATTCTGCCCAGTAAGTGCTTGTCAATTTGTTAATGTTATCTGCAGGGGCGTAGAATTTGGTAGGGACGCTAGGGACGTGTCCCTACCAATATCCAATGACCACTGATTTGCCCCAGCAATAATTTCGATAAAAAAATTAAATATATTTATATATAAAACCAATTTTATATAAAAATTAAATATATTTATATATAAAACCAATTTTATATAAAAATTAAATGACATGTATATAAAACCACTCGAGCGTTCTGTGAAAAAGGCGCAATAGAGATTGCTAATGTGACATCATCGTGACGTATTACCAGTGGTGAACGCAAAGCATTTTGGGAATCCGCGGCACAAACAGAAGGCGCCAGACTTGTGCTGCGTTCCAGTCCACTTTTAGACATGCACTTGCGAACTTCCCTAAGCACTTCCCCTCGGGGGAATCCCTGCCGCCATTTTGAAGTGCGTTCCACTTCGTGAAGTGGACGAGGGAAGTTTATATGGACAGACCCCATAGACAGTACATTTCCAGAAGAAAATGTAAAGTGGTGCTTGCAGTGGCAAAACTCGCCACTCGGTTGCTAGGGTGTGGTACATGATTGCATACGAGCCAACAAACATGTCTGTACTACGTTCTGTTCTCGATTTTGACCGAGGGAGCGAGTCTACTTCATATGTACACTTCAGGCAGTTCCATATACCATAATGCAACACGATTGTGACGTCACCGCCGATCTCGTCTAATCCACCACCACAAACAATATTAATTAGATTTTTTTTATATAAAACAACCCAAACACACCTATATACATTTGGATGCAGCATTAAACAAATTCTTAAAGGGAAAAAATTTGTAAATAATAAATCAACTCCATAGCTGATTCCAAGTGATCAAGGGCAGGACGTTCCAGTTCAGCCCATTGCAGTTTCCGCCAGAAGTGGACACTCGTGCAACGTAAGCAATGACGCACATCCGAGTGAACGAGACGGAGGGAAGTTAGCGAGTGAAGGGTATGTCAATTTTGGACTGGAACGTTGATTGCATGGAGGGAAGAACGCAGTGTTCAAGATGCCGTCTACCTGCTGTGTTATAAACTGCAGTATATGTTATAAACTGCAAATAGTCCTTCTTGCACAGTTTTGAAAACAAACTTTAAGGGTTGTTTTAAGGACATGCTTGTGTATGCTCGTAGACAGCCACTCTGAAGCGGTCAGAGGCGATTCTAAAAGATTCAAAAAGTCGAGACAGGACCTATCGTCAAAATTCTACCCACCACTCTAACTTAGTTCATCCAAAACAAACTAGAAAATAGACTCAAAGTGCTAAATACCTGAATTATCCTTTAAGAACGGATCAATATATTTGTTTTCCTTAATTTTAATTAACCCTAACTTTATTCTCATCTGAATGGTAAATAATTGATTTTCGTATAAAATAATACTACCATTAAAAACACATTTGATTTTCTTTTTTAATCAATGTAGAATATGTAACTGCTCTGAAGACAAGAAATGAAAACCAATGCGATATGATTAATGTCCAAAAGATGTAACCCACAGACTGTTTTGAAATGGGGTTGGATAAATATGTTGCTTTTAAAACTGTGTGTGTTTGGTTGGGTGACAGTTGTAGGTTACAGTTTGACAATAGTTTAGAGTGTGACAAAAGCACAATGTTGTGTTTTATTGCGAGTGTAAGTTACACAAATATAAGTAAACACTTTGCAGTTTGAATGATGACCTCTATGAACAAAATGACGGAGTATGTTTTTATGTTTCCACTGTTCGATCGCGCCCGCGCCTCTCTCTCTCTCTCTCTCTCTCTCTCACACACACACACACACACAGTTCGATCGCGTCTCTCTCTCTCTCTCTCTCTCACACACACACACACACACACACACACACACAGTTGGATCCCGTCTCTCTCTCTCTCTCACACACACACACACACACACACAGTTCGATCGCGTCTCTCTCTCTCTCGCTCTCTCACACACACACACACACACACACACAGTTCGATCGCATCTCTCTTCTCTCTCTCTCTCACACACACACACACACACACACAGTTAGATCGCATCTCTCTCTCTCACACACACACACACACACACACACACACACAGTTCGATCGCGTCTCTCTCTTCTCTCTCTCTCTCTCTCTCTCACACACACACACACACACAGTTCGATCGCATCTCTCTCTCTCTCTCTCTCTCTCTCTCTCTCTCACACACACACACACACACACAGTTCGATCGCATCTCTCTCTCTCTCTCTCTCTCTCTCTCTCTCTCTCTCTCTCTCTCTCTCTCTCTTTCTCACACACACACACACACTCAGTTCGATCGCGCCCGCGCCTCTCTCTCTCGCGGGCGCACACACACACACACACACACACTCCAGCATAGCAATCTTGACATGAATTCTGACCGCATGCAGATAGATGCAGATAGATGAGAGAGAGCGAGGAGTGTGGTGCTTAAAACATTAGCATACTTTTGAAAGGACGACAGTTTTCTGGTATGGTCCGACAATGTTTTCTTTAGCCCGCTGCATTTTGTAGGATTATATTCTGTTTTTCACACTATTTTTTTTTTTTCATGCCAGAACACTAGCCTGCTATGCCAGCCCATGTAAACCATAGACAGTAAAAGATGTAAACGGGCCAAACATACCCATAATTCTTTGCGTTCTGATGACGTTGCCACCCAGTTGGTCACATGTCTTAGCGATCTCTATTCCTGGTACACGCGGTTCTCTATTATTATAAGTCCCGCCTCGCGAACCGACATCGCTAATCCGATTGGCTTTCCTTTTTCTTTCTAACTTGTGAAAGGCTATTATGGAATGCCAAAGCTGACTTAATTAAAAATAAATAAATACATAAATAAATATACGAAGAAATGTAAAAAAGCAAAAATACATAAATAAATACATAAATAAATATACAAAGAAATGTAAAAAAGTACAAATAAATGAGTATTTATACTTTTATTTCCTTATTTATGTACAATTGTATTTTTTCACACATTTATTTTTTTATTTATACATTTATTCATTTATTTATTTCCACTTTTATTTATTTCCACATTCATTTATGTATATAATGTTTTTATGTCTACATTTATTTATTTTCACATTTATTTCTACATTTATTTATTTCCACATTTATTTATTTCTACATTTATTTATTTCTATATTTCTTTGTCCGTATGCTAATAAGGGGGGGCGTGTTTTACCTCAGACATCAGCAATCGAGCTCAGAGTGGCAGTGCTGAAGCTTTGAGGCCACAGTGACACCTTGTGGTGTGTGACCAAACGAAACGCAAGAAGTGTGCGGACAATATCACATTTTAAGTCATGTATATCACCCTAACTGTATGTAGGGTAGGCTATATAGGGTTAACACACATAGCACACATGAACAGAAACTGCACTTCAACGGGTCTGATAGCAGACACTTGGACATGGAAGCGCATGAAAGTATCCACTATTAATAACAATGTAAACGCGGTGGATAGGGCTGATAAGAGCTTGCGTTTATTGTCGATGAGACTCGCACACCAGCGCAGAACGCGGAGAGAAACCAGCGCACATTTCACTGACTCCTACGCAAGCATATGATCAATGAGTTTGAAACGCGACTCAATACACGGTTTACATTCGCGTTTCATAATTTCGTATGCATAACAGGTGACAATTCAAATGCTTAAAACACAACCCATATTTCATAGATGCTGCTCTTAGATACTGATTAATCACAAGTCATCAATTTGGAATTATTCTAAAAATAAAATGAATAAATGAAATAAATAAAAATAAATGAAAATAGAAATATGAAATGATGGAATCAATTAAATACCCTACATACAGTTAGGGTGATATACATGACTTAAAATGTGATATTGTCCGCACACCTCTTGCGTTTCGTTTGGTCACACACCACAAGGTGTCACTGTGGCCTCAAAGCTTCAGCACTGTCACTCTGAGCTCGATTGCTGATGTCTGAGGTAAAACACGCCCCCCCTCATTAGCATACGGACAAAGAAATGTAGAAATAAATAAATGTAGAAATAAATAAATGTGGAAATAAATAAATGTATAAATAAATAAATGTGAAAATAAATAAATGTAGACATAAAAACATATATACATAAATGAATGTGGAAATAAATAAAAGTGGAAATAAATAAATGAATAAATGTATAAATAAAAAAATAAATAAATGTGTGAAAAAATACAATTATACATAAATAAGGAAATAAAAGTATATATACTCATTTATTTGTACTTTTTGACATTTCTTTGTATATTTATTTATGTATTTATTTATGTATTTTTGCTTTTTTACATTTCTTCGTATATTTATTTATGTATTTATTTATTTTTAATTAAGTCAGCTTTGGCATTCCATAGGCTGTAGCTTAATTTGGTTGTGAGAAGCGCCAAAGATCCTCCGAAACCTAGAAGCGGTAAGTGGGAGAAATCAACAGCTCTGTGAACAAAAATACGGGACAAATCGCGTCACATATTGATTATGGGACAGTGCAGTTTTTTTCAATGTATGACAATCACGGGATAAATTGCAAACCTAAACTGTGTGTGTGTGTGTGTGTGTGTGTGTGTGTGTGTGTGTGTGTGTGTGTGTGTGTGTGTGTGTGTGTGTGTGTCTCTGTATTTCCTGGTAAACCCTTATGGGGGCAAAATGCCCCACAATGATGGCAATACCCGAAATCGGACAAGAATTTTTGATCCACATGAGGAAAACAGCGTATAAATGATCTAAGTGATGTTTTTTGAAAATGTAAAAATGCACAAAGTTTTCTGTGATGGGGTAGGGTTCGCAGTTTGAGCGAGTATGTCACAGTTTGTACAGTATAAAAAAATGTGTGTGTGTGTGATGGGCACTTACAGTGTTTTGATCATGACAACAGGCTATTTTATATGTGCTTGCTATTTAAAAAGGTGTATAAATCTGACAAATCATGTTTCTATTTAAGTCCAGTGTATTGCACAAGTTTCTGTAAGGGTTGTGTTTTGGGGTGGGGCTTGGTCTAGGTCGTTTAAAATATGAATCATTAACTTGATAAAAAAAAAGTGGAAGTCTGCAATGTCCTGAGCTTAAAAATATAGTGAAACAAACATGTGTTTGTCAATTAGGCTAATTTTTTGATGTGCTGAGTCAGGATGGCTGCTAAAAAAAGAAAAGTAGACATTAGGAGCTACTTTAAAACAAACACAAGTAAGTCATTTAAAATATTTTCTCAATTGCTAAAGTGTAGAGTCATCAACAATTGTAAAAATAATAATTAACCATAAATGTTTTCCCTCACTGTTAATTCCCCCAATGTGTTATTTTGCCAGCTGAGGTGACCGAAACAGTCCTGCTAGGTAGTAGCTCAGGAGGAGAGGCAGGGTCACGGGTGAGGTCAAGCTATGACATGATGTTGACATGCAGTGGCGGATCTAGAGATTTTTTTTCCTGGGGTGGCAAAGGGGTGGCATGAGGTTCCAGGAGGGGGGCCATGGACATTATTCATAATTTAAAATGCTACGGTTTTCATTGAATGTGTTTTGTTCTCTACACTACTATTATTTTCCTATTAAGGAAAAGCTTGGTCGTGAGGTTACCTGTCAACGGGTTGTCACTGTGAGTAATAGATACAGTTCTTTTAAAGTGTGTGGGGAATGCAGTGAAGTCGCTGAGATGTACAACCCAGAACTCTGGCCTGAAGGTTCTGTTGTGCGGCGATACTATGAGCCACGTAAGGTGGGGGTGGCTGGTATTAGTGTAACCAGTTCAACACTTGGAGCGGTTGTGCCGATTGGGGGTATGGCAGCACTGTCCTCTTAAATTCTCCCATGCGTGTTGCATCTTACAACTGTCGGGGGTTGCATGTTGGCAGCAGCGCTGGGGACAGGGCTCGGCGTGTAGTTGTCGATAGCTTGCTTCAAAGCTGTGACATTTTATGTTTACAGGAAACTTTTTTACCTAAACAAGATTTGGGAAAATTGAACTCTTTTAATGACAATTTCTGCGGTGCTGGTGAATCTACAACTGATCTCTCAATGGGAATAGTGAGAGGAAGGATAGCAGGAGGTGTGGCTATCCTTTGGCACAAAAAATTGGACTCAGTGATAAAAGTCAAAAGGCTTGAAGTTGACTGGTGCATAGCAGTACAGTTAAAGGTTAACAATAAAGAGTTTATTATCCTTAACTATCCTTAACCATACGAGTGTCAGCAGAATGAGGATGAACATTTGCATAGACTTGCTTTTATAAATTCTTTTATTCATTATAATCATTCCATGAGTGTATATGTGGTTGGTGATATGAATGCTTATCTTTCAGACATAAGTTCATTGATTGCTAAACATATGTTACAGTTCTGTGAAGACAATAACCTTATATTATCCAGCCAACTGTTGTTACCTGCAGATAGCTATTCTTACATAAGTGAAGCCTGGCATACAACATCATGGCTCGATCATTGTATTAGCACTGCAGATGCCCATGTTGGTTTGCGAACAATGAAAATCTTGTATGAAGCATCCATGTCTGATCATGTACCATTTGTTATGTTTCTTGATGTCGATAGTCTTCCTGAGATGACCAATGTGGGTAATAGTGCTTTTAAAGGCACACTATGGAGGAATTCTGTTTTTGTCAAATACTTTTGTGGAATACTTGCACTGTCGTAAATGCCCCCCACCCCACCCCCACCCCCCACCCCCCACACTGGTACCTGTTCGGTAGGATAGAAGCGTCGGGCATGCAACAGGCACAGATAGACTCGGAAGATATTGACCAGGTAATGTTTCACGATTTCATACAAATATTAGGCTACTGCATAGTCTACTGAACTACTGATGATGGTAAAAGGATAATAATAACTATATGTCAAGTGTTAGACTACTTTATAATAATAAAGTACTGTACCGCGTTTGCTGGCTTATAACGTTTTTACATGATTGCTGCTAAATCACAAGTAAATAGCCTATAGTCTAGGACTACTGTATAATTTCATTTGTGTTTTTTGATTGTAATGTAAACATTACAAAATGCCAGATGACATCAATAAAATTAAATGTACGTCGCATTATTTCATAACATTCGCCGTTGTGATGTCATTAGACATGATTATTGCAATTTATCATAATAGTTTGCAAATTGTGCTCGTTTACACTTTTTACAACCTCTAGGCTTAACTTTATTTGTGTCCTGATAACTTTGTGAGATATTGACAACTGTTCTCATGATAATCTCATGATAAATTATTGGACTGGTCTAATTATCAACAATGGATGAATGAACGGCATCGTAAAAAATGACATACTACACGCAAGCGCAACAACATACAATATAGAACGCAAACAAGTTTACAAATAAGATATTTCGTCTGAAATGCGCACAAGTGTCTTCATGCTTCATATGTTGTTGTTGATCTATGGATGTGTGTGACGTCGTTGCCGTAAAGCATTTCGTGATTCTCGCGAGATTTGTCGGGGGCGCTCCTCTCAAACTTACATAGCCGGTTTTTCCAGCGACGACCCCCCCAAGCTTTACTACCAGGATGATTCGTCCTACTATGAGTTTATTTACCACCGAAATTACTTTGAAGCTGTTATGTTAAGGTGCAATTGTTACATAGTGTGCCTTTAAGGCTAAACTGGATTGGGCTAAGCTTACAAATGAGGATGTTTTGTTATATTGTAGGACAACAGATGTTCTTTTGAGCAGTGTATATTTGCCAAAAAGTGCAATTCTGTGTTCTAATGTAAATTGTAATGATACTGCTCATCGTGAAGCTTTATGTGCAATGTATGATTGTATGGTGGGTGCTATGTATGAGGCAAGTAGACCATACTTTACTTGCACTGATAAGCCACATAACATCAAGCCAGGTTGGAATAAGTTTGTGGCTGCACATAAGGCGGAAGCCAAGGAGGCATCTAAAGCTTGGGCTCTGGCTGGTAGACCCAGACAGGGGCCTGTATTGGACCTCAAAAAGTTTACTAATGCTAGGTATAAATATGCAGTTCGTTATGTTTGCAAATACGAGCAAGTCATGAGAGCAGACTCTTTGGCTGAAAAGCTACTTTGTAATAATACCACTGACTTTTGGAGGGAGGTAAGAGCTCTAAATAAGGTAGGCTTATTTTCTGGAGTTTCTGGAGCCGATAATATAGCGGAGTTGTGGAGGCAACACTACTCGGCTTTATTTAACTGCGTCAATAGTGATCCTTATAAAGTGGGAAATATTGCCAAAAGAGATATACTGGAAATCACAACTCAAGAGGTCCATCAAGCAATTTCTCAGTTATCTGATAATAAAGCAAGTGGCTCAGATCAAATTATAGCAGAGCATCTTAAGTATGCAAGCCCAAAGGTTGCAGCCCTTCTTGCCTTTTGCTTTAATGGCTTTATGACCCATGGAATGTTACCAGACTCGATGTTAGCCGTTACTCTTGTGCCTGTCATTAAAGACAAGGCTGGCAAGGTTGGAAGCGTGGAGAACTATAGGCCAATCGCACTAGCCAGTGTGATATCTAAAGTTTTAGAGAGGATTTTATTAGATCGCCTGAGTGAGTATATTGATACCACAGACAACCAGTTTGGCTTTAAGGCTAAACATGGTACTGATTTGTGTATCTATGCCTTGAAAGAAGTAGTCGAAGTGTATAGGAGGCAAAACTCCTCAGTTTTAATTGGCTTTATAGATGCCTCTAAAGCTTTTGACCGAGTCAATCACCGGAAGTTGTTTCTGAAACTGAAACTAAGGGGCGTGCCTGACAGCATGATAAGAATCCTGGCATATTGGTATGCCAACCAGAGTATGCAGGTTAGATGGGGTAATAGAGTCTCCGCTCCGTTTAGTGTTGGTAACGGAGTACGACAAGGGGGGTTACTCTCCCCAGCCCTTTTTAACCTGTATATGAATGACTTATCAGAACAACTAAGAGGCGGCAAAACTGGTTGTATGATTGGTACCGCTCTAATAAATTTTTACTAAAAAAATTGTATCTTTTTTTTTATCTAAAAAATTTTACTGTGTGAAAACATACACCATAAATAAAAATACACTGCCCAAAAAAGCAGACCCTGCGTTTTCCTCAAAGGGATTTAGTAACTGGAAGAATGCTCTTGTTAGCTTTGAACGCCACCAGAATAGTAAATCCCAACATCATGCAGTCACAGTTAGTGCTCAAGAAGCAAACCCAGTAGATTCACAACTCTCAAGTGCCTGGGCAAAGCAACAAGATAATGCTAGGCACTGCCTGCAAAATATTGTAAGTTCAGTACAGTACCTATATATATATATATATATATATATACACACACACAGTGTTCAGAATAAGTGAACACACCCATGCTAAAGTTGACTAAAAAGAGGAATAAAAAATCATCTTAATGCCTTAATTAAAAAAATGAGGAAAACTCCAACCTTTAAGGACACCAATTTTCTTTGTGAATGAATAATGTATCGCAAATAATTAAATGTTCTTCCTTAAAATACAGGGTGCATACGTCTGGACACTTCTATGTTAAATTACCATATAGGCAGGCAGATTTTTATTTTTAAAGGCCAGTTATTTCATGGATCCAGGATACTATGCATCCTGATAAAGTTATCTTGGCCTTTAGAATTAAAATAGCCCCACATCATCACATTCCCTTCACCATATAGACATGGTTTTATTTCAGTTAGCCTAATAGCTGGTTTGATTTGCATTGAGAGATGATCTTATGG
Source organism: Gila robusta (assembly GCA_030770095.1). Classification (NCBI taxonomy): domain Eukaryota; kingdom Metazoa; phylum Chordata; class Actinopteri; order Cypriniformes; family Leuciscidae; genus Gila; species Gila robusta. Next base: position 389,559 of record JAVALU010001581.1, read on the forward strand.
AAAGTACCCCATGCTAATCTCTAGGTATGGTGAAGGGTATGTGATGATGTGGGGCGATTTTAATTCCAAATAATAATAACAATAGCCTATAGCATGCGGCCTATAAATCGTTAAAAAGTAATACTTTAAATATAAGGATACGTTTACTTCAAATGTTTCCATTCGTTACAAACACAGTATTTAACAGTAAACATGGTTCTAAACATTATAATGTTCACCATATTAGAGTAAACACTGATACTAGCCTAACATAAAGCTGTGTTTTATTATCAAACAAAAACATCCTTGTCTCGTACATGACATATACATTTCCTGCCTGTCTAGGCTATAGTTCATATTTCAACATGTTTCTGTCGATTTCATACATTTTAGTCTAGCAACAGTTCAACTGGAAATGAACTGTTCAACACTGTAGAGTATTTCTGGTCAATTTGGGGAATATGTATTCAATAATTAATAATTATTCATACGGGTTTGAACCAGATAAACTTTACAATATTAAATCTCCCAAAAAGGGATAATATGTTCCCTGCATCTGCATTCATATATGTACCTAGACAATTAACCACAAAGGATTATAATTAATTGCATATGTAGACTATATTTGACAGACAGGTTAAAATTAGCTCAATTGTATATCAATACTTAATCAAAACGGATTATAATTAAATATTAATATATCAATTAGGTCTATCATATATCAACTCTAAGGATAGTCCCTGTGGAATTAATTTGTGATCTGATAATCCGTTTGTCCAGCAAACTGATCATGCAAAGTTATCAATTCCCACACAGAAATAATCTTAGAGACTCGTAGGAAAGGCAATTTCTGGCCACGAATACAACCTTCCTGTTTGACCAAGATAGCCTAGTTAAAGTAATTTTATACTTTTAAAGCTCGTAGCTTCGGATCGTACATCAAAGGGACTAGTATATGAGCAAGAGACAGAATCAATAAATGAATATAATGAATTTAATAAAGGAAGACTACGTATACAGTTACTAGCGTTACAAGGAATAACAATGTATTTACAACAAAATACCACGACATGGAGAATGCATAAATAAAGAGAGAGAAAATGAGAGGGAGAGAGAGAGAGAGAGAGAGAATCTGGAAGGATCAGAGGCAAGTTACAGATCTTAAAACCTTTGAGAGACAACACGGAAAAACACAATCTTAAATGCTCTGAAAGCTCGATAAACGAATATACTTGCATATATGGTTCTCTTATGTTGCTGAACACGGCTGCGTGAGTAAGCAGCCTCGTGTCGTGTGTGTGCCGTCGGAGCGTCACGTTGTCTGCAGCTGGTCCGGAGCGCGCACTTTCAAACGAAGGTTTAAAGGTCTTTGACGTAAATTACCAAAGAAACAATTCAGGCTAAGTTCATTTACTCGTCTGGGGAAATGAACAAAGTAGAACGGAAAAACAACTTAAAAAAACAAAAGAAAAAGATCCCCGGAGGAGGGATCACAAAGAAGTTACATGGCGATGCGAGGAAGAGAGGTAAGAGTAAGAGAGAGAGAGAGGAGCTTGGCGCGTCTCTTTAAAGCAATTCGGTTCACGCCTTCTCTCGTGTGAATGAACCAATCACCTGTGAGAAAAGTGCGCGGCAAAAGTGTTCCTTTGTCCTGTCGAGGCCTACTTTGCATGTTTTATGACAATGACAGAAATGCGTTCAATTTTACTCCAGAGATGATAAAACATAGTAAAATACATTTCAGCACAATATACGATATGGATTCAGCTGGGACAAACCGAGAGATTTACATTGATACCAGACAAAACATGAAAAAGCATAGGAATTACAAAGATACGGCTTAATACATATTTACACACCCTTTCTGTATTCCCATCTGACTTGGGCATGCCGACACACATAAAAACATATCAAATATATTTTGGTAAAGTCTTTATATGATGAAGTTAATGAAAGTTCCGTGTGTGTGTGTGTGTGTGTTGGAATGTCTTCAGGTCCATTCTGGCCTCCCCGCAGGAGGAGAGGTTGGGGGGATGCTATCTTTGAAGCTCGGTGTATTGTTGTCTGTTAAACCTCTGGGTGCCATAAAATTGTCACCCGAATCGTCTATTGCAGACTGGCCGGAGCCTAATGCCTAATTTGCCTCCATGAGTTCAGAGGCTAAACGCTTTGTGATTTCAGAAGGAATGTGCATTTATGTGTGTTCAGATGAACGACCCATGATTTACCCATATACCCTACAACAGTAACTAATATAATTCATAATACATTTCTTACCTTACATCTTTCTTGTCTTCAAATCGCGTTCTTCTTTTGAGGTAACTAAATCCAATGTAAGCACTGCGTGTCTTCCAAACTCGACGAAAAGCAGAGGACTGAAGTTTGGTGCTTTGTTTTTGAGGTAATGGTCAAAAGTTGCCTGTACTTCTTTTCTTTTTGCAGTGAGCAAACAAAGGATATTCTTGAACTTCAAGAACCATGCTACTGCCAACTTCAGCTTTGTCCAACTTGAGAAATAGTTAAGCAGTTGGTTGGTAGGATTTTCCTTTCCGGTAATGACAGTACTATAAACAGTGGTGTTCCTTTTAACTTCAAGATCATCAAGTGAGAGAGATACGGGTCCCAGGGACTCTTTAGGCCATTCCTCTTCTTTCTTCCATAGAAAGTCTGGTCCATGGATCCACTCTTTGCACTTCACCAATGTGCCGGCACTCATCCCTCTTGATGCTAGGTCAGCAGGGTTCTGCTTTGTTCTGATGAATTTCCACTGTTTTACATCTGTTTTTTCTCTAATTACTGAGATCCTATTAGCTACAAATGTGCGGAATCTTGCATTCTCATTTGCAATGTATTTCAGCACTGACTGACTATCAGTCCAAAATGTTGAGCTTTTGAGATCTAGCTCCAAAGCTTTCCTTACCATAATGTCCACTCTGACTGCTAGCACTGCAGCTGTAAGTTCTAGACGTGAAATTGTGACGTGCTTAAGTGGGGCCACTCTGGCTTTCCCCAACATGAAAGACACATGTACAGTGTGCATATCATCAGTCAATCTCAAGTAACTCACTATGCCGTATCCTTGTTCACTAGCATCAGAGAAATGTCTTCCTTTGGAATATGTGCAAGAACAGTGCGACTGTTACTCACCCATTTTGTGAGGTGGAATCCTCCTGTTTGACAGAGAGATGTTAGATCTTTCACCAATTCTACTGCTTCATGCTCTGTTGGAAGGGACTTCAAGCAATCATCTACATAGAAGTTGTTCTCAACAGTGTTTATCACCTCAGTTCGAAAACAGTCTTTGTTGTCTTTGGCTGTTTGCCTCAGAGCAAAGTTTGCACAGCTGGGGGATGAGACTGCCCCAAATAGATGTACCATCATTCGATGTTCCACAGCAGACATGCTGACATCACCACTTGGCCACCAGAGGAATCGCAAGAAGTTAACATCGGATCTTGACACTCTGACCTGATGGAACATTGCTTGGATATCTGTCATAACTGCTACAGATTCTTGGTGAAATCTGGTTAAAACATCAAAAAGTGTGCTGGTCAAATCAGGACCCTGAAGAAGTTCTGAGTTGAGGGATTTACCTTGAAATGTAGCAGCACAGTCAAAGACCACCCTTATGGTCTGTTTTTGTGGATGATATACACCATGATGTGGGATGTACCACAATTGACCATCTGATCTTTTCAGCTCTTGTTGCGGCACCACTTCAGCATAGCCCTTATTTATGACTTCTGTTAGAAATTCAGTATAGTTGGTTTTGAATTTTTCATTCCTCTTGAACTTTCTTTTCAAACTTTGAAGTCGCTGTTCTGCCACTTGGTAATTGTTAGGCAACACAGTGTCGTCCTTCCTAAAAGGTAGATCAAGAGTGTAATGTCCATTTTTCAACTTGATTGACTGTTTTGCAATCTTGATGAATCTTTTGTCTTCTATAGACATTTCAGCCTTCTCTTCACTTGACCTCTCATTAAAATCATGGTTGTATTGTTGCATCAACATTTCTTCCAAGTTCGAGACAGAAATTCTGTTAACAACAACACCATCACAGCTGTTCCTGTTTGCTGTGTTTTTGCCTTGTAAAGGACCATTAATAACCCATCCTAGTAGAGGTCTTAACTGCATATGGCCCATCCCCTTGACTATTAAGGATTTCCCAAGGTTCAATGGCTTTGGGAGCATTGCTTCCAATCAACAACTCCACCTTGGCTGGAATCCTAGGAAAGTGTACCTGACTCAGCTATGGCCATTTAGATAGTTCTTTCTTTGTGGGAATGTTACAGGTGTCAACAGGCATGATCTTTTGGGTGTATACTTCTGGCAGGTGGATGAAGTTACTTTCTTCCAGTGAAGAAACTTCCAACCCACTGACAATGTAAGAGGGCACAGACTTATCCTGGCTCATTGTTTGAAGAAGAATATTTGTCTTTCTTCCAGTAATGTTGAGTTTCCTCATAAGATCCTCTGTGCAGAAGCTTGCCGAGCTACCAGGATCCAGAAAGGCATATGTGTGCAGAATCATACTTCCTTTTGAACTTTTAACCTGTACTGGTACAACTGTCTAACAAAGTTTATCTTTTCCCTGTGTGGCTGCTTTTCAAACTGCAAGCATGACATCAAATCATGTCCATTTTTACAGTAGAGACAAGACATTGGCCGTGAATCTTTAGATGTGGTCTGTGGCGAGTTCACATGCACATTGGTTGCAAAACTGCCTTTGGATTTGGGTTTCAATACTTTGGGCTTTCCTTTACTTGGGCTTGAGTCTTGGATATCACCAAATATTGGGTCTGAGACGATGTTACTGACGAGATCTACCATCTTTACCTTGTTCCTCCTCTGTTCTTGTAACTCAAATGCCTTTGTGCGCCACCTCTCTCTGAGCTTGTATGGGAGCTTGAAAGCAATACACCTCATATTGGAGACTGTGTCCAGTTCTTCCATGAACTTCAAGTCTTCCATACTATTGCAGCAGCTTCTAAGAAACAATGCAAATGCCTGTAAGGCCTTTGGATCTTCTGGTTTGATTGAAGGCCAAGAAAGAGCTTTCTCGATATAAGCACATGAAGTCCTATATGCATTACCAAAGTGTTCTTTCAATAGCTGCTTTGCCTTTTGGTAACCTTGGTTCGGTGACATGTGTTGGCAACTTCTTACCAGCTCCTGTGGTAGCCCCCTTGTGTATTTAATGAGAAAGTGCAGCCTGTCTGCATTATCATCTGTTTTAGTTTCAATGATGTGCTCAAAAGAATGAAGGAATGACCTGTACTGCAGAATATCTCCACCAAACATTGGAATTTCCCCTCTTGGTAAGGTGGAAAGAAGTTGTTGTTTCACAAGCATGTCTGTCAAGTTGTTTTGTTTTTGAAGAACTCAAGCAAGATCAGGCCCTTGAATGACATTAGATGAAGATGATTCTCTACTTCCTAGAGGTCTTGCTTGAGCTGTATGAGAGATTTGTGCAGAGAATTTGGAGTCAGTCTTCATGGTGGTGGATTGTTGACTTGCATTGCTGTTCTGAGGAAAAGAATGTCTTGCAGTCTGAGTTGGTGCTGTAGAGAGTTCATGAAGAGTCTCTTTTGGGCGTACATCTTGTTGCACTGGAGTTTTATCCAACATCTCTTTACAATATACATTCATGGCATCATCTTCAACAGCATTTCCATTGGTTACTGAGGTCTCAGCATTCTTGAGATACTCGATTTTTGCGGTGTTGGCTGCAATTTCAGCTTGAACTTCCCACACCTCCTTCATCTTTCTAAGTTCCTCTTCTTTCTTCTCTATAGCATGTTTTTGTTGCAGTGCATTGGCTTTGGCAAGTAAAGCTGCCCTCTCTGCCTCTGCACAGATACGAGCTGAGGCTGATGTTGACACACTTGATCTGCTTAAATTTGATCTGCTAGATCTGCCAGATCTACTGCTACGCACAGACGAAACAACTGAAGTGTTATCTTCATCATTTAGCTGGTCACTTTTAGAGCAGAAGGAACTTGAGTACTAGTTTGAAAGTCTGGTTCTTGAATAGTAGACATCCACTTCTCAACAGTAGAAACAAACATATCAACTTGTTTCATTCTTGGTTCATACCAGGTTTTCAGGTCTTCAGCTTTATCCTCTTCACTTAACACTTGTACATATGTTTCTTGAAGAGACTTGAATTCAACAAACATTTCATTGAACTTCATGTTTCCCTTTACTTCTTCAAGACATTCAGCAAAGAGTTAACAATATTCATTCGTCTTGTAAGGTGTGCCATCTTGCCTGCTCTAGAGGCTTTCAAACGAGCAGCAACCTCACTCAAGTCCTTCTTTCTTCCATAGAAGTTTGCGTTCCTTCGTGGAGATTTGCATATCAATCTCTTTTGTGGGCGTTGTCAAATTCAAAATAATGAGCGTTTGAGAAACTGGACATCTTGTTGGTTTTAGCAAATTACTTAAACAGAGAAAATGTATTTTCGTTTTGAATCAGATCATTTAAAAGTACAAACTTAAATGATTATAAAGATATATATTTCATGCCTGGGTGAATAGTATTCGCTGAGTTTTAAGTTTAGAGACGTGCTCAAGAAAAAAAGATCAACGAGTCTGAGAGGCAGAAAGCACACCCTGTTTATTTTCTTTATTTTACAAAAGCACAATGTTTCGTTTCGATTGTAAGTGGACACATACAAAAATAGACATTTAACAGTTTATTTAGTCATATTTCTTAAGTCTGTATGACCAGAAATGATCGAGTATTTTAAGTCTGTTTTTCTGCTATGTGAAAAAAATCGAGTTCGTCGCGACGGCCGACCCCAGAGGGTTAATTTAAATAAACTCACTCAAACTTGCATATGGATGTACATTTTGAGGTAATCATTCCTCACAGAGCCTGTTTTATTATGTTAGGTGCAAATAAATACTAATAAGTGTGAGATATTAACCATTCATGACAATTGATTCAAATGACCAGAGGTGCTTCTGTGATTATCCCTCCGTGACCCATAAGGACACCGACCGCTGATCTTGAACTTTAGTCACAACATTTGTGAAATAGAAAATAACTTTGACTCAGAGATAAACATGTACTGAACCCGGCACATCCCTTTGATTGTAATTAACGATTAACTTAACCTACTTATTTATCTGAAGCAATATAGACAAAGTACAAAAGACAGTAAATCAGGACACTATAAAAGGATCATGAGAGGCTGTGAGGATGAAGAGCAAGAGCTGGAAACAAACATCAGTGAAGAATGAAGGGTTTAGTATGTTTACTGCTGCTGTTGGAAACCTTTGTGGTACAGCATCAGGTAGATGGAGGACTCAATGAGAATGAGATCAGTCAACAGCTCAGATCTGAGGACGGAGGACAGAATCCACCTCAAACAGACACTTTGAGATATGAAGCTTCAACTGACAGCCAACAAAACTACCATCTGTTCTTCACTGACATCCATGCAGCACTGAGAGAACTGACCGCCACAGTTACAGAGCAGAAAACAAACATCAGAGAACTGACCGCCACAGTTACAGAGCAGAAAACAAACATCAGAGCTTTAGAGACGAGACTGAGGGAAGAGATGAACAAGAAAAATGATGGTACCTCACCAAAACATTCACTCTTTTATCAATGATCTTCCAAGTAAAACACCAATGAAATACATTGCATAGTGTAAATGTTAGTGTAAAGTTGAGTGTATACTGTGTAAATTGTGTTATCTATTACAATAAGCAGTGTAAATGTCATTTAACAGAATCATGATTCCTTCACAGAAATATCAAATCTTACTCTGGGTCAAGTGGAGTTGAGAAAGGAAAATAGAGGTGAAAGTGTGCTTGAATTATGTTAAATTCAGTGTATACATTCTCAGTGTAATAGTGTAATATATCACAATATTGCTTATGTTGTTCAATAACAGACAGAGAAATAGCTTTTTCAGCTGGACTGATGCAATCTGGCAGTGGATATATTGGTCCTTTTACCACTGACATCACAATAACCTACAGGAACGTCTTCACAAACATAGGGAACGCCTACAACCCAATCACAGGTAATAATCAATGAAATGAGTCATAAAACTCAGTTTATAGTAATGAAAACCCTTCTGCTCCATTCAGACCTCTTTGCAGTTGTGTAATGTGTATAAGAGAATTAAATGATCTGCCATCTTTTAAAACTATTACAGTGTGTTTGCTGATTAAGCGATCATACAGGAAACATCTGATTCTGTATCTCTTGTTATTTGATTTAGGTATTTTCATAGCCCCACTGAAAGGAGCGTACATGTTCAGAATCTCTGTTTATGGCTCAACTAAATCATCTGCATCCATTGTTAAGAATGGACAGCATGTGGTTATGGCACATGATAATGAGGTTCAGGGTGATTTAAACTCCTCGAATGGAGTTGTGTTGCTCCTGGAGGTTGGAGATGTTGTCTATGTGAGACTTTGGTCTGGCACAAGGATATATGATGACCAGAATAACTTAAACACTTTCAGTGGTTTCCTACTGTTTCCCTTAAGATAACAGGAGCTTTGCAGAATTTGATTCCAATAATTCTGAACCTTCAGCGTATGATTTAGGATGGAAATCATGAAGAATCATTAACATGATTAAGCAATATTAATGAGGACTAATGTGTGTTTGAAATTTGCAATAGATTACTGTATAAAAGTCTGAGCTGTCTATACATGTAACTTTGTATAAAGAGTTTCAGTACTGAGACAGAAAGGAGCCATGAAAATCACGTGACTCAAAAGTGTTTTGTTGAAGCAGTAAATCCAATAATGTTAAATAATATCTTGTTAAGTATAGTTTGTTGCTAATCCTTGATCTGTATCTCTTCACCCTAAATAAGAGAATAAAGAGACATTGTGGCATTTTCTTTTCCTCATATTTTCATGAATATTTCCCAATAGGTCCATACACAAGAAGACAGTAACTGGAATAGAACTAAAACATTGTGCTTTTGTAAAATAAAGAAAATAAACAAGGTGTGCTTTCTGCCTCTCCGTCTCCGTGAACTTTTTTCTGGAGCACGTCTCTAAACTTAAACAAAACTCAGCGAATACTATTCACCCAGGCATGAGCAATATATCTTTATAATCATTTAAGTGTGTACTTTTAAATGATCTAATTTAAAACTAAAATAAATATTCTGTTTATGTAATCTATATAAAAAGAGAGAGATGTCAGCCGTTTTAATTATCGTTCTCGCAGCTCATTATTCTGCTAATGTGACACGCACACGGAGAGCGTGCGCTATTCAAACGCAAATGATCTGAGGCAAGACATGCAGACGTGACAACGCCCACACCAGCTTGATAAAACACACCAAGTTTAACCCTCTGGGGTCTAAGGTGTTGTTGGGGTCCTTGAGATGTTTTGACATGCCCTAACATTTGTGCTTTTTTCAGTTGCTTATAAACATATTAATGGCACAGGTGTAATTACACTCTATTTAGCACAAACAGGGCTACCATAATATGTGAGCAACATGTATGTTTGTATTTTTGAGATAATATTGTTTATGCATGGTTACTGAAAAAAATAAAAATGAAAGTTTCTGAAATAAGGCCACAAAACACATACTAAATATGTGTCCACAATACTTTTGACTAATGGATGTTGTCGCCTAGAGTTTTTGCTTCAAAATGATCTGAAAATCATCCTGCCCAGAGGCGTAGGTTTGATTTTGAGATTGGTGGGGACATCCCCAGAGGCTGAGGATTTGATTCAGGAAATGAAATGAATGGGACAATGTATTAAGGTTATTATTTTACATTGACCTTAATGTGTTAATGAATTCTGCAATGTTACAGGTTTAACAAATAATGACAAGGAGGCAGTTTAACAGACTTATTAACTTTAATCTGCTCATAGTGTAATGCAATAATGAATTCTGTAATGTTACAGTCAACAAATAATGACAATGAGGCAGATTAACAGACTTATTAACTTTAAACTTTAAATTTTTTTTATGTTTTTTTTTCTTCTTCCCACTCCTTTTCAAATATGTAATGGACAATGACAGGAGTTAAAAAGTCTATGGCTTTAACTATTGTTAATTAATTTGTTGTGTTATTCTTATCACTTTGATTTGTCTATTTGATTTTCATTTTCTTTTCGGATGTTCTTTTTTACATAAATTCGAAATAAACTTACAACAAAAAACAAAAACAAAAAAATCCGCTCATAGTGTAATGCAATAATGAATTCTGTAATGTTACAGGCAACAAATAATGACAAGGAGGCAGTTTGACAGAGACTTAACTTTGTGTCTACTGTCTTCTTTACTATTTGAAGAAGCCAAACACATGTCTACGTCTGTCATTAACAGAAATGAACTGTTGGCATATTTGTTTGACATCAACTTTGTCCAGTTTGTCCTGGTGGACATGGCACACAGCAATACTGTTAAGTCTCACTTGTGCCATTGTTGATCTGAGCCATGTTTTCAGTCTCCTAAGAGCACTGAAACTTCTTTCAGCCTCAGCTGATGAGACAGGGATGACTAAAAGCAGCCTAACAAGCATTTCAACTTGATCAAACAAGCCTCTCACTTCAATAGTCATTCCTCTCATGATATTAGCCACTTCAGTACTTGGTTTGAAAGTATTATTAGTCCGAAACATGGCTAATTGGACTTTTAGATTATCCCTATTCAGTTCTGGATACTGATCAACAATGTAATTTACCTTTCCAGTCAGTAGTGTTTCCTCTAGCTTCTGCAAGACATCTAGATCTGGTTGGTTGAAGAACCTGTCCTGAAGCTGAGCATCAATACAATCTATCATTTTATAGAACTCTGTTCTATAATGCTCCTCAGCTGACTTGGGAGTGTGCTGGCTCGCCCCACCAGTGTAACGTTTTTGGTGGCTGTCTTTGGTGAGGAATCTGAATAGACTCAATCCCAAGGGAGTCAACCATTGCCACTGCTTTCTGAAAAACCTCCTGAAAGCTGTCCTCATTTCTTTTGCCTTTTAGAGTAGATCTGACACACTCTATTGACCTTCTCATTCCTGCAATTGTTTCTGTCCGTTTTTGCAGGGACTTGTTCAGACACTCTAACTCATCAATCCCTTCTAATGCCAAAAAAAGTCCAAGCAGTTTTCCCCTTTTCAAATCTCTCTCGTAGTCCATTTGCCCTCACACCCGTGTTAGATCCATTTGATGCCATCTCCTCCAAGCTAGATAAAACACTCTCATACTGAGACAGCACTGCTCTGATAGCTTTTCCTCGCACTGTCCACCTGGTTGGGCACAGTGGTCTGAGTGATATCGACTGTCTTTCTGAACCTGCTGCTACTGCTGAAAATAAGGCCTTAAATTTCCCAGACTGGTGGCTTAATGTCCCTAGCTCATGGACCCACTGCAAGGCATCACGTATCACTGGACTGGCTAGGCAAGCAGACTGTGTGATCAAGTTAAGATAATGTGACCCACAATGTACATGCAAAGCCAATGGCTGCTGTCTTTTAAGTTCTGCTTGTGCTCCTGAATGTCTTCCTGACATATTGGCAGCACCATCATATGTCTGACCCCTTAGACAACTCATAGGAATATTTAGCCTCAAGAGGACATCCGCAGCCACCCTAGCAATTTCCACTCCAGTAGTCCCTGGAACTTCATATAAACCAACAAAAACCTCTTGTGGTATCAGGTCATGGTCCACATATCTAAAACAGATAGATTCTTGCTCTACTCCTGATACATCTTGAGTGCCATCTATAATGAGTGAGTACTGCAAAACTGGTAGAGACTGCAATACTTCTGACAATCCAGTTTCCTAACAATTGCAAAATCTCATTTTGCACTGGAGGAGAGGTATAGTCATGACAACGGGATAGCCAACTAGAGAGACTAGCATCATCTTTGGCTTTAAATTTCAAAAGTTGAAATAGATTCCCATCTTGGGTCTCATGGCCTCGCAGTGCCAGACCCTGCCTAGCTACACAGTAAAATCGGCAGTGTAAAAATTCCAGTGTTAAAAGTTATAAATTCCTAAAGAGTTAAATTAACAATCTACAATGTTAAAAAGTACTCCTCTTCAGTGTAGTTACAGGGTGCTAGGTAGTGTAATTTTATTTTTACACTGAAAGTGCAAAAAACCGCGCCGAATTATATTGACTCCGCTCCTCGATGACTGCTGCCTCGCAAGACGACAACGCCATTTTATCTTCATGCGACCGAGACGGTAGGTTGAATTGCTTTTCTCTTTCTAAAATTAAATAGTAATGCATTTATTAACATAATTAGTAAACTATGGGCACATTTAGAAATGAGTAATTGCGCGTTTTTGTATGGATTAAGGAAGCTCGTCAAGTTCATGAGATGCAGAGATGTACAGAAGAAAAAAGAAGAAAACATTTCTCATGCCGATTTAATTCAAACTTTTAAAATACATTTGTTGGAATGTGCTTACAATTTATGTATATATATTTAGCTTCTTTCATTTTGGTTTGTTGACAGCCTTCATGAGAGTAAGCATTCCCGCCTCCAGTCGCGCCGAGGCCTGGGTTTACGACGAGCCTGGCACTGAAGCTGATGAGGAGGTCTGAAGCAGCACTATTTGGGCTTTTTTTCTGCGCAGATGAGAGAATTCTTAAAATGGTAATATATTTTATATATTTGTTTTGTGTGTATAAAAGTAGCTGTGTTATACATTAAAACGTTAACCATTCCGTTTTCGTGACGCATGCGCATTATTAACGCAGTCTATGTTTAACGTTAAGTGTGAATGACATAATCTCTATGTTGCTGGTTCTTAGCAGCACTGAATATCATGTCGTCATATCTGCGTCAAGACACAAACTTCCTACCATCAAGTTTTTTTTTTTATGACAGTTAAATTCAAACATTGTGAAAGTGAGTTAAAGCTAATCTATAAATCCGTCTGTCTTCCAGTTCAGTTTACAGGTATAGCGTGAGCACTGGCAGAGCATACAGGTACTTTAGCTTGAAATCAGTCTTTATCAATTCATACTGCATGTTATTATAAATTATGTACTAACTATTTATCTGTCTGTATTTTATTAATATGAATCTGTATTTTCTGTTCACATTATAAATAACATTAACAAATTATGGGTCAAATAAATTCTAAACAACATGTCTTTAAATCGAATGAAGGAAGCTCCTCTTATGAGATTGCAACAGAAGTGAAGAAAGCAACAGAATGCTGAAGATTAATCCATAATTGTGAGTGTCATTATATTTTATTCTATGTGCAGTACAAATTTTAATACATGACAAATGAACATGAAAAATCTAAACCTAACTGGGCAACCACACAATGCCTTTGTTCAGACCTGGAGTTTACATGTGTCGTTGGTGATTGATTTGTCTTGATTGTCATAATGGCATAGTGATTGATGTGTCATCATGAATTGTGTAAATTCAAGATATTAAACTGCAAAAAGTTAAAGGGTTAGTTGACCCAAAAGTGTAAAATTGTCTTTTCTCACCCTCATGTCATTCCAAACCCGGAAAGACTTTCGTTCATCTTCGAAACTCAAATGAATGTATTTTAAATCTGAGTGATTTCTGTCCCTCCATTGACAGTCCACGCAACTACCATTTTGACGCTTCAAAAAGGTCATAAATGGTTCATAAAACTATCCTATATGAATTGAGCGGTTTAGTCCAATTTTTCTGAAGAGACTCGATCGCTTTGTGATAAATAGATTGAATTTAGACTTTTATTCACATATAAACATTAATCAAAAAACATAAACAGAAGAAAAATAAAATTTGGACTAAACTGCTTGGTTCATATGGATTAGTTTTAAGATGTCTTTATGAACTTTTAAAAGCGTCAAAGTTGTAGTTGCGTAGCTGTCAGTGGAGGGATGGAAAGCTCTCAGATTTCATCAAAAAGATCTTCATTTGTGTTTCAAAGACAAAAGAAAGTCTTGCGGGTTTGGAACGACATGAGGGTGAGTAAATTACAGAATTACATTTTTTGGGCGAACTAACCCTCTATTAAAAGAATGTGGCCTAGACCTCATCAGAACAATCGAATCTCAATGCGTCTTGGGGACGTTTACACCTGTACTTCGAGTTGTTCACTTGTGCGTCACCCAAGACGAATGTTAATGCCAGGTATGAACGGCACTACTCTGCCCAGCACTGAGAGAGATTGGGTTGTCATTATGCTATGTAACTGTTGATGTTTTTTTGTTTTTTGATTTTTGGTTAGAAGACCTCAACTAAGTTCCTGGAAAGGCTTCTCCCAAGAGCTTCAAGGACCTGATTGACTGCAGAATCTGTTGTGAAAGATGAAGAAACTGATGATTCAGGTTAGACTATAATTCAGAATAAGATTATCTATATGCGCACATGCATTTTTTGCTGAAGTTGTCACATCTGTAATTTAGAATGGGGCAGCGATCTTGCATCAATTTGTCTCCTCCTTGATTTGATTCCACCATCACCACAAGGCTGCAAGAGACCTGGAAAGATGTGCTCATATCAAGCTGAAAAACACCTGGTTGTCTTGAAAAAGGTAAATTTGGGCATTTCTGTCACTATTTACATTACATTTATTCATTTAGCAGACGCTTTTATCCAAAGCGACTTACAAATGAGAACAATAGAAGCAGTTAAACTAACAGTAGGACAACAATACGTAAGTGCTATAACCCCTCTCAGTTTAATTTTAGTGCAGTTTTTTTTTTTTTTTTTAAATGGAATAGAAGAGAATTTATTGTCTGCCTCAAAATATTGCCATTTGGGTTGACTGTATTGTGGAAAACTATAAAGACGGCCAATTGGAGAGCTGACTTTGATTTGTTATTTTTGTCTTTGGCAGAGACCAGCATACAAAAACACCTTGATTGCATTGAACCGACCACACAGCATACCTGCTCGCTGCCGGTGGCAATAAACTCAAATACTACTACTACCTGCTCGCTGATGGGACAAAGAGAAACTGCATTCATGGATGGTACACAACTGTCGACAAGTAGTTTTCTGCAATCTTGTTCAAATCTACCTGTCATATTTGTTCATGTCTTTGTTCAAATTTGGATGATGTTATGCTTTTTTAATTCTTTCTTTTTTCTTTTTTTTTTTCTTTTTCTTTGCAACTCCTCATGAATGTGATAATTTGACCTTTTCACATCTGGCTTATGTTTTAAAGGAGCCACTTTGCCCATTTGTTGAATAAACTTTGGATTTGTACATCTGTCTGAAGACTCTTGATTTTATGTCTGATCTTGTACATTAACACTATAATAGTGTAAATTGTTTTTGCACTGAACAGAATACTTTATAAATGACACTTATAGTGTAATCCAATGGATTTAAATCAACACCAGGGGTGTTAAAACCCCATAGTGTAAAAATTGTAAGTGTAACACTTTACACTCACAGTGTAATTTTTCTACACTGTAAGGTGCTATATTAACACTGTAAATTCAACACCACAAACAGTGTACTTTTTACTCTATAGAGTGGGACCATATATGATCCGGAGTAGTGTTAAAATTAACACTTTAAGTGTTAATTTGACACTGCGTTTTTTACTGTGTAGGTACTGTACTGAACTTACAATATTTTGCAGGCAGTGCCTAGCATTATCTTGTTGCTTTGCCCAGGCACTTGAGAGTTGTGAATCTACTGGGTTTGCTTCTTGAGCACTAACTGTGACTGCATGATGTTGGGATTTACTATTCTGGTGGCGTTCAAAGCTAACAAGAGCATTCTTCCAGTTACTAAATCCCTTTGAGGAAAACGCAGGGTCTGCTTTTTTGGACAGTGTATTTTTATTTATTGTGTATGTTTTCACACAGTAAAACAGAGAATACCCTTCACAGTGGGGCTATAGTGAAACCATGGATACGGCTTGTACCAATTTTCCTGAAAATGGAGGACCCTATTTGACAGCTTTTGAACTGCAATGTTCTTGGGGTGAGGTTGGTTTGGCTTGATGTCAAAGTCCAGAATATCTCCAGTTCTACACTGTTCTTCATTGTTGTCTCTCTGTTCTTTGATTTCATCACTTTCACGGCTACTCTGTTTATTGCTGTCTACAGATGGACCAGCATCCTTAAAAATACACCACAGTACACAATTAACCACTCTGTATCAACTACCACATTTGAAAAATACATCTACACACTGATACGGCTAGTAACCACTTTATGCCCATATTATTAAAACCATGTATGATGAGTGATTAATAAACCTCTTAATATACCAGTGCAACCTCAATGTAATACAAAACAAATATCTACATTTACTCTTATGATTACATTGTTACCAGCCTAGGCCTCACCTGTGACCCTGCCTCTCTTCCTGAGCTACTACCTAGCAGGATTGTTTTGGTCACCTGATAAAATGAAACAATGTATGCATATGAAAAATGAGACAACAACTTGTGCCTAATCAAAGCTCTAATTTCAAACACACATTGAAGAACTATAGCAGATCATCTGCCTAACAATTGTCACAATAATGAATCTCACTACTAACATGTCAACATCATGTCATAGCTTGACCTCACCCGTGACCCTGCCTCTCCTCCTGAGCTACTACCTAGCAGGACTGCGTCGGTCACCTCAGCTGGCAAAATAACACATTGGGGGAATTAACAGTGAGGGAAAACATTTATGGTTAATTATTATTTTTACAATTGTTGATGACTCTACACTTTAGCAATTGAGAAAATATTTTAAATGACTTACTTGTGTTTGTTTTAAAGTAGCTCCTAATGTCTACTTCTCTTTTTTTAGCAGCCATCCTGACTCAGCACATCAAAAAATTAGCCTAATTGACAAACACATGTTTGTTTCACTATATTTTTAAGCTCAGGACATTGCAGACTTCCACTTTTTTTTTATCAAGTTAATGATTCATATTTTAAACGACCTAGACCAAGCCCCACCCCAAAACACAACCCTTACAGAAACTTGTGCAATACACTGGACTGAAATAGAAACATGATTTGTCAGATTTATACACCTTTTTAAATAGCAAGCACATATAAAATAGCCTGTTGTCATGATCAAAACACTGGACTTAAATAGAAACATGATTTGTCAGATTTATACACCTTTTTAAATAGCAAGCACATATAAAATAGCCTGTTGTCATGATCTTTCACTGTAAGTGCCCATCACACACACACACATTTTTTTATACTGTACAAACTGTGACAAACTCGCTCAAACTGCGAACCCTACCCCGTCACAGAAAACTTTGTGCAGTTTTACATTTTCAAAAAACATCACTTAGATCATTTATACGCTGTT
Source organism: Gila robusta (assembly GCA_030770095.1). Taxonomy (NCBI): domain Eukaryota; kingdom Metazoa; phylum Chordata; class Actinopteri; order Cypriniformes; family Leuciscidae; genus Gila; species Gila robusta. The sequence continues at coordinate 406,784 of JAVALU010001581.1, forward strand.
TTCCTCATGTGGATCAAAAATCCTTGTCCCCATAAGGACAAGGATTTCGGGTATTGCCATCATTGTGGGGCATTTTGCCCCCATAAGGGTTTACCAGGACATACAGAGCAGTGGCGGAGCCAGGATTTTTTCATAGGGGTGGCCAGGCAAGGGCCAGCAAACAGTCTGGGGTGGCATATAAATCTTAATTATTTTAACATAAAAATTAGTTTAAATAATGTATTGGACTGTTTTAGTGCCTTCCTACACAACTGAATACAGTTCATTTGTACTTAATTGTAATTGAGATAGTAGTGAATTAGGAATCATGGAATACTGAGTGAATTTGATCTTTTTTATTATTATTAGCTACTTACCACCTCCAGGCATATTAATAAAGAGTACACACACTATATAGCTAAAGTTCAACTTGCTCAGTTAGCTTGGTTCTGGTTCTCAAAACCCCCAACATTGTTGCACCTTCATGGATGAGACATGCAGATAACTACTGTAGTTCAAAGATTATTTAACCTTCATTGAATTTTATATAATCAATTAACTCTTTAACTTTCTATATTAGTTGTCAAAATAAAGAATCTAAACCGTTCTATCATACCTAAATTAAAAAGGGGGGAAAACATCTATTTTGAATCCCTATGTGCAAGAATGTGAACAAGGCGGAAGTAAACAGCACATACAGTAAATACCAGAATGTAAAATAAGTTATTTTATGGATTTAAAAATGATAAATTTTTGTTTTCCCTTTACAAATTAACGCAAAATTACCGCCTATCTTCTAGTAGCCTACAAATGCACAGTGCTCACATTTATTTGAACATTAAAAAAAACACATAGCCTATCAGTTTGTGCCTTAAATTGTGATTTCACATGGCAGAATATTTTAGTCGAGACATATGTGACGCATATATAACAAATACATGCATGCAGTTTTGACACAGATTTTATCGCCTTTTTGATTATTTCATGAGTTAGCTAATTGACGACAGAACTACGGCTATGCCACATTGCGCGTGATGTGCAAGTACAGTACAACAGCTGTCAGGACAGGAAAGTTAGTTTTACTGACATTTGTTGACCTTACAACATCTCATCTTACCGCAGATAGCCTAACGTTACTGATTCAGGACAACGCGCTTTTCTCCGCATCTGACAGAAGTGTCACAAGCTTTCACACAGATCTTTCAAAATAAAAGTAGAATCAGAAAAAAAAAAAAAAAAGAGAATTACGTTGTTGTTTCTTTGACTGGACATATGCGACTCACTCAAAACGGTCTCGCAACCCACCAGTTGAGGAACATTGAATCTATATTTACTCTGCTCCGATCACTGCTCAAGCTCATTCAGCACTCGTACATTTCCGCACTCATTTGACTTGCGCCTGGCGCTGAGGTGAAGTTGGAGTGCGCGTCTGAAAAGTCTCACGTTTTTTGTGGTCTTAAAGCGACGGTTCTGTGTTTTAAAAACAAAATTCTTGTAAAAATAATAGCGAGACAGAAACAGCAGTTGTGAGAGGGGTGGCCAAAGGGGTGGCCAAGCTTAAGCCAAGGGTGGCCATGGCCACCCCTGGCCACCCCCTGGCTCCGCCACCGCACGGGAGAGGGAATTCAGTTCAAAAATGGCTGTTGGGTAAAAACTGTTTCTGGATCTGGAAGTGCGAGTCTTTAGAGCTCTGTAGCGTCTTCCAGATGGCAGTAGTGCAAACAGATCATGAAAGGGATGAGTACTGTCCTTAATAATAGTAGATGCTCTGCTGCAGCAGTGAAGCCTGTAAATCTCCTCAATGGGGGGCAATGGAAGTCCGATGATCTTTTGTGAGGTTTTTATGACCCTCTGCAGTGCAGCTCTTTCAGCCGTTGAACCGTTTCCATACCAGACTGTAATACAATACGTTAATACGCTTTCTACCGTGCAATGGTAGAAGGACTTCAGCAGTCTGGCAGAGAGATGGGCTTTCCTCAAAGTTCTGAGGAAGTATAGTCTCTGTTGGGCTTTTTTAACCAGGGCAACAAGTGTTAACGGTCCACTTGAGGTCCTCACTGACATGGAGGCCCAGGAGTTTAAAGCTGGACCCTCTCTCTACCTCCTCACCCCGTATTTCCAGTGGCTGAAGCTCCTCCTGGTGTCGCCTGAAGTCTATTATTAGCTCCTTTGTCTTCTTGATGTTGAGAGACAAGTTGTTATTTGCACAACACTCAACCAATCTATGTACCTCATCTCTGTAGGCAGCCTCACTACCATTTGAGATGAGCCCCACCACTGTTGTATCGTCGGCAGATTTGATAATTGTATTCCTGGGGTGAACTGGTACACAGTCATGCGTGTAGAGGGAGTAAAGGAGGGGGCTCAGCACACATCCTTGCGGTGCTCCAGTGCTAAGGGTCAGGGTTGAGGAAATGTGCGTGCCCAGTCTCACAGTCTGTGAGCGTTCTCTGAGAAAATCCATGATCCACAAACACAGTTGGTTGCTGAGGCCCAGATCCAGCATCTTTGTGAGTAGTCTGCTAGGGATAATGGTATTAAAAGCAGAACTATAATCTACGAATAGCATTCTTACATATGTATCCTTCTGCTCCAGGTGTTTCAGTGCAGTATAGAGAGTAGTATTTATTACATCCTCTGCCGATCTATTTGACCTGTATGCATATTGATGAGGGTCTAAAGTGGGTGGAAGTGCAGTTTTAATGTGTCCTAGAATGAGTCTTTCAAAGCACTTAGATATGATAGGTGTAAGTGCTATTGGTCTATAGTCATTCAGGGAAGTGATGTTGGACTGCTTTGGCACTGGGATGATGGTAGCAGTTTTCAGGCAGTCTGGTATGACAGTATGTGCAAGTGAGAGATTAAAAATGTCTGAAAACCCCTGCAAGCTGATGGGCACAATCCCGGAGGACCCTGCCTGGGATCTCATCCGGTCCAGCAGCCTTCTTGGCATTCCCAGTTTGTAAGACTCGCGTGACCTCATGTGTTTGGAGGGTAAGCGTGCTGTCAGCATAGTCCAGCTGTGGTAAAGCTGCATTGTCTGGTCCTCTCTCAAATCGGGCAAAGAAGCAATTGAATTCCTCAGCCAACATGGTGCTGCATGCTGTCAGTGGTTCTCTGCTGCCCCTGAAGTTGGTTATATGATGCACACCCTGCCACATGTGTGCCGTGTCCCTAGAAGTAAAGTGCTCTTTAATCTTCTCCTTGTATGCGGCTTTGGCTGATTTTATCCCTCTCTTAAGGTGGTGTCTGGAAGCACTGTACAGTTCTTTATTACCAGATCTGAAAGCAGCATCACGGTCTCTCAGAAGAAGTTGGACCTCCTTAGTCATCCATGGCTTCTTATTTGGGTAGACACGGATGCGTTTGTTGATTGTTACACTTTCCACGCAGCATCTGATATAAAAAAGCACAGTAGATGTGTATTTGTCTAGGTCCTGAGTTGAGAACAGACTCCAGTCAGTGTTTTGAAAGCATTCGTGAGGATGCTTCCTCCGGCCAGGTTTTAACCGTTTTACTAACGGTTTGCTGTCTCTTAATGCTGGAGTTAAAAAAAGTGACAGGTGATCAGACTGTCCAAGATTAGGAAGGGGTGACGTTCGAAAAGCTTTGGGGATGTTAGAATATACACAGTCCAATGTGTTCTCCCCTCTGGTGGAGCATTTAACATGTTGTTCAAACCTTGGAAGCACAATCTTCAAGTTTACATGATTAAACTCACCAGCCACAATGAATACGAAATATCAGGATAAGTGTTCTGTTGCTTATTTATAGCTGTTAACATGTATCCGAGTGCTGCATTAGCGTTTGCGTCTGGTGGAATATACACAGCTGTAACAACAACACCAGACATCTCCCGTGGCAGATAAAAGGGCCTGCATTTAAATGCCACCAACTCCAGGTCTGGAGATGTCTGTCAATGTCTGTCAATGTCTGTCAATGATGGCAGTGTTTGTACACCAGTTGTTGTTTGTATAGACACACAATCCCCCCCGGCTCTACCAGTGTCCTCGGTCCTATCGCTACGGTGTACAGAGAGGTCTGCTAGCTCGATAGCTGCGTCGGGGACTCCCGGGTGTAACCAGGTCTCAGTAATGATCATCTCGCAACTTCTTTGAATGGTCGACCGTGATGATAAACAAAGTCTCAACTCATCCATTTTGTTGTTTACAGACCTTACGTTAGAGATGAAGAGACTGGGGAGCGGTGGTCTGTAAGGGCTCCTTTTTAGCCGCGCTAGCACACCAGCCCTGCATCCTGGTTTTTGTTTCCGCTCTCTGCGCCGTCTCCGTCGTCCACTGCCGGATATGATAATCCACGGAGACCCCGGTGATCTGGTGATCTCCGCTGGAACTTCATGCATGTGCTGAAAGGTGACCGATACTGACTGTTGTTGTGTCGCCCCAATGTAAATAAATGATTCCCGAGTGAAACGAGTAAACTCTGAAGTACCCATATTACACTGCCAGAGTAAAATAAAAAATAACAACAAAATACAGTTCTGTTTCAGAGAGACAGAAAACAGCTGAAATATGATGTGTTGTATAATAATGCTGAAGCACAGATATTTGCAGTGAAGAATATGTTCTCTGAGCTTCATGTCCTCTACAACAGTCTCAGTCTTCCTCTACCATCAGGACACCTGAACGAAGATCCACAAAACCTGTCCGATTAAACATTATTCAGCTGGAGTGTCTAAATCATTTCAACAAAGAGCAGAAATAAGTGTCCAGTGATGCTCTTCCCATGAAAGCAGCTGAGTGAGTGTGTGTGTGTGTGTGTGTGTGAGCGTTCTGATGCTTTAGAAGCAGAGTGTGAGATTCGTCACATAGAGCTGGAATATTTCTCCTCATGTTGCTCCATCAAGTCATGGTTTAGTCTGTAGTTGCAGCAGTTTGTGTCTCCAGGAGCTTTTGTTCTGCTTTTGCACACGTTTCTCCTCCAGCGGCTCCTGGAAAACATCCACAGCACTGCAAGTGTTTGTCAGCGCAGGTTTTTATCTATTTATTAAAATCATCATCTGTAAAGATGCCTAACTTTAAAGTCTGGACTACAACAAAGCTTGTGCTCTTATTGCTCTGGAGAAAATATGCTGTTCATTTCACACATTTGAGCGCTGTGTTGTGATGAAAACAATGATCTGTCATGAACTTCAGCATCAACTCTAGAGAAATGTGTCCAGTAGAGGAACATCTCTGACTGCTGTAGTTGTGAGAGTTTTTGGCATCATTGAGCTGATAGGAAAGAAACACACAGGACACATGAACTCTAGAGAGAGCGTAAGTCAGACGGGATGCAAATAAATAAATGTGTGTGGAGTGTGAGTGTGTGTGTGTGTGTGTGTTAACATAAGCTATAATATAAGCTGATTTGCTTTCAAAGTGTTTTCTTTGAGAGAAGAGGGTTATCTTTTAAACAGTGAATGGTGTTACTGAGGTTAATTCACTAGGACTGTAAATCAGTGATAACTGACTATATTTGAAGAGATTTTTTATTTGGGGAAATTATTCACAGTAAAGTACTTACCGTATTATTGGCTCCTGTGTTCTTCAGTGAATATACACTACCTCCAGTAGCCGTTCCTGTGATTTTTTTTGGTGTGCAATTGGTCCGTTTACACACACACACACACATATATGATTAGAGCCCAATGTGTAAATAATTTAAACGCTGTTTTGTTATTAGAATCTGCTAACTAATACAGACACTTATTATTTTTAATCATATAATTTGTCACCTGCTACAGTATATAGCCTTTCCTCAAAATGTAGCAATGGTCTCAGATAAATATATATATGTGTATGTCTTCTCTAGAGAGATCAGATATGTCTGAATCTCAGGAGGATATCTTTGATCAGACATATGTCACGGTGTGTGTTACATCTCTGTAAATGCAAACAAAAGTTCTTTAGAAAAGTTCTTTATTTCATTCAAGATCTTACACACACATTGGCTTGACTTCTATGAATACTGAACACGTGTTTATGTTTCATAACCTCATTTAAAAACATCCAGAGCTGACTATGAAAACTCAGATTCTAGAGTTCATGAGAACTAATTGAAAGTCTTTAACTTAAATGTAATTCCACTGTAAAGACTCATGGAATATTAATGTTAGACATCAAAGTAGCTATTAACTTAGAAATAGATTTATGTTGAACTATTTTAAGTTAATAATAACAAATAAATATTTTCTTGAAGTGTCTTTAAACCATAACTGTAATAACAATTCCCAATATTTGTTTTTGACAGACAACTTTTTTTTTTACTTGCTCTAGTTTACAACATTCCTGGCAAAAAATGTTCTCAATATGACTGTTTTTTTTTTACTTGTTACATTTGTCAGAAAAGTAAATTAATTATTTTTATTGTTTGATTGTTATAACACTTTCAGTAACAATAATTAATATTGTAGTAGCTTTTTTTTTTTTAGTTTCTGGAATATCCTATAATTGGACCACTAAAACAGAAAGCCTTATTCTCAGCATAACAGAACACTTACTAACAAATGACTGTTTTATTCACCTCACAAAACTATACAACAACAAAACAGAGATGCATAAATAGGTCTTAAGGTCAACATTTATTATCTACAAATATTTTAAACTGTGCATTTACAGGTCACAACAGTTTCACTTTATGTATATATATATATATATATATATATATATATATATATATATATATAATGAAAACTTATGGATTTGTATTGAAATGAAAGATTGTTGCCAGAAACACTGAAGCAAAGAAAACTCACAACGACAAAGTTCTCAAATGTGACATATTGACCTTGTAAATAATGTGAAATAATGGAAATAAACATTAAGTAAATGTAACATACAAAATGGTATATAAAAAACCAGAGAAAAAGTTATTGTATGAATTAAGCAATGCCAAATGTCTTGGCACAAGCTGTGGCTAATGCCATGTCTTCTGAAAAGTCCTGAAATGTTGAGCACATATGTAAATGGAGGCTCACTGCGCAGGTGTTGGCCGTCAGAAGGCTTGACCTAACCCTGGATCAGGAACGGGATTGAAGCTTTCTCCTGAAATCCTGCCAGTGGGACCTTAGATGCCTTAGATTCAAATATCCTCCAGCATCACGTTCTCAATGTTTCCTTCTCAAAAACAAAAATGTACATTACTAGAACAGCAAATAGCAAAACTTTTGAATGTTTTTGTGTTCCTGTGGATTACTCTCGGACTGTTTATTCTCTTGGTGATTCTTCGCTGCCGGCCCTGGACTGTTTTCTGTTGTGGACTGATTTATGTAAGTTTGCTGTCCTGACCTTACGCCTGTTTTCCGATTACGAGTTGCTTTGTCTCTACTGTTGTGTTTGCGGGTGATTGACCCTGATTGTACGACCAAGATTACAATAAAGCTGCAAATGGATCCTCACTTTGCTGAAGCCTAGTACTTAGCAAAACAACCAACCACTTATGATATTTTACATTTTAAGTGTTAGATTTATCTATTTTTCTAGATTCATTTCATTGTCAGGAAATATCAGGTCGATTTATCATGCGATTGTAGCAGATTGATTGGTCGCGATGGTTTTAATCACTCTTTCTCCCTGGACCAATCAGGACGTAACTGCATGCTATATAGTCAGGGGGTGTGCCCTCTACACTTTGACTCGTTGCGGGAGGCGCCTTCCCTCTCTGGATCTTTTCGCGTCCGTGGTGCAGTTGCGGTAATTCGACAGGTAATACAGTGCGGCTAAATTGTCTGTTGCCTACAGGCATCGTTTGTGTTAGGAGGATGGGCATTACAGCGTGCAGTGTCTCTTTGCAGTGTCTCCCTGTCATAAACACAATCCTTCCTGTAACGGAACCGGGTTGAAGTTGGCTGCTGGTAGGTTGGTCAAATCTTTCTCTTTGGATATTTTCTTTTCTGAGTGTTTAAGTAACTGGCCATTTTATTGTAGGCTTTGTGTAGCTGTACTATTGGCACTATTGGTGTCTTGGTGTGAAGCTTCCTGACGGGTATGTAAGTCTAGTTGGTTTTGTGTAGGCAGCTATTAAGTCACCTTGGCTGCCTAGATTTGCCCTAGATTAAGCTTGTTGTTTGTTTTATTTATTTTTGGTTTACTGATTTTTTTCTTCCCCAATAATTTATTTTCTTTTCTTACAGTTGCTGAGTGCCGAAGGTGGAGGTGTCGGTGTCCCTGGTGGTGTTGTCTCCTCCGGTGTGCGGTGTACACACGCACGCACGCACGCACCCACACACACACACAGTTTAGGTTTGCTATTTATCCCGTGATTGTCATACATTGAAAAAAACTGCACTGTCCCATAATCAATATGTGACGCGATTTGTCCCGTATTTTTGTTCACAGAGCTGTTGATTTCTCCCACTTACCGCTTCTAGGTTTCGGAGGATCTTTGGCGCTTCTCACAACCAAATTAAGCTACAGCCTTTCACAAGTTAGAAAGAAAAAGCAAAGCCAATCGGATTAGCGATGTCGGTTCGCGAGGCGGGACTTATAATAATAGAGAACCGCGTGTACCAGGAATTGCGCCTTTTTCACAGAACGCTCGAGTGGTTTTATACATGTCATTTAATTTTTATATAAAATTGGTTTTATATATAAATATATTTAATTTTTATATAAAATTGGTTTTATATATAAATATATTAAATTTTTTTATCGAAATTATTGCTGGGCCAAATCAGTGGTCATTGGATATTGGTAGGGACACGTCCCTAGCGTCCCTACCAAATTCTACGCCCCTGTCTGTTGGTAACAGTTGGTAGTTAGCTAATGTAATAATAGCTAAAGTATCCATTAAAGGTTGTATCAGCGATTTCAGGCCCAAAAAAGGCCCAAACATAAATGATCACATTCATCTAATCTTTCCTAACGATCCGCTAGCTGCCCGCCCCATAAGCAGGCCGTCAAAAAACGCGTCTCTGTAGGCAGCCTAGTAGCCTACAAATGCACAGTGCTCACATTTATTTGAACATTAAAAAAAAACACATAGCCTATCAGTTTGTGCCTTAAATTGTGATTTCACATGGCAGAATATTTTAGTCGAGACATATGTGACGCATATATAACAAATACATGCATGCAGTTTTGACACAGATTTTATCGCCTTTTTGATTATTTCATGAGTTAGCTAATTGACGACAGAACTACGGCTATGCCACATTGCGCGTGATGTGCAAGTACAGTACAACAGCTGTCAGGACAGGAAAGTTAGTTTTACTGACATTTGTTGACCTTACAACATCTCATCTTACCGCAGATAGCCTAACGTTACTGATTCAGGACAACGCGCTTTTCTCCGCATCTGACAGAAGTGTCACAAGCTTTCACACAGATCTTTCAAAATAAAAGTAGCCTATAATCAGAAAAAAAAAGAGAATTACGTTGTTTCTTTGACTGGACATATGCGACTCACTCAAAACGGTCTCGCAACCCACCAGTTGAGGAACATTGAATCTATATTTACTCTGCTCCGATCACTGCTCAAGCTCATTCGGCACCCGTACATTTCCGCACTCATTTGACTTGCGCCTGGCGCTGAGGTGAAGTTGGAGTGCGCGTCTGAAAAGTCTCACGTTTTTTGTCGTCTTAAAGCGACGGTTCTGTGTTTTAAAAACAAAATTCTTGTAAAAATAAGAGCGAGACAGAAACAGCAGTTGTAAGAGGGGTGGCCAAAGGGGTGGCCAAGCTTAAGCCAAGGGTGGCCATGGCCACCCCTGGCCACCCCCTGGCTCCGCCACTGAATGTGAGGGACTATTGCAAAAATAAAAGAAAAAGAAGGCGATAAGATGATTGACTTTGCTTTGGTCCACAATGCAAAACAGTAATAATAAAAGTTCATGTCAGATTCGGGTTGTGACTGTCGCTCTGCCAGAGAACAACGGACTCATCCGAACTCGACAATCACTAGAGTTTAAAACTGCAATAAATAATAACAAAACAAAAAAACTTAAGTATAACTGTACTTTAACATAGCAGTCAACTCAGTCACATTTTACAGCATTCATAATCATATTCCCAATGTAATACAGTGTAACTGGAGAGCTGTATAAATGACCCAGACGTGTGTGTGGATCCAAACGCCTGAGAGGAAGATTTCAGAGGCACCAAACGCAGAAATAAGAGCCGGTTCAGAGAAGCTCTTCTTCACGGGCCGCTCTGAAACTCACGGATCGCCGGGATCCTCCAGGAGTCCATGCTTGCCCTCGAGGACTTTCACTGTAGCCGAGAGAGCACTGACAGACGACACACAAGAATAAGGTTATGTTTTTAAATCTCTACATAATAAATCACTGTCTTATCTTTCAGATGCAATTTCCATCCATAAACCAAACAGGTCCTTGAGATCCTGTAATCCTGGTGTGCTTTTGATCGCTAGAACGAGCCTTCGCTGTCGTTGGTCCTAGTCTTTGGAATAAAATGCTTCTCTACCCAGGCCCGGATTAAGAATTCAGAGGCCCCTGGGCACAATGTCTTGTAGGGCACAATGTCTTGTAGGGCCCCACAACCCACACCGCACCACCCCACCTCACCTCACCTCACCCCAACCCAACCCACCTCACCCCACCCCACCTCACCTCACCCCACCTCACCTCACCCCACCCCACCTCACCTCACCTCACCTCACCTCACCCCAACCCACCCCACCCCACCTCACCTCACCTCACCTCACCCCAACCCAACCCACCTCACCCCACCCCACCTCACCTCACCCCACCTCACCTCACCTCACCCCACCTCACCTCACCTCACCCCAACCCACCCCACCCCACCTCACCCCACCCCACCTCACCTCACCCCACCTCACCCCACCTCACCTCACCTCACCCCAACCCAACCCACCTCACCCCACCCCACCTCACCTCACCTCACCCCACCTCACCCCACCCCACCTCACCCCACCTCACCCCACCCCACCCCACCCCACCCCACCCCACCCCACCTCACCCCACCCCACCTCACCCCACCCCACCCCAACCCCCACAATCAAGCTTTTGAATTTTTAGATACTATTTGCTGGTAACACCTCTAGCGAGCAACTAGCTGGTATACTAAGCAAGCACATAGTGCCTCACCTTTACCAATCCAGTTATATGAATCAAATTCTTCCATAATTAACACACAAACACGAACACACACCCATTAATGTTTCCTTCCTGTCTGTCTCTCTCTTCCTCTCCTGTCCTCTACTCCTCAGCTCTCCAGGGGCTGAAAATGTTGCAGTTCTAGGATACTATCCACAAACAAATTGCTTTCAACTTATGTGTGCAAAATTCAGAATTTAACGAATGTGCAGCAATTTGTACAAATAGAGACATTTTTGTGAATAACATTTTTAATTTTGTATTAGTGATCATAATTTGCGCATGCAACAAAGAGGATGTAGCAGGTGACGCGTGCATTTATTGACGTCTTTTCTGCATCAATCTCATTTGAGTGTATTCGGCTATGCTTAAAGGATTAGTTCACTTTTTAAAAAACTTTTGCTGATAATTTACTCACCCCCATGTCATCCAAGATGTCTATGTCTTTCTTCAGTCGAAAAGAAATTAAGGTTTTTGATGAAAACATTCCAGGATTTTTCTCCATATAATGGACTTCAATGGTAACCAGACGGTTCAAAGTCCAAATGAGCGTTTCAGTGCAGCTTCAAAGGGCTTTAAACGACACCAGACGATGCATAAGGGTCTTATCTAGCGAAACGATCACTCATTTCAAAAAGAAATAAAAAACTTTAAGTTTTATAAGCACAAACGCTCGCCTTGCTCTGTTCTGTGATGCGTGCTAGTGACGTCACGTAATACGCAATTACGTTGAAAAGGTCACGCTTCTTGACGTTTGTGGAAGTACCGAGTCAGTGTTTACAAGTTGAACGCGCAAACAAAGTCAAACGCCGTTTACAAAAAAAAGAAATTAAAAGGTAAAACAACGATGTCGGGCGATTTTGAACTTAGAGGAGAAGATGAGATGCAGTTTTTCACCTTTCTGAACCGGAATACACAGAGGAAAAGCGTGACCTTTTCAACGTAATTGCGTATTACGTGACGTTACAAACGTGCATCACAGAACAGAGCAAGGCGAGCATTTGTGCTTATAAAACTTAAAGTGTTTTATTTATTTTTGAAATGACCGATCGTTAAGCTAGATAAGACCCTTATGCATCGTCTGGTGTCGTTTAAAGCCCTTTGAAGCTGCACTGAAACGCTCATTTGGACTTTGAACCATCTGGTTACCATTGAAGTCCATTATATGGAGAAAAATCCTGGAATGTTTTCATCAAAAACCTTAATTTCTTTTCGACTAAAGAAAGACATAGACATCTTGGATGACATGGGGGTGAGTAAATTATCAGCAAAAGTTTTTTAAAAAGTGAACTAATCCTTTAACGTGTAATTAAACGCGTTGAGTTGGCTCATCAGATTTTTTTTGTACATAGTTGGCTATTATTAGTATGATTTTTACTGTCTGTTAATAACACTGTCCGTCTCTTTATGTTAAGGTTTGTATTAATTTCGATATGCCAGAGGGCAGAATAAGACAGGGAATTAAAGAATGCATTGTAGTTCTCTGGGCCCGTGCCCATATTGCTCAATGGGTAATCCGGGCCTGCCTCTACCACGTTTAAAGTATCTGCTTAAAAAACATCTTTTATCAATAGCTTTCAACCAGGTATAATGTTTATATTGTGTGGAGTTGTGTTATTTTGTATTGTTGTATTTGTATAGCCTGGGAAAACCCAGACAACTTCCGGCAAATTTAGATTTGCTCTGAAAGTTAGTCTGGCAAAGAGCTCATTCTAACCCATTTCCAATCCGTCGAAATCGCGGCACCAATCAGAAACGTTGGGGCGGGCTTTACACGATGACGACAGCGCTGGGATTTTGAAGCAGATTTTGTAGCCTACATTACAAAGATGGATGCCGCCGTCGAACATCACTCGTTCGAATCAGCTATCGCGTCTGTTTTAAGCGATTTGAACGTTTCCTTTTTGTTAAAAACCGAGCAAAGAACAACACTCGGAGATGTTTCTCCGCCGCTCTGCATACGTCATCTCCTTCATCGCTCTGATTGGTTTTAGGTCTATCCGCGACGTCCGTTGGTGACGCCCCTCTGGAAATGATTTGTCTATGACGCTTTGCCAGACCCTAACTCAGTTACAACTGAGAATGGTCTGGTTTTAACCAGGCTAGTATTTGTATTGTATTGTATCAGATTTTAGGTGTATTGTACAGCACTTTTGTGTCAACCTTGAGTTGCATCGAAAGTGCTTAATAATAAATAAAAAATGTAAAAAGGTTGTATTTAAAGTATACACCACGACCACTAGAGGGACAAGAATATAGAAATTGTTAATATATCAATATTTGACGTTCTTGATTAAGCTTTTTGTTGTTAGGATGACAAAACAATAAAAAATGATTGAGACAGCCAATCAGATCAAAGTAGGCGGGGTTTAATCATCACAGAAGACGCTTTAGTTTTAACAGTGAAAGAGTGTCTGGTGAGATGAGAGTAACATTTAGTCTCCCTGTGGTGAAAATCCAGCTTTAATGTTGTTTATGTGTCTATGTGGTGTTTTTAATATGCTTTAAAGTAACACCAGGTAGCTTTTCAACCTTCATAATATATTTCCAAGTCTCTTGTGATGGTACATCGACCTACAATAGGTTGAATGACACGTCTGCCATAGCCTGACGGGGTCTGTAGCGTTTTTAATCGTACTTTTAAACTTCGGGTTTCGGGTAGTAACCGGCGAACAAAGAGAACTACAAAACTCGACTGCTTTACGGCATATACGTCACTTCCACCACCACCCCCACTTCCTTAAAATCGCAGGGCTGTCAAGTGTCACGCATTGAGCGTGACAGTCACTCATTTCGGTCTTTTGTCACGCTCTCCCGCCACACATTGTATTTCTCACGCTGAAAAACTATTTGTAATATATTTAATATGCCGCAGTGCCCAAAACTCTGGCCGCGCCGCTCTCACTGTGGAACAGGCATGAATTCAAGCGCGTCTCCTCTGGTGTTGTTCGTCTGGTGTTGTTAGCCAATCAGAAAATAGCACTATTGTATCTGGGTAACATTTAACGCAACAACCAATGACACCCCGTAGTCTGGGGTGTTTTTTTGTCTGCCTGACTATGTTACGGAAGCTATCTTATCCTCCGTTTATCTTCATGAATCAGGTAATGATTATTTGTCTTGCCTCAAGCTATAATGCAAATCGATTTGTAAAATTTGCAGATTTATTTATGGTAGCTTGACATTATAATATTGACGATATATGGTTATTATCTACCACTCAAACATTGCATTGAAGTATCATATAGATTCAGTAAAACGGTAACCAATAGACTAGGCTACTATAATGACACTGGCTTGTAAACGTGATCATCGCGATCATTTGTCGTTAGAAAAAAAATAAAACCCATGAAATTATATTCATATGACATGCTGAAATATATGCCACTGTACCTGGGATGAAGACATTTCACACGCGACGCAAGCAGAACACCTGCATGTGACCTCCTCCTACAGTGTTCAGGGCTATCAAGTCGACAGCATTGCTGAGTATTTTCTCCTTAAATATAAATAAATCCTGTAAAACATGTTGCAATGCCGTTTTGGTAAGTATCCTCGTAAACACAGTCGGTTATGTCTTGGGTGAACAAACAGTTTTTTAACATTAATAATAGGCCTAATCAGAAATGTTTCTTGAGCAGCAAATCACATCAGCATATGATTCCCTCAGGAAGAGTTCATGTTTTCTTGCGTGGCCGGATGTTGGACTCATGAACAATAATCACGTTGTTTGAATTCGTTAAAACTGATTTGCCGAAATCAAAACCCGTACATTGAAAGGGATTTGCCATTAGCGCGAGTCCGGATCGAACCGGGAGCGGCCAGACAGCAGAGGATTCACAATGATTTGTCCCAAAAGAATAATTAATTCTCAATGTAGAGTTTGTTATGCGTATGGTCTGATGCGCGTGAGGGAGCGCTGTGATTGGATGATGACCGGTGTCGTGATCATTCTCTTGTGTCGTGTTGCTGTTGTATCAGTCAGTGGTTAGATCAGCGTAGCACTCAATAAACGGAACAAATAAATTAGGCCCAATATGCGGGACGTCCCGGCTAATACGGGACAGTTGGCAACCCTAGTATCAGTATATTGGATCCGTGCGGCTCTTAAAGTGACAGCAGCCTAATAATCCTTCTTAAACAACGAGACCGAGATAAAATCACTCACTGCTGTCAATTTGCGATATTTCAATAATGTTAATATACCGTTCCGCCCTAATACTAAACCTGCATCCGAAACCGCATACTGTATAGTAGGTACTCCATTTGGTTTGAAACACTTCACAACCTTTACAAAGTGTTTTATATAGTATGAATGGCATTTAGATGTACTAAATCCACTCCTGTGGCCTCCTGTGGTTCAGAACCGCACCGGAAGCAGAAGCTCATCCGCAGACTTTCACAGAGAGTTTTTCATCTTACTCTGTTCTTGCCTCCTATATAGTAGAGAAGCGTTCGATTGCGGATGCAACTCGAGTCTCTAATCAGTCCCTCCAGGATTTCACGATTTTTTTGTGATTTTTGCGATCAAAATGACTGATTTTGTGGTGGTAATTTCCAGAAATTTGTGAAAAAATTTGCGATTTTTATATTTTATAATTAGGACATCACATTTACCATATTAGTATTATGTCAGATGCACAATAGTCATACATGACACAAATCACAAACAAAATGCATAAAGCTTGTTTATTTGGTCTAATCAAATTCTTTTTTTAAAATTGTGCTGTAGCCTTTTGTTGTTGCTTGATTAACATTAACAACAGCAGGTAAATTAGGTTACTGTCACTTTAAGACCTACTACAGTAATGACAAACGTCCCAATCAGTTATTACTGATTGTTTTACGAAAACACTTGCCAAGATGAATATTTTGAAGTAATTGTAGCTATGTGTATTTGTTCAAGCGCTATAAAGAGAATTCAATATAGAGCTGGTAATATTCTAACTAGGCCGACAGGCGGTGACACGCAGTCAGTCATTCAGTCAGTCACACACACACACACACACACTTGCAGTCAGGGCCGGTTCTAGACATTTGGAGGCCCTAGGCAATATTCATGTTGGAGGCCCCCCACCCCCAATAAAAAAACTCTTGAAACAAATATGATTCCTAACCTTTTAATTTATACAACATTTAATTTTAAATGTTTTTACTTATACAGTACATAAGTTTGGACACATTACTATTTTTAATGTTTTTGAAAGAAGTCTCTTATGCTCATCAAGCCTGGATTTATTTGATCAAAAATACAGAAAAATAATATATTATAAAAATTTAAAATAATGGTTTTCCTATTTTACTATACTTTAAAATATATTTCTGTGATGCAAAGCAGAATTTAGTGTCATGTGATCCTTCAGAAAACTTTATAATACTCTGATTTATTATCAAATGTATCAAATGTTTTAAAGTCTTCACTATCACTTTTTATATATTTAACACATCCTTGCTGAATATTCCTGTTTTTTTTTTTTTTTTTTGTATTTTTGATCAAATAAATGCAGGCTTGTAGAGCATAATAAAAAACTTCTTTCAAAAACATTAAAACTAGTAATTGGTCCAGACTTTTTACCAGTATAGGCTACTGTATGTGCATATTAATCAAACTTCATCTAAGGTCATCTCTTTTTTGTTTAATGAAGATGTTATTGTTATTGTTATTTTGCTGTTTTATTCAATTTATTCACAGTTCCAGAATACCACTTCAGTGATATATGCTTTTATCATTTTTTTCATAGCTGGTATGGGCAGGATTTTTCCCTCCCATTTAATCAATATTGACTGCAGATATTGTCATATTATTAATATAAGTAATATGATATTATGCATTGCATTACTACCTTAAATATGCTATACACAAATCAAGTGGACGAGAAAGACACGATCGCTACTGATTAGAAGAAAAAAAATCTAAACTGATATTATTGGCGTAAGTAGGCTGATGTCAGACAGGGTATAATCTAATCATCAGGAGAATTTAGAAGATAGACCCATGAGATCCTTTATTTGAAACATTTAAAAATGTTGTAGTGTGTTGGCTTTTTAACTTTGAATACAAACGTCTTGTCTTTTACTTTTGTAGCGTTTTTAGTCAGCTCCCGACGCGATGTTATTCATTGTACGCGCAAATTCAAAGCGTCGCGTCTGGGCACGTTAATGACGCTCGCGCTCTTTTAAACTCGTAATAAAGCGGTGAATGATTTTTCCAGAAATGACGCTGATCTACAGTACAAGTTTATATTTAGAATACATTGCAATCACTCCAAAATAGATGACGACAACGCACACACCTGCATTACGAGCTGTGCTTCTTTGCGTACCTATTTAGGCTTTTGCTACGCAGCACCTGATGGGCTCACTGGCGTTAGTGTGACGTAATGTAACAGTCTATGGTTAAGATAAACATCGTCACTATTTTTAGTTAATTAATAAATATTGAAATAAATTGTAGGACATTTGTACATTTTTTTTTATTTTTTTATTTTTGTCCCTCTGTCTGGGCCCCATCCCGCCAATCGGGCCCTAGGCACGTGCCTAGTTTGCCTTTGCGTTAATCCGGCTCTGCTTGCAGTCAGAGACAGACTGTCACTCGACTGGCTGAAATTAGTTCTCTTTCACGGTATACTGCGCTTTTAATAATTCTTTTTAGTACCATCGAGCATATCATATTTTTTGTTATGTCATTCAATCATGTTAAACGCGTTAATAAGTTTGCCGTACTGCCCAATGAAAACCTGGGCGCTTATGTGAGAGGGCAGGAGAGACGCATTTTCTTTCGCCATGTTTCTGACAGACCGCTCACAGACATCACGCGTGCGCAACATCTGTACCCACGTAAAAATGCATTGAAACTTTAATTAACTAGAGATATTTCAATTGGGTGATTATAATTTAATGTTTTGTGAGGTCTTTTTTTGAATTTTTGTGATTATTTTGCGGTTAAATTAGGAATTATGCAGGATCGCAAAAAAATGCGACATTTTGTTGATTTTGCGTTGTATTCAGCGATCGCAGAATCGCGAAAAACTGGAGGGACTGTCTAATGCACGTGTTAATAAGGTGCTGAGAGTCACTCACCATCCCGGTCTGATGATCCGGTATCTGCCACACACGGACAGATCCAAGACTGTAGTGATGGCCGGTTCGTGAACGAATCGTTCTTTTGAACCGGTTCTTTTTAGTGAACCGGTCGAACCAGTACACTAAATCGGACTGAATCGTTCGAAACAGTTCGCGTCTTGCGTCAGTGCTGATCCACAAGTTACTAAAGTTACTCACTTTCAGACATGCCTGACAGTCCCTCGAACTCGAAATAAACCAATATCCCGGAGTATATTTTACTCTAGTAAATCCAACAGTTCACTGAACTGAGACGTGCTGAGGAGAGAAGTGATGAGCACGAGCAGCTGATACTGCGCATGCGCGTACTACCGAACCGAACGCACAGGTACAGCGCCTGCAGCACGTTTTTCGAAATCGAATCACCAGTACACTCACTGACTGAACCGAAAACGGTTTCTTTCGGACGCGTCCGACATACTGAGAACCGATGAGCTGGAGATACTGAGCATGCGTGTAATTATTTTCCCTGGACGAAATACATGCTAGGCTACTTTATTATTTTGTTGCAAATCAAAAAGGGTTACAAAATAAAAAATATTGGAAATGTTTATGACTTAATTACTGTATTATCACTGTATGAGTTTTTGAAACAACTGGTGGAGCGAAAGTATTAAATTATTTTTTAAAAATAGGCTATATATATTGTCTTACATTACTGTGCATTGTTTTAGTTGAAGATGCTGTTGAAGGCTAAATGAAGAGTGTTTTATGATCTCAATAAGGGATTTTGGACAAAAATAACTGAGTTACAGTAGGCTGTTTTAACAGAAAGATGTATGGCGATTAATGAAATTCCTGTACTGTAATTATAATTAATGACACATTCACAAATTTAGTTTGTATTAAATAAACTGTTTTAATAAAACTGTCAAAGTGTTTCAAACAATACACCATTAAAGTTTAACAAAGAAGAATTGTTGAAAACTAGTGCACTTGCACTGTATTTAACTCAGGCAATGCCTGTTATTATCTTGCAATATTGAACACAGATTTAATTAGGCTATCTTACATTCAGAAATATGAATGTTGTTTATAAAGCATTACAGCAAAATAATTAACATTAATGCACAACTCCTACATTTTAAAGGTTTGAAACAATTAATGTTTTGTAAAACTGTCAAACTAAACATATAGGCTATTTGTGTTAACATGAATGCATGATATTTTCAGTGTAACAGTGTTGTCTCTGCGTTGTGTTGTGTGTTCACTCAAGACGGACACCGAATCAAGCTTTAAGATGGATTTTTATTCTGTTGAATAACAAAGAACAGCGGTGATCAGTTTCAGCAATCACCCTCGTGTATTCGCAGCCATTCACTCTCTTGGCTGGCGCGAATCTAATTACTCATTTACATAAACAGTTATAAATCAACAAATTTTAAACTCATGGTCTGTACCTGTTGAATAACAAAGAACAGCGGTGATCAGTTTCAGCAATCACCCTCGTGTATTCTATAATGGAGGTGAACATTAAACTTAATATTACAATACATATAACAGTGGCACGAACACAAATCAAATAACATACATCTAAACACACGTATGACTCGGTATTAACCCATAAAATGCTTATACATTTATCACAATATGATTTACTCATGGAGCACTCACTCTCTTGGCTGGCGCGAATCTAATTGACCCTACCGGAACCAGTTCATCCTACTACCAGCTCTGGGCGGAGAGTGCGATTTAAAGGGGCCATACATGAAAATAAATGTAGCAAGTGGAAACACATATTTGACCCGTTACATTCCCCCTGCTGAATTCCACTTGCTTCTGCACAGAATAGCTCCAAAATAATGACCAAAAAAAAATATTACAGACTACAAAATTACATCAGGTACATATCCTCAAGAACCATATACATTAGTAAGAGAGAGAGGAAAGAAAAAAAAATAGAAAGTGTTCAAAATTTCATGAAATTGTCAGTTCAATTCAGTGTAGACACTATTCCCCAAAGGAATTAAGGTGGAAAGAGGGGTGGCCAATCCCCTAGGCACTCTTAGACAAACATGCCCGTTACATGTTAGCTAAACAATCACAATTCATATAATTGAACACACAAGTTGCTCAGCAGCGAGACTTCACTCCAGTCTCAAATTAATGTATCACAATCTCTCAAAACATCAATATAAACGTCACAGTAACATTTGCATCAACCAATATAGCAAAATGTATACCAGAAAGAAGAGAAGAAAAGAAAGATAAGATATTCACTCAAACAACATTCACGTTTACCCCAGAACTTTTTGCTGGTTCATTATCTCAATGAATCTCGTCACTGGTTTAAACAATCTACCAGCTCTGGATCTCACACGACTAAGTGAACTTCCAGCAGGAAAGTTACGAACACTGATATTCAACAGTGAATTGTTTCCCTCGAAACGACCACCAATAGGCGTCGAAAGACTCAAAGAAACCGGAGCAGATTTATCAACTTGCTCTGCAGCGGATTCAGGTACACTCCTCTCCATATTCTCAACTTCCTCATAACCCTCTGGTCCCAGATGGGTAGTGTTAGAGCTGTCAATCACATGATGGCCTAATTCATTAGCTTGAATCGCATCCACAGCCTGTGTTGGTTCAAAACCATCTGCAGTTTCCTCCACATAGTCCAAGTCTGCATCATCAGAAGGGAGCTGTGATACCCACTCTCGTGTCCTGTAATTGGTAGTATCCACAGACACATCAGCAGCCTCAGAATCAACACTCTCTGAGCCACTTAGGTGGTCTTCGGATGGCTCACCTTCCAAGTCATCATCAGGAAGTGGAAGAAAGTTAACTGGCATTATAAGGTTGCGATGTACAGTCTTCACAACACCAGTACCACTGTGCTGAATTCTGTAGGTATGACTGTCTGCATTAAGTCCAACAACAGTGTACACCGTGTCCTCCCAAAGATCAGCAAGCTTCCGTTTTCCACGGGCTCCCTTGTTGTCAAGCAAAACTCTATCACCAACATCAATTGGTCCTCCTTTGACTCTCCTATTGTACAAGTCAGCATGTCTCTTAAGCTGTTTCTTGGCAGATGCCTGTGCAACGCACATTGCCTCCTTCATATCTCTCCGAAGAGCCTGGACGTAATCGTCATAGTTCACAACATCAGGATCGTCTAGAACAGTTCCAAACACCAGGTCAATGGGCAGGCGTGGAATCCTTTCAAACATCAACAGGAAAGGAGCATACCCCGTGGTTTCGTGGATGGTACAATTAAACGCAAAAGTCAAAGATTTGAGTACTTGCGGCCATTTGTGCTTGGTCTTTGCCGGCAGAGCACGTATCATATTGCCCAGCGTCCTCTTCATCCTCTCACAAGCTCCATTCCCCATTGGATGATATGGAGTTGTCCTCGATTTTTGGACTCCAGCGATCTTCAACAGCTCCGCTATCAGGGCACTTTCAAAGTTGGCTCCTCGATCAGAGTGAATTCGGCCTGGGAAGCCATATACACAGAAGTAGTTATGCCACAGTTGATGCGCCACTGCTTTGGCAGACTGATTTGGACACAAGAAGGCATTAGCCATTTTTGTGAAGTGATCTGTAACAACAAGAACATCCAGGGACCTGTTGGCAGAGTCCTCCGCTGACCAAAAGTCTATGCAGACGAGTTCAAGAGGCTCTGTCGTAATGATGTTCTGCAACGGTGCACGACCTTCCGGTTCAGGTGTCTTGCTGATCACACATCGACGACAGCACTTTACGTACTCCTTCACATCCTTCTCCAGGCCAAGCCAAAAGAATCTCTGCCGAGCAAGATACAGAGTCCGCTGCTGACCTTGATGTCCTGCTTGATCGTGAATGCCTTTCAGAACCATGGTTTTCACTGCGTCAGGCACAACATACAGGTAGGTTTTTCTCTTGGTGACACCATTCTTTGACACCCTGTACAACACACCATTCTTCATCATCAGCTTTCCCCAGTGTTTCATAAGTTTCAAGACAGCTGTCGGTTCATACATTCGTTCCCTCCTATTTGGTCTCCGTCCTCTCTCGACAAAACAAATCAACCTGCTCAAAACATTATCTTCCTGTTGTATTTTCATTAGATATTCATGGGACAGCACATCAACGTCTGGTGATTCAGATGGCATTATTGCTTGCGGAAGGTGAGGCAGTAACAAGGCATGAGACTTGGAGTTATTACTATGCCTACATGAGTGCAGCACAGCTTCCACTTCCTGCTTTGACATTGTACCAGGTAAGGAAACTTTAACTGTATTACAGGGAATGGCCATTCCTCCCGTATCGGAAGAACTGTCAAGGGGGTGAGTAGACCAACGAAAGACATCTTGGACACAGCCTGTGTGCACAGCTGCAGTTTCAGCCAGCAATTTATCATAAGGAACTCTTGTCAGACGATGGAGTACACTAGGGTGCACAAAGGGCTCTCGGCTCAAGGCGTCAGCAACTACGTTTTTTGGACCAGGAATGTACTTAATATCAAACTGGTATGGTGCTAGTTTTGCAACCCATCTGTGTTCACAAGCATCCAATTTTGCTTTGGACAGGATATATGTTAATGGGTTGTTGTCAGTCCAAACAGTAAATTTCTGACCACTGAGCCAGTGATGGAATTTGTCACAAATTGCCCATTTCATGGCATAAAATTCTAACCTATGTGCAGGATATCTCGACTGAGCATAGGTAAGCGACTTGCTCGCAAAAGCAATAGGCCTGGCTGTCGTCCCATTGCTAGGAACCTGTGACAATACAGCTCCAAGCCCATTACTAGAAGCATCCACTGAGAGGAGGAAGGACTCATTGAAATTGGGATGAGCCAACAAGACTTGATCAAGCAAAGCCTGCCTTAATTTGTGAAACGCTCGACTGCATTCCTCAGTCCAATCCGAAGCAGACAACTCTCTCCGACTTTTTCTCTGTGACTTTTTCTGGTTCGGTAGCAATACCGTCCGCACTGATGATGTGACCTAAAAATTTAACAGAATTCCGCAAGAGGTGACATTTCTTCGGAGCAAGCTTAAGATTGTGAGTCTTCAAACGTTTAAACACCATTTCCAGGCGCTCCAACGCCAGCTCTTCGTTGGGTGCAAACACCAGGACGTCATCCAGATAACATAATAGGCTGTTGAAATTCTGATCCCCGAATATCGTCAACATCATCCGCATGAAAGTGGCCGGACTGTTACACAGGCCCTGCGGTAAACGATTATACTCGTATAACCCAAAAGGTGATGTAAATGCTGTGTATTTCCGGTCATCTTCATGAACTTCCACATTATAGTAGCCAGATGTGAGGTCCATGGTTGAAAAATAGGCATTTCCACCCAACGCAGCAAGAGCATCTGCTTGATGGGGGAGGGGATGCGCGTCTTTGATCGTGCGAGCATTAATCCAACGAAAGTCTGTGCATATTCTCAAATCTCCTGACTTTTCCCAGACTAGAACAAGAGGTGATGCAAACTCGCTACTAGATTTTCGTATGATCTCACGTTCTTCCATCTCATTCAAAGCCTGCCGAAGTTTGTCATATTGATTCGGAGCAAGGCGTCGATACGGCAACCGAAAGGGCTTGTCGTCACTCAGGCGGATACGATGAACAAAGCCGGTTGCCTTTCCACAGTCCAACTTGTGTCTGGAAAAGATAGAATGATACTGAGAGATAAGCTGCACCAGTTTTACTTTGCAGTCTGCAGACACATCACAAGACTCCACATCCAAGTCAGCTAAGCCCAAGTCGTGTAAGACTGCCGTGTCATCAGCAGAACAGGAGACATTAGGCCCAGATTTGACTGGTAAACTTAGAACATCTGTTACACTCATCTTATCTTGCCTGTCAGTTAAGACATCAGCTGTTCTCTGAACTTTTTGCTCTAAATCAAACGAGGAACCATCAGCAAACTCAGAGCAGTCAAAATCCTGCAAAGCCATGCAAGGAAAAGCATCAGCAAGCGTAGAATTCCTTTTCAAAGTCACTGCTTTGTCTGAAGGGTTTATCACTTTAAGGGGAACCCATCCATCTTCACGAATCAAAGCTACTGTTTTTCCAACCAGCACTGTCCTTGGCCTTGATTTTACTCTACTGGGCTCTAAAATGACAGCACTGCCAGCTGAGATGTCATGAGTGCTTTGCAGTTTACCCCAAACTAAGTTTTCAGTCATGGGTTCGAGTGACACTGCCTTTTTGATCTTTACTGATCCCACTAAGTCGGGGACAGTGCCATTCTTCCACCTCTCCACATTGGCTAGAAGATCAAGAAACTTGTTTTGCTCATTGATATCACACTCACGTTCAGACGCACTTATTAGTAACTCCGAAGAACTTCTCAGCTGAAGAATCAAATGTTTCAAGAGGTTACTGCCAAGAATTAGATCATCACCCTGGCCTTTGACTACTAAAGTTGGAACAGTGACATGACAGCCGTACACATTCATATCTAGCTCGCACACTCCTAGTGGGTTTGTTCTGGTGCCTCCACATCCCACCAAAACAACATCTGTTGGAGCAAGTGAAAGGTCTGACAACACACCAGTACTCAGCAATTGAGGTAAGATCTTGGAGCTCATGGTGCAAGCCATTGACCCAGTGTCAAGCATTGCTTTTGCCTCTACTTTTCCACCAATAATCACTGAAGTGTAAAAGAGATCATCATATGGCTGAAGTTTCTGAGTATTTTGCAAGACAACTGTACATTGAGAACTATACTCTTCACATACACTTGTATATACAGATTCCAGGTCGTAATCCAACAACGATGGGGGGTCATCATTTGGCCTTGCACTCACCACCTCCACATGCAGGCCTAGTCGTTTCCCGAACGTTGAACAGCATCTGTTTCAGGCATCACATTATCAGTGCAGGCTTTGACTTTAGGACACTCAGCACGTGCATGTCCTGCTTTGTAACAAAGAAAACACAGATGATTTGCTCTGCAGTGAAAATTGGTGGTGTGGCCAACATCTCCACACACCTCACACGGTAGGGTAGGCCTCCCTCTGTTTCTCTGTGACCTATACGCATGCCGCTCTGTGCCAGCCTGACGATTTGATTGCCCATGCTCCAAGACACGTTCCAACATTGCCAAGATTCGCTCCATGGCTTCAACAGGTTCTTTAGGCTGAGCTTGACATACAACGGAGTCAGGTTTAACAGTTTTGTGAACCTTTGATTCATGAGGCTGGACAGCAACATCCTGTTTCAAAAGAGTAATGGCAGGGGCGCTCTAGAAACAGAGCCACATCGTCTCTCTCTGCCATACTCCTCCAACCGTGCGTGTACATCAGCCGCAGTCCATTGCTCCACAGGTCTGCATTTAAATATAAGGGAAAGCTCAGGGTCAGGACAATGTCTGATAAACATAACAGTGAGCTCTTGGGATAGATTGTCAATCTTCTTGTCCTGTCTCTTTAGACAGTCCTCAGCCATATCCATGGCCCTATTCAGCCTCAGCCAATAATCAAAGGGATCCTCACCAGCGTGTGGAAGTGTGCCGTAAAAATCAGCTAATGGCATGCTAGAAAAAGCTGTGTCACTGAAATGTTGTTTCAACAAATCAAAAATAGGACTCGGGCCTTTGCTCAAATCAATGGAAGGGTTACTACGCCAGCCCACTCTCACAACTTCACGAGCCCGCCCCAAAAGCCTACTAATGACTTCATCAGCTTGTTCTTCGATTGGCGTCCCTATTTTGCGCAAATATGACAGCACTATGGCTTCCCACTCATGTATAGTGTATGGCTCAGCCCGATCACCCCTGAAACAAACAGGTTCCTTGATTTCAGATTTTAGAACTCTGCTCAAAACAGATGAGTCTGCACTACTTGAACTGCACACTTTAGACTCTAAACAGGAAGCGATGCTCTCCCCAATAGAGCGTCCCATTCGTTCTACCATCCCCACTATTAATTCCATTGACTCATCCCCTCTCAAACTGGGTTGTTTCAGTCCACTTTCACTGAACTTGGGAGGTTGAAGACTTGAAGTGTCATTTATATCTTGTACAGCCTCTAAGGCAGACATTGGAGTAGACGTGACAGGAGTATAATCAAGTCTGCCTCTCCCAACTGATGGCATAGGAGAAAACATGAATAGACCTCTACCTCTTCCAAAACTGTTGTCTGAATCCATATTCTATATTGACAGTAGCACTGAAGAACAAAATATACATATATTACTCAAAAACAAATTGGTATTTTGTTTCAAAACTTCAGAAAAGTACTTTCAGAAAAAGAGGTAAAAAAAAATGAAAAAATCTGAGTTCAAAGTCCAGTCAAAATGAATTTGCTAATTTTCAGTCTCCCCAATAATAATTTCCAATAAACCTCAGTCATCAGAAAAAAAAAGTTTTTTTTTTTTTTACAAAAAAAAGTTCACAAAAAAATATATCCTTCAAAGTTCAATCTTCAACGGTTATTTTTGTAAAATAAGTCAATGTTGCTTTCAAATGGATACCACAATACCAGAAATGTGTTGCTCTCAGCAGTGAAACGTGTTCCTTTTCTCCTCCTTGTGGACAAAACCGGTATTGCACCAAACAGCTTCGGCGCGAAAACTCTCGTCACCCACGGCACGAACTTCTCCGGAAATCTCCGATCAGTCGTTCACCAGACTGCTTCCAGAGTCACGGTCACGGCACCATTGTAACAGTGTTGTCTCTGCGTTGTGTTGTGTGTTCACTCAAGACGGACACCGAATCAAGCTTTAAGACACATTTTTATAGTTAATGACACATTCACAAATTTAGTTTGTATTAAATAAACTGTTTTAATAAAACTGTCAAAGTGTTTCAAACAATACACCATTAAAGTTTAACAAAGAAGAATTGTTGAAAACTAGTGCACTTGCACTGTATTTAACTCAGGCAATGCCTGTTATTATCTTGCAATATTGAACACAGATTTAATTAGGCTATCTTACATTCAGAAATATGAATGTTGTTTATAAAGCATTACAGCAAAATAATTAACATGAATGCACAACTCCTACAATTTAAAGGTTTGAAACAATTAATGTTTTGTAAAACTGTCAAACTAAACATATAGACTATTTGTGTTAACATGAATGCATGATATTTTCAGTGTAACAGTGTTGTCTCTGCGTTGTGTTGTGTGTTCACTCAAGACGGACACCGAATCAAGCTTTAAGATGGATTTTTATTCTGTTGAATAACAAAGAACAGCGGTGATCAGTTTCAGCAATCACCCTCGTGTATTCGCAGCCATTCACTCTCTTGGCTGGCGCGAATCTAATTACTCATTTACATAAACAGTTATAAATCAACAAATTTTAAACTCATGGTCTGTACCTGTTGAATAACAAAGAACAGCGGTGATCAGTTTCAGCAATCACCCTCGTGTATTCTATAATGGAGGTGAACATTAAACTTAATATTATAATACATATAACAGTGGCACGAACACAAATCAAATAACATACATCTAAACACACGTATGACTCGGTATTAACCCATAAAATGGTTATACATTTATCACAATATGATTTACTCATGGAGCACTCACTCACCGCAGCCATTCACTCTCTTGGCTGGCGCCAATCTAATTGACCCTACCGGAACCAGTTCATCCTACTACCAGCTCTGGGCGGAGAGTGCGATTTAAAGGGGCCATACATGAAAATAAATGTAGCAAGTGGAAACACATATTTGACCCGTTACATTAGGAACAGCTTATTTCTAAATAAGTTCATTAAAGTACAGCGAGAGCGGTTCAAAAGCATATGGAGCCGCCAGCTCTCTCTCTCTCGCGCGCGCGCGCGCGCGCGATCGGCGACGTTCCCTATCAAGGCTACGGAACTTCGACATTACGGATGTCGTATATGGGAACTCCTCTCATCCTTCACTTCCGCTGAAATCTTATAGGCTAACGCCAGCAGAGCTGGCCAATTGACGCAAAATATGCAAATACTGAAACCTCGTAGCAGTAATAAGCAAGTGCAGCGTCAATTCCCTTCAGAATCTCTCTCTTCACGCTCAAATCGTGTGCTAGAAAGCTGATACTCCACTAACAACTTTAGGATTATTTCGCCGTCGTTGAAGTTGCGCCGAGATACTTGCACTGTCTCCTGCATCCGATGGCAACTATCTGCAACCTGTGCTCGGGCCCCATCGTGCCCCCCGACACGCACCTGTTCTGCGTCGCGTGTATGGGGCTGGCCCATGCTGAGTCAGCCCTCAGGGACGGAGGGTCCTGCGACCTCTGCGCGGACATGTCTCTTCGAGCTCTCAAAGCCAGGAGGGAAGAGGCTCGCGCAGCAGCGGGGATCGGGTCTACCGCCGCCACTGAGCCGCTGGTAGCCCCCCCCCAACCGCGGAGTCGAGGTTCGTCCACCGGTGAGCTTTCCCAACCCCACCTTTCAGCCCCCTCGCGAGGTCGCTGACTTCGTTTCCTTCGGGGCGAGTGAGGAAGACGACTCCATGTCTCTGTCTGCCTCCGAGAACGACTGGGGTGCGGAGCAGGCCGCACCGCGGGCGGCCGCGGAGCAAGAGACCCCGGCGGACCTGCAGGACGAGCTCTTCCGTATCCTCTCGAAGGCCGTCGAGGAACTGGACCTCTCGTGGAAGGCTCCCGACGAACCTTCAAAGAGCAAACTGGATACGTGGTTCCTCCAATCGAGCCGCTGTCAGGCCGCTTCGAAAAGAGGAACACCGTTTTTTCCTGACGTGCATGAGCACGTGGTGAAGTCGTGGGTGGCCCCGCAATTGGCGCGCACTCTCACTTCCACCCAGGCCATGTTTGCCCCCGTGGACGAGGCGGGGGACCACGGCTACCTCCGCATCCCCCCCGTCGAGGAGACCGTCGCCGCGCACCTCTGCCCGTCGGCTCCCGCCCTGGGCTCGGACCGCAGCCTGCCGTCCCGAGCCTGCAGATTTACGGCCCACCAGGCTAACAAGGCCTACGGTGCCGCGGGGGAGGCGGTTTCTGTGTTGCATGCCATGGCCGTTCTCCAAGTGCTGCAGGCTAAGCAGCTCAAGTCTCTGGATGACGCCGCCTCTATCGACGCTGACGCCATCCGAGATCTCCGTTCGGCCACGGACCTCGCGCTCCTGGCCACGAAGCGTTCGGCCCAGGCGATTGGCCGTTCGATGGGGTTCCTGGTGGTCCTCCACAGACACCTGTGGCTCACCCTGTCGGACGTGCAGGAGGCCGATAGGAAGACGCTGCTGAACGCACCGATCTCCCCTGCAGGCCTGTTTGGAGATGCCGTGGAGAAAGTCACCGAGCGTTACTCCGAGACGCAGAAGTGATTCCTCGGAGGGCGCCGCCGCAGCCGCAGCCTCGCTCCCGTTCGTCTTCCGCCTCGGGCCGCCAACCTCAGGCCGCGGCTAGAAGACAGACAGCGCCCCGCCCGGGACCGGATGCCCGTAGATGCCGTAGCGGCCAGTGGCAGGGAGCGGGGAAACAAGAGGACGCAGAGGAGCCCGCGCAGAAAGCCCACCGCGTCCCCTGCGAGGCCCAAGCAGTCGTCCTGACCGCCCGGGCAAGAGGAGAAGAGAGTGCCAGGTCGGCCCCGCGTCCAAGCGGCGCGCTCTAATGCACTGGGTCCCTCAGCGTTCTGCGAGCGACACGTGCAGTTGTTTTGTGAATGTTGTCAATGTTGTTTCTTGTTCAAAAATAAAGCAGATCACTACTTCACAAACAGAGCTTTTTTCTCCTCTTGCACCACACACTGTGTTACCCGCCCTGCCTTCGAGCAGCGCAGAGTCACAGTCAATAAATATTCCCAGCCCTCGCATAGCGGCGATGACCGCAGCGGCAATGACCGCAGGTTTAGATCAGCCCACGCTCAGTCGTTTTCAGGCAGCGTGGGAAGCTATTCCGTGCATTTCGCCGTGGGTGTTGAATATAATTCGGCGCGGGTACACACTTCAGTTCAAACGCAGACCACCCCGCTTCTGCGGCGTAATTCAGTCATTAACTTTGCCCCAAAACGCTCATGTGCTGAGGCAAGAAGTGTGCAGCTTGCTCGAAAAGAAGGCTATAGAACCGGTTCCCCCGAGGGAGCGGGAGAGCGGATTCTACAGCCGCTACTTCGTTGTACCGAAGAAGGGAGGGGGTCTCCGCCCCATTCTGGATCTGAGACCCGTCAACAGAGCGCTTCACAAGCGTGCCTTCAGGATGACTACTCTGAAGCAAATCCTGGCGCAAATTCGCCCCGGGGATTGGTTCGCTTCAGTGGATTTAAAGGACGCTTACTTTCATATCCAGATAGTAAAGCATCACAGGCGATTCCTGAGGTTTGCGTTCGAGAATTCGGTGTACCAATATACGGTGCTTCCGTTTGGACTAGCCCTAGCCCCCCGAACATTTTCGAAATGCGTGGACGCGGCACTTTCACCCCTCAGATCAAGCGGGATGCGCGTCTTGAACTATCTGGACGACTGGCTGGTTCTCGCGCAGTCGAGAGAAACGCTGGTCAGCCATGTGGAAGCCCTCCTTCGACACTTGGAGATGCTCGGTTTGAGGGTGAACGTCCAGAAAAGTGTGCTCACACCGAGCCAGACTACAACATTCCTGGGAGTGTGCTTGGATTCAGTGAGAATGAGAGCGTGCCTCTCCCCCGAGAAAGCGGAGGCTCTGAGTTCTTCTCTCGGTCTCTTCAGACCTGGCAGGCTCGTCCCACTGAAAGAGTTTCAGAGGCTACTGGGACGGATGGCAGCGGCTTCTTCGGTGTGTCATCTGGGGCTGCTGCATATGAGACCACTGCAACACTGGCTGAAAGCGCACGTCCTCCCGAGCGAGTGGTATTCTGGCCACAAGCGCATTATGGTCACCCGCGGATGCGCCCGCGCCCTGGCCCCGTGGAGGAACCCAGATCTCTTCAGCTCAGGCGTCCCTATGGGCATAGTGACGCGGCGCGTGGAGGTCCTGACGGACGCTTCGTCCACCGGATGGGGAGCCGTCTGCTTGGGAAAGCCCGCCTCGGGTCGGTGGTCAGGGAAGCAGATGGAGTGGCACATAAATCGTTTGGAACTAGAAGCGGTCTCTCTAGCTCTCAAAGCCTTCCGGTCTCGGCTGGAGCAGCAGCATGTGTTGATTCGGACCGACAACACTTCCGTGGTCTCGTACATAAATCGCCAAGGCGGTGTACATTCCAGAGCCCTATTCAGGCAGGCGGAATCCCTTCTGCTGTGGGCGGACCGGTTTTTCCTCTCGCTGAGAGCGGCTCACATCCCCGGCGTTCTGAATTGGGGGCGGATATGCTCTCGAGAAGCGGGATTCCCCAAGCGGAGTGGAGGCTTCACCCCGGGACCGTTCAGCTGATATGGAATCGTTTCGGCAGAGCGGAGGTCGACCTCTTTGCGACGAGCGAGAACACGCATTGTCAAATGTTCTCCTCGCTGTCTCGTTCCCCCCGGGAGGTGGATGCGCTGACTGCGCGATGGCCGAGAGTCCGTCTCTATGCTTTTCCTCCGGTGAAAATTTTGCCCATGGTGTTGTGCAAAATCAGGGAGGAGAAGGCGGCGGTGACTCTGGTAGCCCCGAACTGGCCAAATCAGCCCTGGTTCGCGGATTTGGTAGAGTTACTGGCAGGACAGCCATGGGAGATTCCGCTCAGGAAGGACCTTCTGTCTCAGGCGAGCGGAACGATCTGGCATCCCAACCCCGGGCTGTGGAGCCTCCATGTGTGGCCGCTGCATGGTCGCTGAGCGGGCAGGACGCGCTGCACTCGCGAGTTTTGAATACCATCGCGGAGGCGCGAGCCCCGTCCACCAGGCGCCTGTATGTTCTGAAGTGGGGTGTGTTCTCGAAATGGTGTCAGGATGTCGGTATAGACCCAGCGAACTGCTCTGTGTCAGATATTCTACGCTTCCTTCAGTACAGGATGGATGAAGGGAGCCTACCATCCACTCTGAAGGTATATGTGGCCGCTGTTGCCGCGTTTCACCCCCCTATTGACGGACAGTCTATCGGTAGACATGCGTCGGTGACACGGTTCCTCAAGGGAGCTAGGAGATTATGCCCTGCACGGCCACCTTCGGTGCCGCCGTGGGATTTAACGTTGGTCTTGGAGGCTTTGTCGCGACCGCCTTTCGAGCCCTTAGCTTCGATTGCCATTAAGGAGCTATCGGTTAAAACGGCACTGCTTCTCGCTCTCGCTTCAGCGAAGCGGGTTGGGGATTTACAGGCTTTCTCTGTGAGTGAAGATTGTATTCGCTTTGGACCGGGAAACTGTAATGTAATTCTCAGACCGAGGCCGGGTTACGTTCCTAAGTCGCTCAATACCCCGTTCAGAGCGCAGATTGTTTCTCTGCCTGCCCTGTCCACTGAGCCATCAACCTCTCAGGATTCGGTTGCTCAGAGTGCTATTTGCCCAGTCAGAGTGCTCAGAGAATACATTTCTCGCTCGGCCGCTTTTCGACAATCGGACCAGCTGTTTGTGTGCTTTGGTGGGTGCAACAAGGGACGGGGGGTCTCTAAACAGAGGCTTGCTCACTGGATTGTGGACGCTATTGTTTTGGCTTATGATTGCCTGGGGCAGAAATGCCCCCTTAACGTCAAGGCCCATTCGACTAGAGCGATTGCCTCCTCGTGGGCTTGGACTAAGGGTATGTCTATTCAGGATTTATGTCTTGCGGCTGGCTGGTCTTCTCAGAACACGTTTGCCATGTTTTACAAGTTGGATTTGCCCTCTGTAGCGTCTCGAGTGCTTTCGGTGAGTTGATTGCACACACAGCATTGAATAGAGCTGCTCTGCGCTTTGCCCATGAGTTGTTCTGTGTGCTATTTGTGTGTTTGTACTGTTGTCACCGCTATGCGTTGGCCTTCTCTTACTGTTGTTATTGCCCTGTTTTTCGACAGTGCAAACTTCCCCCGGTTATACTGCTCGGGATATGCAAATTCTGGCAGTGTTTTGTGAGCTTGTGATTGGTCCCTTTGGGCCTATCAGAGGTTAGAGGTTCGCTATTGGTCAATCTCGGCCTATCAGATGCTCGCATACTGGGGGGGCGGTCTTGGTATTGGGTCTGTTGTCAGTGGTTGTTTGGCTGCCACGGCGGGATTCTATACAGTTCCCATATACGACATCCGTAATGTCGAAGTTCCGTAGCCTTGATAGGGAACGTCTCCGGTTACTTTCGTAACCTCGGTTCCCTGAAAGGCAAGGAACGAGACATTACGCTCGCCGCCGTGTTCGCTATTGATTTAGCGTTTTTGTTCGATTCTGAAGGGAATTGACGCTGCACTTGCTTATTACTGCTACGAGGTTTCAGTATTTGCATATTTTGCGTCAATTGGCCAGCTCTGCTGGCATTAGCCTATAAGATTTCAGCGGAAGTAAAGGATGAGAGGAGTTCCCATATACGACATCCGTAATGTCTCGTTCCTTGCCTTTCAGGGAACCGAGGTTACGAAAGTAACCGGAGACGTTTTGCTACAGCGATTCTCAAGAATTGTTGCAGTTTCGAATCACCAGTACACTGAACCGAAAACTGTTTCTTTCGGACACGTCCGACATCTGAGAGAGAACCGATGATCCTCGCGGGATGAAAGAATTTACGTCATTACGTCACTCTAAATGACGTCATTACGTGATGACGTAAACGAACCGTTGAACGAGTTTTTTGAACCGGTTCATTGAAACGAACTGTCCGAAAGAACCGGTTCGCGGAAAAGAACCGAACTTCCCATCACTACACGACTGTCGAACCCAAGCGGTTCTGATCTCCAATCGGGCCTCCGTCCACCAACACCGCCAGACTGGGCCACAGATCCTCAAACTCCTGCAGAACACACACACACACACTCACACGTCAAACTCAGACCAAAGCCCCTGAGAAAGCACTGCGAGCTGTGGAGTCTGTGCTTACGCTAGCAGAAACCGTACTGGTGTGAGCGCTGACGTTAGCGCTGGTGAGCGTGAGCGGTTCGCCACACATCTGACAGAGGCGTCTCATGAACGGGTGATCTGGGATACGGACCCCTATGAGCTGCAGCAAACACAACATTAATGACACACGTCTTAAACACATACAACAGGGAAAACATTCACTAAAGGCCGCTTGTGAAAAAGAAGTGCGCTTAATTGTACTGAGTGAGCACATCTTAAAGTCCCCCTGTGGTGAAAGTCCAGCGTTTAATGTTGTTTATGTGTCTATGTGGTGTTTATGCTTTAAGACAAACCATGTGTAAATTCATAAGTCGACAGCATTGCTGAATATTCGTTCGGTGGGTTGGTATTCGATTTGAAAATGTGACATTCGAATATTCGTTTGTTTTTTTGTTGTTTTTTTTGCACACCTGGCATCCCCCTTGAAACGGTTCTCATTCACCCTTGAATATGTTTTACACTATGAAATCTGGTGAAATATAATACTTAACATAGCCTATTACTTCGTTATAGCTACTTAATAAATATATTTGCTTCTTCTTGGACTACTAAAAGTGTTTCTGCAACGGGAGTATTCTCTGGCTAGAGCGCAGAACAGCGGAGTTTGTATGGATAGAAGTGCATGCCTGAGCTTGTATTTTGGGTTAAGCTGCGTTGCTTTGACATTGTGGAAAATAGAATAATAGAAACAAAATGTATTATCCTTTTTACCCGTTATTATCAATCTAAATTAATCTACTGAAATTAATTGAAATTGTTATTGTTATTTGCTACCATGTTCTTTATTTAGGCTATTACAGTTCGGTCATTTATTTTTCGTTTTTCTATATTTAAATTTCGTTTTTATTTATTTAAATTTCGTTTTTATTTTTTATTTAAATTTCGTTTTTATTTTTTATTTATTCAAATTTCGTTTTTATTTATTTAAATTTCGTTTTTATTTATTTAAATCTACCCTACTTTGTCATTGAGAAAAATATTATAAGACTATACCTTATTAAAAATATTGCTTAAGTTAAAAGACCTGTGTGTGTGTGTTTTATATCACTAGTGCAGTGTCCATTCTCGGAGCATATAAGCCCTGCTTGCGTGAGGCGCGCCGCTTCTTTATTTAAATCTACCCTACTTTGTCAGTAACTTGTTAGTGAGAAAAATATTAGACTACCTTATTAAAAATATTGCTTAAGTTAACAGACCTGTGTGTGTGTGTGTGTGTGTGTGTGTGTGTGTGTGTGTGAGGCGTGAGGCGCGCCGCTTCCGGCTCGCGCTGTTCTGTAGTTTATTAAAAAATTATTAATTCTGAACCTGTCGCGTCTCGCCTGTCTATCTATATTGCACCAAATACGACACTGCACTCCCTTGTGAAGTCGTTTGGATGAACGGTTCTCGAAATAATCAAAATGCAAACGGACGGACAGACAGACAGACATAGCCTATAGAGATTCCGAAGCTTCGAATATTCGATGTTCATTACTACCGAAGCGTCGAAGCTCAAAAAATGGTATTCGGACCAGCCCTATTGTTGAGTATTTTCTCCTTAAAACTGCAGTGAACCAAAGACAGTCTCAGAAACATGGTTTGAAATCGCTGGTGTTTCTGACGTCACAAACTACCTTGTAACCAATCAGATCAACGTGTGATCGTCAACCAGTGGATCTCCGAGCTGAGTGAGTGAGTCGAGGCGGGGCTCATTTGCATATTCATAGAACCGTGCATACTAAATGAGGCAAGGGTGTCGAGTTACATTCAAGATATTTTAAGGCATGAAGATTTATTTTTTTGTCATTTTGGTGATCAAAGATGAGTTGCAGGTTACAAGAGATACAATTATTGACTACAGGGGGACTTTAAGTATATTTCAAAACTGTACTTGCAAAGAATATAACATTGATGAAATGAAAGGACACTTAAGTGTACTTAAAGACCGACACTTTCAGGGCTCTTTGGTAACACTAATTTACAGTGTTACATGCATTTACTGTAGTAATAACTATACATGATGCATAATTACATGGAACTAACCCTCAAACAAACCCGAAACCTACCCTACAGTACGTGCACATACAACATTTTACATTTACATTTACATTTAGTCATTTAGCAGACGCTTTTATCCAAAGCGACTTACATCTGAGGACTAAAGCAAGTGAGTCATCGTGAAGAGGGAAGAACGACGCAAGAAGTGCTCAAAATACAAAGTTCAGGCATTGCTCAGAGTAGCAAAAGCCAGACAAGGGAAGATTTAAAAGGGGAAGGAAAGATTTAAAAGAGGATTTTTTTTTTTTTATGTTAAGTACTCACAGAAGAGATGAGTTTTCAGTTGTCTTTTGAATGCGGTCAGGGATTCTGCATTACGGACGAGGGTGGGGAGATCATTCCACCAGCATGGAACCGTGAATGAGAATGTTCTGGAGAGAGATTTCGTGCCTCGCTGTGATGGCACCACGAGCCGTCGCTCCTTGGCCGATCGTAGGCTTCTGGTAGGGACATAGACTTGTAGTAGGGAGTGAAAGTACCTTAAAGTACATTTTAAATCTTAATTTTAATAATCTTTTGTCATGCTTTACAGAAGTACATGGATTCTGATTTGTTAAAGCTCATGTAAAGTATTTGATTATAAATTTTACGGTAGGGGAGAGCCGGGACGGTTGAAACACTTTTCAGATAAACGTTGTTTTCTAAGATAAGGTTACAGATAGATTTTTTTTGTGTGTGTGATCAACAACTCACACATGTGTTCTCTTAGTATCATGTGTTATTCGGTAGAAACATAGAATGATTTAAGTAAAAATTTACGTTGAACGGGAGTTGGGCTTTGTTTCAATCGTCCCTCCAGAGCGGGACGATTGAAACACAGGGGTGGGACGGATGAAACATAACAGTTTAAACGGTAACTATTCATCTAATTCTTGTTTTTATGAACAATACCTGACAAGTAACTTATGTACATATTGTTACAAACATATTTTGTCATTTATTTTCATTTTAAGGTTCATATTAACATTTTTGTTCTGTCGCCCAATAAACAATCGGCGATAAGCCTTTGCGCATTTTGCGTAATCTTTCTAATAGGCTATTTTGAAGAAGACAGACAAATCCGTTTACAATTAATTCTTACATTTATTCCTTGAGTCATATTGAGTGATTTAGTCATATTGAGTGTTTTCCTATGACCAGGTTTAACTGGCACGAGTCACTGTTTCAACCGTCCCGACAGCGCCTCCAGCCATTTAAACCTGTTTTGTCCGTAAACTAAAAAACTCTGATATTATACACTTAAGGGTGTGATGCAGTACTAATACACCTGCCGTATTATTATTATAATGGCACATGAAACAATAAATACAACTTGTCAGTCAAAAAAAAGTACCGCAGGAAAGATTTCACTAACCACACTCAAAAACAGCTTTCCGGCTCTAACTTTAAAACGGCAAGACGTAAAGAAGAAAGGTTTTCGCGGGTCTGATAGGCATTGCGTGCTGTACGTGCTGACGAAATTTGACGTACATAACGTGAGTGGTTTTCAAGGAAATCTCAATGTTTCATCCGTCCCGCGTTTCAATCGTCCCGGCTCTCCCCTAGTACGTTATGACATTACATTTAAAGTTGATATATTTTAAATGTACAAAATTGCATTGAATGTGTAATTACAGATCAATTTAAATACATGACTGTGATGGCCGATGACGGGGCCACACAAAAGGACGGTAACTGAGTACATACATGCCTCCTTCTTTCTGGGTTGTTTACACGTTATTTTTGTAGCATTTCGTTGCAGATACCTTAGTTACAGATCATACCCATTTCATAGTAATGACAGACACATACTGTATTTGGTTTGTTTTCACGGTTTTATTTCCAATTTGTTTTATACCATAAATTACTAGTTTGGGTGCACACTTTCTAGTTATTATTGGTTTATTGTTAATGTCTATTTCTTTTTGAGTTTAAGTTACTTGCGTGGGAAGAGCGGAGGTTTGGTGCTGTCTGGGATGCTGCGCTCCGGTGGAGGTCCGTTCCACTAAAAGACCGGCTGGCGTCAGGTGCCGCCATTTTGTTCGGTTGGGCGAATCCATGCTGCTAATTAGCTGGGGGGTGCAGGGGTAA
This sequence comes from Gila robusta, assembly GCA_030770095.1. Classification (NCBI taxonomy): domain Eukaryota; kingdom Metazoa; phylum Chordata; class Actinopteri; order Cypriniformes; family Leuciscidae; genus Gila; species Gila robusta. The sequence goes on from JAVALU010001581.1 coordinate 444,877, forward strand.
TTCTATGTATATTTTGTTGATTATAATTCTATGTATATTTTGTTGACTATAATTCTTTAGGTATATTATTTTAATTATGACCCCTTTCTTCATATTTCTGAAATTAATTACTTTATTTATTTAAATTGTGTTAAGTGATGTTTGTATTATTCCCTGTGTATGTGTAATGGACTAGTCCTTTGTGTATATAAGTTCCCCATGTGTTATTTGGGAGGTCATGTTTTTTTGTTTAGTTTGATTTGATTACTGTTAAGTTTGGTTCTGTTCAGTTGATCCTTTTTATGGGCCCAGACCTGACTTTATTTCATTCAGTTTTCAAGTTATTTAATTTGTAACTTTGTTTGGTATTTAATAAGTCATTTTCTTTGCTTGGAAACCCTGCATTCTTTGCCCTTGACTGCTTGGTCCTTCACGATGACATACAAGATTCAATAGAAATATTTTAGATGATTATAAATACATTCAGCAGTAACTAACCATATTTTAAAGGCAATAGAAGTAATTATGGACTTAAATATTAAAGGGATAGTTCACCCAAAAATGTAAATTCTGTCAGTAATTACTCTCCCTCATGTTGTTCAACCCCGTAAGACTTTCGTTCATCTTCAGAACATGAATTAAGATATTTTTGATTAAATCTGAGAGCTGGATCACTCCTCCATAGGCTTCTTAAGGGATCGAAACTGGCCGGCCCAAAAGTTATGAAAGATATCGTTAAAATAGTCCAAGTGACTACAGTGGCTCAATCTTAAGTTTATCAAGCGACGAGAATACTTTTTGTGCGCAAAAAACAAACAAAAATAACGACTTTATTCAACTATTCATTTCCTTCTCTGTGGGCCTCGAGTCAGTTAACGTAGTGATATTGCGCAAAGCTTCTGTGTTGCACGTCACACGCAGGCTCACTATTGGCCGACGCTGGTCATGTGTGTGATGCGTGTGACGTACAACCTAGAAGCTTTGCGCAAAATCACTACGTGAACTCACTCGAGGCCCACAGAGAAGGAAATGAATAGTTGAATAAAGTCGTTATTAGGGCCCGAGCACCGATGGTGAGAGGACCCTATTGTTTTTGCTCCGTTTATTATTATTCCGCTTCTTCTCCAAAGTGAATCGCTTTTTAGAGGGCCTAAACATGCTCGAAAACTCATGAAACTTTGCACACGCTTCAGAAGTGGTGAAAATTTACGTGTGATATGGGTTTCAGAATTGGGTGGGGCAAAATGGCTTAATTGCCCCCCCTAAATTATTGCCCGGCTCTAGGTTTCACGTACAGGTATGAAATTCGGTACATACATGTAATGACCCAATACCTACAAAAAAGTTTCTTGGAGCGTAGCCCTAAACACAACTGCAAGTCAGCTTTTTTGAACTTTTTGTGCAGTTTTTGCCATTTCCTGACGTTGTACTTTAAAGGGTAACTAAACACTAAAACAACTTTTTTTAGTTAATGATCTGTAAGAATGGAGCTTCATAAATGCTGTTCATTGATTCCAGTAAATTTTTTGACATTTGGGTTTAAAGTGTTTTAATTCTACAATATATTGTTTAAAAACGTCTGAGTGCTGCCCTCTTCAGGTTGAACGGTGGCTACTGCAGTTGAATTTTCCCATTGGTGGTTGCGGTGGTTCGTGACGTAGCGGTTGCAGGTGACGTAGACAGGTTCCATACAAAGAGATGCGTCTCAGGTGCACGCCCCCCCTCCGCTGGGCTCTGCCCACTTTTGCAGCATTTTTCAAATATTGCCAGTGGGTGGAGTCAGGCTCTGACCAGGGGTTTAGTTACCCTTTAACGAACTCCTCCTACAGTTTTGATCTGATCCTCTTCAGTTTTGGTGAGTGTAATCTTAAGGCCTTTGCGACGTTAAATTGCGAATATCTTGAGTTTTCGTCGATGGATGTGCCCTCGGTGGCCTGAAAAATATAGATTTCAGCCTCTGGGTGAAATATGCATCATCAGAGAAGTTCTCTGTAAATTTTGCTTGCAGTTCCGATGTTGCTAGGCAACCACAGACAGCCTGCAGTAACTCAGCCATACAATGTCCGATCTGCCCCAAACTTCACATGTTTGATAAAGCCCCGTTCACACTACAAGCGACTTTGTCACTGCATGTCGCCAGTGGCTGGCGATGAGGTCGCTAGTGGGGGTTCCCACTACTGGTTGCCTTTATAAATAACATCCAATGATGTGGAGAAGGATCATGCGCGCTCCGCTCCTATTCGTTGTCGCTCCCGAAAGTCGCTCTTCATTTACATAAAGTTAAACAGATCTCAACTTTGTCGCGTCGCCAGACACGCCCCATCCGGTAGCCAACGGTCGCTGCCGCGCGTGTCGCCGGAAATCGCCTGCTCCCCATTGAAATGAATGGTATCGTGTCGCTTTGTCGCTTGTAGTGTGAACGGGGCTTAAGAGTCCTGTCCTGAACACATGACCATGCTCATATTCGGTTGTAGCAATAGCGCCACCTGCTGGTAGCAGGAAGTGTGGCAAATACAAATTACTTTAACATAGTCCTCCTATATTTACGTACAGCCCACGGTGCTCTGTTTTCCTAAAGCCGCCGGGTGGTGGTGGCACGGGTGCGAAATTTACATCTGATATGGGTTCCAGAATTGGGTGGGGCAAAAGGGCAAAAAGTGGGGCAAACAAATATTTCGACTAATTTCCCCTGGCGCTACGTTTCACGTACGTGGATGAAATTCGGTACATACATGTAAGGACCCAATACCTACTAAAAAGTATCTTGGAGCGTAGCCCTAAACACAACCGGAAGTCTGCCATTTTGAATTTCTTCTCCGATTTTTGTGCAGATTTTGCCATTTTCAGGCTTCATACTTTAACAAACTCCTCCTACAGTTTTGATATGATCCTCTTCAAATTTGTCCTGTCCTGTCCTGAACACATGACCATGCTCATATTCGGTTATAGCAATAGCGCCACCTGCTGGTAGCAGAAAGTGTGGCAAATACAAATTACTTTAACATAGTCCTCCTATATTTTCGTACAGCCCACCATGTTCTGTTTTCCTAAACCCGCCGGGTGGCTGTGACACGGGTGCGAGGGCCCTTTTCATCGCTGCTTGCAGCTTTAATTACTATTTATTTTACAATTTATTACTATTTATCCCATTTATCCAAATTAGGTCACAATTTTTCCACCACATTTTTTCTAATTTTTTTTTCTCAATTGATGCGGCTGAGCCTTATATTTCTAGCCTGGGAAAACCCAGACAACTTCTGGCAAATTTAGATTTGCTCTTAAAGTTAGTCTGGCAAAGAGCCCATTGAAACCCATTTCCAGTCCGCAGAAATCGCGGCACCAATCAGAAACGTTGGGGCGGGTTTTACACGATGACGACAGCGCAGTGACGGTGAAGCAGATTTTAATTTGTACATTACAAAGACGGATGCCGCCGTGGAACATCACTCGTTCGAATCAGCTATCGTGTCTGTTTTAAGCGATTTAAAATTGTCCTTTTCATGTCTAAAAAAGATGTTATCGCTGTCTTACCGACTGGATTCGGCAAACGTCTGATATACCAGTGTGACGAGCAGGAAGAGGCCGAGGGACGTGAGAGCTCGGCGCGAGTGATAATGAATGACACCTGTGAGACGCACCGGTCTCGCATCTCTCACGGAGGAGCAGAAGCATAAAAGGAGGAGCGACAACGGTGAAGATCGAGAAAGGACAGGCCTGAATTTTATTTGATGTTTTGTTTTATTATGTGTGGCGGCAGTCGACCGTGATGGACTGCCGTCTTTACTTTCATTTTTGTATTTGTTTTATTTTGTCATTAAAATGTGTGAATGTTCGCCGGTTTTCGCCTCCTTCTTCCCATAATAACGAACCCCGTTACAACCATAGACTGTAAAAAATGATTACAACCAGCTTGACCCGTTGGTGGCTAAACCTTTTCTGTCTATGGGCTAAATGAATGGGAGGGTCTTAGCGAGAGCCCTCTGCATGCATACGTCATCTCCTTCATCGCTCTGATTGGTTTTAGGTCTATCCAATTGCGCCCAGAGGCATTTGAGCGACGTCCGTTGGTGACGCCCCTTTGGAAATGATTCGTCTATGGAGCTTTGCCAGACCCTAACTCAGTTACAACTGAGAATGGTCTGGTTTTAACCAGGCTATTATATTTCATATTAAAGTTATTGACAAATTAAGAAATTGCTGTTACTTTGAGATTTTTTTTTAGAGTAAAACAATATTTACAAACAGTAGAACAAATTCGTTCATTAATTTACTTATTTTACGATCCACAAATGCACCCGAGAGATCCGCATGCGCGCACACCGATCCACAAATGCACGCGAGAGATCCGCATGCGCGCGCACAGCGCGCATCTTTTTTTATTTAAAGAAATAAAATTATTTATTTCTCAGAATTGTGAGATATAAAGTCAGAATTGCGAGATATCAGAATCAGAATCAGAATCAGAAAGAGCTTTATTGCCAAGTGTGCTTGCACACACAAGGAATTTTCCTTGGTAGGCCAACTGAAGCTTCCAGTGCACAAATACAGATACAACAAGAAACATAGTAATACAAATTCTACAAATAAAATTATAAAGAAAAAATATGAAAATACTATAAAAATATATGGTCACAGTTGGGTTTTGTCAGAATAAACATTTACAGATTATGAACATATTTACAGTATTTTGAATAGTATGAATAAATATAAATAAATATAAATATAAATATCACCTGAATTTTTAAGATATTGCACTAAACAGTGGGAGTATTGCAGTTACAGGCATATGCCTTGGGAGATATGTTAACTGTTCAGAAGGGAAATGGCCTGTGGGAAGAAACTGTTCCTGTGCCGAGATGTTCTTGTGTCCAGTGATCTGAGTCTCCGTCTTGACGGTAACAGTTCAAACAGGAGGTGTCCAGGGTGAGTGGAGTCTGTGATGATTTTACCTGCTCTCTTCCTCACTCTGGAAGAGTACAGGTCCTGGAGGGTTGGCAGTGGGGCACCAATGATCCTCTCCGCAGTCCGGACTGTCCGCTGTAGTCTCCTGATGTCTGATTTGGTAGCTGAACCAAACCAGACAGTGATGGAAGTGCATAAAACAGACTCAATGACGGCTGAGTAGAACTGAATCAGCAGCTCCTGTGGCAAGTTGAACTTCTTCAGCTGGCGAAGGAAGTACAGTCTCTGCTGGGCCTTTTTCACAGTGGAGTCAATGTGATTGTCCCACTTCAGGTCCTGAGAGATGATAGTGCCCAGGAACCTGAATGACTCCACTGCTTCCACAGTGCTGTTCATGATGATGAGTGGGGGGAGTGCTGGGCTGTTCCTCCTGAAGTCCACGATCATCTCCACTGTTTTGAGCGTGTTCAGCTCAAGGTTGTTATAACTGCACCAGACAGCCAGCTGTTCAACCTCCAGTCTGTAAGCAGACTCGTCACCGTTTCAGATGAGACCGATGACAGTGGTGTCGTCTGCAAATTTCAGGAGCTTGACAGAGGGGTCTTTAGAAGTGCAGTCATTAGTGTACAGGGAGAAGAGCAGTGGGGAGAGAACGCACCCTTGAGGGGCGCCAGTGCTGGTGGTGAGAGTCCTGGATGTGAGTTTCCCCAGTCTCACTCGCTGCTGCCGGTCCGTCAGCTGGAGATCCACTGACAGATCGAGGATGGTATGGAGAGCTGGGTCAGTTTAATATAAATATAAAGTTGCAATTGCGTGTTGTAAAGTGAAGACATTTTCTCTCAGACTGACTCTTTTCTCTTTTCAATTATGACTCTTTTCTCTCTTTTTTTCCCCATAATTGGACTTTATAACTCGAAATTGTGAAGAAAATATGTCAGAATTGGTTAGGGTTAGAAAAATATGTCAGAATTGCGAGATATAAACTCGCAATTATGTGTTATAAAGTCAGAATTGCAAGAAAAAAAGTCCGAATTCTTAGTTTTTTCTCTCGCAATTCTGACTTTATAACACGCAATTGAGACTTTATTTCACGCAATTCTGACTTTATATCTTGCAATTCTGACTTCATAACATGCAATTGCGACTTTATATCACGCAATTCTGACTTTATAACATGCAATTGCGACTTTATTTCACGCAATTCTGACTTTATATCTTGCAATTCTGACTTCATAACATGCAATTGCGACTTTATATCTCGCAATTCTGACTTTATAAAACGCAATTGCGACTTTATTTCACGCAATTCTGACTTTATATCTCGCAATTCTGACTTTATAACATGCAATTGCTACTTTATATCTCGCAATTCTGACTTTATAACACGCAATTGCGACTTTATTTCACGCAATTCTGACTTTATATCTCGCAATTCTGACTTTATAACATGCAATTGCGACTTTATATCACGCAATTCTGACTTTATAACATGCAATTGCGACTTTATATCTCGCAATTCTGACTTTATAACACGCAATTGCGACTTTATTTCACGCAATTCTGACTTTATATCTCGCAATTCTGACTTTATAACATGCAATTGCGACTTTATATCTCGCAATTCTGACTTTATAACACGCAATTGCGACTTTATTTCACGCAATTCTGACTTTATATCTCGCAATTCTGACTTTATAACATGCAATTGCGACTTTATATCACGCAATTCTGACTTTATAACATGCAATTGCGACTTTATATCTCGCAATTCTGACTTTATAACACGCAATTGCGACTTTATTTCACGCAATTCTGACTTTATATCTTGCAATTCTGACTTCATAACACGCAATTGCGACTTTATATCACGCAATTCTGACTTTATAACATGCAATTGCGACTTTATATCTCGCAATTCTGACTTTATAACACGCAATTGCGACTTTATTTCACGCAATTCTGACTTTATATCTCGCAATTATGAGAAATAAAGTCACAATTATCTTTTAAAATGTTTTATTCTGTGGCGGAAACAAGCTTTCATACCCATCTCCCTATTAGATAATAAGACAATAGGCTTGTTTGACTTCATGCAGCGCCGACGCCATGTGACTATGACGTAGCTATGCCATTAAAGTACCGCGAGAGCGATTCGAGAGCAGCGGCTGGTTCGTTCAGCACAACAGGGGTCCGCGATTGGCCGAATTCACATGACAATGATCACGTGTGTTTCGGTTTATTTTCACACCTTCAGTCATTCAGTTTTTTCATGTAGTCGCGATGTTATATTGTGTCATGATCATCAAAAAAAAGTCGACCCAACTTCATTGATAGTTATAGTTGAACTTTATTCATCTACAAACAGACTTACATTCAAGCTATTTTAGGCATGAAGTTTTTTTTGTCCACAAGAAACAGTTTAAATATGTAATTTTGGTGATCAAAGATGAGTTTTAAGGGATACAAATATTGACTACAGGGGGACTTTTAAGTTATTTTTGTAACACAACCGCAGCTTTGCCTCAGCGAGACTTTTATTTTGAAGTGCTGTCAGCCGCGGCTTCCGGTTGTGTGGGGGACTTTTAAGTTATTTTTGTAACACAACCGCAGCTTTGCCTCAGCGAAACTTTTATTTTGAAGTGCTGTCAGCCGCGGCTTCCGGTTGTGTGAAAGCATGCTCGTCAATGAGCAGAGCTGTTTATGGTCTTCTTCAGGTTTATTCGTACGACCAGCACACTTTTAAATACTTTATCTCATACACGAAACAAGCCCTTTAAGAGTGTCATCATGTGTAAAGAGCTGAAGACGAGAGTCCTGCGGATCCCACCTCACAACTCAGAGGATCTGACGTCACAGCAGCGCGGTAAGACTCGCTCAACTAGTTATAATAAAATCTCCCTTATGATATCAGTCGATAAACAAACACTTCTGGGATGTTTCATAACGCAGACTTTTCCTTGATCTTTTATAGGAGTTACTTTTGGCCCTTTGGACTTATAGAAAATAAACGCGCTCCTAAAATTCATTCGTCACACACTTGCTAGTTAGTAACAAGGGACTTTGTTAAATAACTAACGTTAGTAAGTTAACTTAAGAGAGTTTGAAAGATAATTTTCATACAATAACTTGTGGTTTCTGTGTGTAAATTGTCCTCCAAAATGTCCAACGGTGTCTTTTAATGTTTTTACTTCAGTGCTTTTGTTAAACTACATTAGTCATGATGTCATAGCTGGCAATTTCAGTATCAAATGACATATAATTAAATTTTACCTTTTGTTTTTGCATAAGTAGCTTGTTGATCACTTATTAACAATATTATTGTGCATATTTAACAATTTTAATATCAAGCATGCTCTTTACATGAAGTATGAAACGCTTATACTCACGCATAACAATTATTTCAGTCTTTGTTCAGATTATCATATTTCTAAAAATGTAATATTCATAACAATCTATAGCAGGGGTATTCAAACTGAGGCTGGGGACAGGTTTAGAGAAAAAGCAGTGTAAAAAAAAATACAATTGAAATAAATACAAATAAGATTAATCTAACAACAACAAATTATTTTTTTAAATAAAAAAACATGAATTAAAATAAATAAAAACAATTAAGTAAAATAGACAATAAAATAGTAATAGATAATGATTTCATTAGATTAAAATTAATTAAAATAAATATAACTTTTTTTAAACAAATAATTAAAATAAATAAAAACATGATCTAAATGAGTAAAATTATTCAAATAAATAAAACTTGTTTTAAACAAATAAATCAATTAAAATATGATTAAAATAATTAAAAATATTGATTTGTATATATTTGATTTAAACCAATAAAAGTTAATACATTTGATTAAATAAATAAATAATTAAAATTTCATCTAAACAAAACAATAATAACTATATAAATACAACTTTGATTAAAATAAATTATTAAAATAAATAATAAATCAATGGTAAAATAAATAAAAAAGATTAAACTTAGGAAATGAATAAATAGATTAAAATTAAAAACTGCATAAAATAAATGAAGTATGATTTAAATAGATAATAAATGTATATATTTGATTAAAATGTTATTTTTTTAATAAAAATAAATGCATTAAAAAATGCATATCTTACAGTGAGTAAAAAAAACGCTGTAATGTAACGTAGGCTAATAGAAAAACTTAATAGTTTACACATTTATAATATGATTTTAATTTTTTTTTTTTTACAGCATTAATTGGGTCTTTATACATAAAAAATACAGCCTATAGCTATCTTTTCAATTTTAGGATGGGGGTCACTCGCGTGCAAATTATCATATTTTGGGATTGAAACGATTGAGAAGCCCTGACCGATTGATGGATCTGAAAATACAAGGTGTTTGCACAAATTAAAATAGACGTAGCAAATGTTTCCAAGACTTTTAATGCGAGTCTCACGTATCAATAATAATAAAACAAATGTGGATGTTGGAGCCCGTGGATGTGCCTGTAGTTTTAAGACGCATTAGTTTGCCATGGCCTGTGTTCTTCTGATCTGTGTGTGCCGCTTGTGTTGTCAGAGTGTGTTCTGGAGGCGCTGAGGTCCACGTCCGCGGCTCTGAGGAACGGGCAGGTCGTGGCACTTCCCACCGACACCATCTACGGCCTGGCTTGTGTGGCCCAGAACTCGTCCGCCGTACGCCGGGTTTACGACATCAAGGGCCGGAGCGGCGACAAGCCTCTGGCCATCTGTGTCGGGGAGATACAGGACATATACAGGTGCTCAGGCCTTAACCCTCTGGGGCTCTTTCTGGGAAATTTGTACGTTTTTTTTATTTCTGGGAAATTTGTACTTTTAAAATATTTTTTTTTTTACTTCATCGGAATTGTACAAAACTTGGTAAAGATTTTGGCACTTGCTATGTGAACACACAAAAAAATCATGGACATGATTTGAAAAGGTTAAATGTTCCTGAAAAAAAAATAGTCACACTTGTTCTGTTTCGTGGTCAAAAATGAATTTCACGGATTTCATCTAGTGGAAGCGTTTGGTACTGCAGCCGAACACACTCTTCTCACTGAAAGCTCTTTTTTTTAAGATATCAACCTCAAATTTGGAGCACAGTGTGTTTAGATTTATGGCTTTGATTTTCTTGCGGTTTTAGAGTAAAACATTCATAACAATAAACGTAAAATTCAGTTACTTTTTTTAAGTTCACTTTTTACAATTTTTTTCAGTTCAGCAATAATCTGTCGAGTGTCTCTTTAAAAAGAGATCAAACTTCAGTCTGTCGCTCTAAAGCATTCAAGATTTACAACAGTTTAAGTTGGACATTTATTTTTCAGGTCTATACTCAAAAAGTGAATAAATAGATTATTAATACAGCGTAAATATAATTTAGTATAACAAAAAATCCCCTAAAAATACAAAATATTAAATAAAAAACATTATCAAACTAATTCATCAAACTAGTTTGTTCATTTCATTGACAAAAAAAACGGAAAATCTGTAATTTTTGACTGACACGCACGAGAGTGGAAACAAGTCCTTTTGTTCAGCAAGGATGCATTCGGTTCATCAAACGTGACAGAAAAGGCATTTATAATGTTACAAATCATTTCTATAATGTATCACAGTTTCCACAAAAATATTGATAATAATCATAAATGTTTCTTGAGCATCAGATCATCATATTATACTGATTTGTGAAGGATCATGTGACACTGAAGACTGGAGTAATGATGCTGAAAATTCAGCTTTGATCACAGGAATAAATTACACTTTACTATATATTCACACAGAAAACAGCTGATTTACATTATAATAATATTTCACAATATTGTATTTTTGTTCAAATAAATGCAGCCTTGGTGAGCAGAAGAGACATGGTTTTGTTGTTGCATGTTTTTATTGTCGTTGCATCATGGTAATATACTCTATGTTTGATGTAATGCATTAATACTGATATGTAAGTGTTGGTTTACTGTATGCACCCGGAGGTGCTGTGGTGTAAGGCCTGCTTCTGTGTGTGTGTGTGTGCAGGTTCTGTAATGTGTCTGTGAAGCGGGATCTGCTGTCGGATCTGCTGCCGGGACCCGTCACACTCGTGCTGGAGAGATCACACACACTCAACGCGGACCTCAACCCCTTCACTAAGGTCAGGCTCTGTTTGCGGAAACACACTCCGAGACTCTAGTTTCCACACACTTACCTGCAATTTAATCAAATCTATTATACATTTGAAGTGGATCAAAAAGGTTTTCCTAAGACAAATTGTTCAAAATTCATGTATAACTGTTGGTTTTGAACTTTTGATCCACTTCAAATGTTGACTACTGTACATTAAATCCAGTTAGTTGAACTTTGTTGTGCTTTTTGACCCACTTAAAAACGTCTTAATATGTAATTCCATAATTACGTCTATTGTCTTTAAAATAGGGTTAGCTACTGCTGAATGTATTTATGATAATCTAAAACATTTCTATTGAATCTTGTATGTCATGTATTTAAATTGATCTGTAATTACACATTTATATATATATGTATAAGCGTTTCATACTTCATGTAAAGAGCATGCTTGATATTAAAATTGTTAAATATGCACAATAATATTGTTAATAAGTGATCAACAAGCTAATTATGCAAAAACAAAAGGTAAAATTTAATTATATGTCATTTGATACTGAAATTACCAGCTATGACATCATGACTAATGTAGTTTAACAAAAGTGTGCTTAGTTACTGCTGAATGTATTTATGATAATCTAAAATATTTCTATTGAATCTTGTATGTCATATATTTAAATTAATCTGTAATTAAACATTTTAATGCAATTTAGTATATTTAAAATATATTAACTTTAAATGTAATGTCATAACATACTACCGTTAAATTTATAATCAAACTACTTTAACAAATCAGAATCGGTGTACTTCTGTAAAGCATGACAAAAGATTAAAGCAATGATTTAAAATGTACTTTAAGGTAAAATGTTGGAACTATTATAAAGTGAGTTAAGAAACATTGGGTTACACTTTATTTTAAGGTGTCTAGAGCAATGATACAGTAAAGTAATGAGAAATAATGATTAAACTATGTGCACTTACTGTAGGGCAGGATTAGGGTTTGTTGCATGTAATTATGCATAATTTATAGTTATTACTAGTTATATATAGTTATTATAGTTGTTACCAAAGAGTCCTGAAAGTGTTGCTCTTTAAGTACACTTAAGTGTCCTTTCATTTCATCAATGTTATATTCTCTGCAAGTACAGTTTTAAAATATACTTAAAGTCCTCCTGTAGTCAATAATTTATTTGACTTAAAACTCATTTTTAATCACCAAAATGACACATTTTAGCATTTTTTCCTTGGAAAAAAATGTCTTCATGCCTTCAAATATCTTGAATGTAACTCGACACCCTTGCCTCATTTAGTATGCGGGATTCTATGAATATGCAAATGAGCCCCGCCTCCACTCACTCACTCACTCAGAGATCCACTGGTTGACGATCACACGTTGATCTGATTGGTTACAAGGTAGTTTGTGACGTCAGAAACACCAGCGATTTCAAACTGTGTTTTTGAGACTGTCTTTGGTTCACTGCAGTTTTAAGGAGAAAATACTCAGCAATGCTGTCGACTTATGAATTTACACATGGTTTGTCTTAAAGAATATTAAAAACACCACATAGACATATAAACAACATTAAAAGCTGGATTTTCACCACAGGGGGACTTTAAGATGTGAAGTGCACTACAAGTGTTCATTAAGCGCACTTCTTTTTCACAAGCGGCCTTTAGTGAATGTTTTCCCTGTTGTGTGTGTTTAAGATGTGTGTCATTAATGTTGTGTTTGCTGCAGCTCATAGGGGTCCGTATCCCAGATCACCCGTTCATGAGACGCCTCTGTCAGATGTGTGGCGAACCGCTCGCGCTCACCAGCGCTAACGTCAGCGCTCACACCAGTACGGTTTCTGCTAGCGTAAGCACAGACTCCACAGCTCGCAGTGCTTTCTCAGGGGCTTTGGTCTGAGTTTGACGTGTGTGTGTGTGTGTGTGTTCTGCAGGAGTTTGAGGATCTGTGGCCCAGTCTGGCGGTGGTGGTGGACGGAGGCCCGATTGGAGATCAGAACCGCTTGGGTTCGACAGTCGTGGATCTGTCCGTGTGTGGCAGATACCGGATCATCAGACCGGGATGGTGAGTGATGTCATAAGTAGGGCTGTCGCGACCCTTCTTGTTTTGAACTTTGTGCATGTTTATTGAATGTTAAATAAGTTAATAATGATAATAAGAGGTTTATCATGGTGATTTGCACTCCTAAACACACAGTGAATGAGAGATGAATGTTTAAGGGTATTTACCATGAATGGCGTCAGCATCAGCAGCGTGAGGAAGCTGAAAATATCAGCGAGTCACGCATTGAATCAATGCCATTGGTCTCTGTTTAGTGAAGCTTCAGCGTTACCCATGTGACGCATTGCTGGTCAGCTGAGCCTTGAAAAGTGGAGCTCAAAGTTAAAAATAATTAACACCTTGTTTCATTACATCTGTCTTTTAATGACTCAGCGTTTTTGAACGTGTTCGTTGAATGAACGGTTTAATGACTCACTCAAAGACAGTCCGTTGCTGTAACGATGCGCTGAGTGACAGCCTTTCAACGCGCAGAGACGCTGTTTAGTTTCGGTTACATTGGTTACTGAAAATGTCCTCGCTTTTGTGCATGCTGACCACATCGTAACACTTAATTATATAGCAACACATAAATATAAATTATTAAATAAATAAATAAAACATTATTGAAATATCGCAAATTGACAGCAGTGAGTGATTTTATCTCGGTCTCGTTGCAGATTTATTAGGCTACTGTCACTTTAAGAGCCGCACGGATCCAATATACTATTACACACACGTTTTCTATCTCAACTGTTTATGTTCACTTAAGACATAACCGACTGTGTTTACGAGGATACTTACCAAAACAGCATTTCAACATATTTTACAGGATTTATTTATATTTAAGGAGAAAATACTCAGCAATGCTGTCGACTTATGAATTTACACATGGTTTGTCTTAAAGCATATTAAAAACACCACATAGACACAACATTAAAAGCTGTATTGTCACCACAGGGAGACTAAATGTTTTGCTACTCTCATCTCACACACTCTTTCACTGTTAAAACTAAAACGTTTTCTGAGATTATTAAGCCCCGCCTCCTTTGATCTGATTGGCTGCCTCTATCATTTTGACGTTGACGAGCGCTGTTAGACCGCTGAGACGCATCAGCCTAAAAATGTAACTTTTAAACCGTTTTGTCATCCTAACAACAAACTTAATCAAGAACGTCAAATATTGATATATTAACATTTTCTATATTCTTGTCCCTCTAGTGTTTGTGGTGTTTACTTCAAATACAACCTTTTTTTAAAAATTGTATTTATTGTTTATTAAGCACTTTCAATGCAACTCAAGGTTGACACAAAAGTGCTGTACAATACAACTAAAATCTGATACAATACAAATACAAAATTACAAAATAACACAATATAAACATTATACCTGTTTGAAAGCTATTAATAAAAGGTGTTTTATACTTAAAACTTGGTAGAGAGGAAGCATTTTCCTGAAGTTGGTAAGTTATTCCAAAGACTAGGACCAGCAACAGCGAAGGCTCTAGCGATAGAAAGCAGAGACTACAGGATCTCAAGGACATGTTTGTTTATGGATGGAAATTGCATCTGAAAGATAAGACAGTGATTTATTATGTAGAGATTTAAAAACAAAAATGTTAATTTTAAAAATGCATTCTCCTGTGTTCTCTCAGCGCTCTCTCTGCTACGGTTGAAGTCCTCGAGGGCAAGTATGGACTCGTGGAGGATCCCGGCGAGCCGTGAGTGTCAGAGCTGAGGCTCGAAGCGCTTATTTCCTATTCCCCGCTTTCCTTTTCAGAGAGATTTGAGTTTGAAATCTTCCTCAGGCATTTGAATCCACACACACGTTTGGGTCATTTTATACAGCTCTCCAGTTACACTGTGTATTATGTTGGGAATATTATTATGAATGCTGTAAATGTGACTGATTGCTATGTTAAAGTACAGTAATACTTTAGTTTTTTTATTATTTATTGCAGTTTGAAACTCACGTGATTGTGGAGTTGGGATGAGTCCGTTGTTGTCCGGCAGAGCGACAGTCACAACCTGAATCTGACATGAGCTTTTATTTATTACTGTACTGGTTTGCATTGTGGACCAAAGCAAAAGTCAATCATCTTATTGCCATCTTTTTATTTTTATTTTATTTTTGCAATAGTCTTCACATTTGTTTTTTAAAATTAAAATATTTTATGTCCTTACTGGCTTTGTTTCAATTTATTTCATACATTTTGTTTTTATAATGCCTATGAATTCATGGAGGTGTTTGTTGCCGGTTGTAAAACCGTGTTCCTGTTCCTCTGAGACCCGTTGACACGGATCATCGTCTCGGGATCATGACTGTGTGTTTAACCCTCATCCTTCACTCGCACATCTTTCCCTCGCAGGTAAAAAAGACCCGAAGCCCTAAAATTATACTTAATTTTTTTTGTCCAGAAAGCTTATTTTATTTTATTTTGATATTTTTTCTATTTTTTAATTCATTTTTTTGTTATTTTATTTACCTTTAAATGACTAGATTTGACCAATAAATAATACATATTTAGTAATTTAAGCACATTCCTCACATTGTCAATTTAAATTCAAAGTAACTCAGTATTTCATGCATAACCCTTTTAATTCAGCTCAAAATATCTTACATTGGGTGTCTTTGCCGAACTCTTGTGGGAAATAAATAATATAACATGATATTTCATGACTAGATATATGGAGCAAATGAGCTGTTCCGCAGAAATCTCAGTCAGTCAAAACTCCTCAATCCATTAAAAACATTTTTTGTGTGTATTTCAGAACTCTTTAATTACCCTTTTTTGTGTCTTTTTCAAAAAAGTGACTTGAAAACTATTTTTTTGCAACTTTTTGAACAGGCTGCATGTAACCCCACTTATTCAATATGGAATACATAAATGATGGCTAATGATGGTGAATGCATGTCTATACCAGCACTGGTAACAATCTTTAAACCAAATATTACAGAACCAAATATTTTCTGAGGTGGTACTTGGTGTAAAACGTTTGAGAACCACTGGGCTATACCATACAACTATACAATTTGATCATTTCTAAATCACACGAGGTCCCCAGATAATACTAATCCAGTGCGAATAGGGCTTAGTTGATTAGTTTTTTACATAGACTGGTCCGTTGTAGTGGATTAGTTTACCTCACTGTTGTGGAAATATCAGGGAATTTTAAAATTGTGATTGTTTATTTCAGGCATGGAAATCAGCCTTCAAAACATGGAATTGTGTCTAGTTCTGAAATATTTTATTGGCACATTGCACTAATATTCCACTCATCTTGTATTTACACTGATTCTTTCACATGTCTTTTGATGCAATAAACAATCCTCAGCAGTTTGTCTTCCTTTTCCTTGCTCAAGACCATTCCAAAAAGTTTATTTAAAATAACACTTTAAAATAAAATCTTTTAAATGTATTTTGAAATCTAATAAAAATGTAATTACTACAGTAACACTTTGTCTGAATGTATTTGTAATGTCTAAATCTAAATACTGTCTAAGAACTGTATCATGTATAATGAGTGCTGTAGCTCATATAGGAGTTCATTGTGGCAGAAACGGTATAATCAGACCTGGGTACACGTGAAAAACTCTTCTGTTTTGACTTGTTTTATTCAAAAAAAAAAAAACAACTCAAAGTAACAGCAATTTCTTAATTTATCGATAACTTTAATATGAAAATATAAGGCTCAGTCGCATCAATTGAGAATTTTTTTTTTTTTTTTTTTTGAAAAATGTGGTGGAAAAATTGTGACCTAACCCGGATAAATGGAATAAAAATAAATAGTAATAAAAACATTATAAACATCCTTGCTGAGCTAAGATGGACGCGAGAAATTTAAAAGTCGCTCTTCAAACCCGCAGCGAATGTGACGTCACACTGGAGGACACGTCATAAGGCGCGTTCTAACGGTCACTTTAGTTCAGTGAGAATCACCTGAGCAGAATCTCTTCTTCTGAGAGTTTGTTAACGGTGCATTTTGTTCTCGTGCTTTTCCTGCGATGGAGTGTGTGGAGATCAGAACAAGCAGTCCAGATTCAGCAGATGTTGAGCTGATGTCCAGTGACTCTGGAAGAAACACCACCGACCCAACATCAGCTTCTCCCGATCAAGAGGAGAACAGCCCGACCGGTGAGACTCAAACTAACGGTCAAATCAGAAAGGAAAACTGTAGTAGCCGTACAGTACAGCCGTAGTAATAACAATAAACAGTGTAAATTTAACTTTTTTCATATACGGATTTAACCTAGAACAATATAATCCTAAAAAAACTTTTTAGTTAGAAAAAATGGGCAAACATGCAGCTTGTTATTTTTCTTTGCTGCTAGTTCTGTGATTGTTAACGTTAGTAGCTTTTGTCTTTATACATCAACAGTAGTGGCCAAAACTGATGTCCGAGGGGTTATTTCCTCAAAATATGAGAAAAAAATATATTTTTTTAAATAAGCAGTAAAATCAAAACACTAAATGTGGCTTAGGTTATTTATCTGACAAAACTATTTGGTAAAAAAAAAGGCAAACTACAGCTACAGGTTTTATTTTACTATGCAAAGGAATACATAGAAAAACTAAAATCTGACAGGAAAAAGTAAACATTGACTACAACAGATTCTGTTATTAATATTTGGTCGTTCTTTCTTGTTTTTGCATGTGTTCATCATTTCTTTGTATGACAACCTAGAAAAAAATTATGTTGCACAATTTGTCATGTTTCATTGCGTTATTATCAGAAATAAACCAGTTGACTCCAAGGCAAGCACAACTATACAAAATATACACATTTATAATAATATTTAAATGAAGGGTGCAGATGTACATTTTCCTGGGCCGGACATCACTTTTGGCCACTACTGTATAGCTGTAATTGTTGTGATTGTAAGGGAGAAATGAGAAATAAAGCGTGTGTGTGTGTGTGTGTGTAATCGGGCGCTGGGATGATTGGGATGAACATCTTGAACTGTTTTCTCAGCTAAAACTTTTTCATCCCATGTTCTTCTTTCTTCATGATGTCAAGCCTCAGTATTTACGGTTTCTTGTGTGAATGTTTTTACCTTTCTTTAGAAAAGCCAAAGAAAAGGAAGAAGAAGAAAGGCATCTGTGCTTTCTTACGGAGAATAGGGAAGGCTGTAAAGCTTCCCACCCTCGGTTGCAGTGATGTCGATGTAGTGTCCACATTTCCCTACTGCGATCCCACGGATGTCCAGCAGGATTTATCCGGGTTTGACTGGGCGTCATCAGTGGATCCGTGTCCATCTGGAGTCGAGCTGCCGGTTAATGCAGATCCATCCGACTCTGAGCCGTCATCGTTCTCCGGTGAATCCCTCCTGGAGTTAATGTCTGTCTCAGATGTGTCCAGTGTTGAGATGTCACCTGAGAGCGATCCGGATGATCCCGAGCCGTCGTCTGTCTCCAGTGAATCCCTCTTAGAGCTGATGTCGGTCTCCGATATATCGAGTCTCCAGCTGCCGGTTAATGGCGATCCGGATGATCCAGAACCATCATCGGTCTCCGGTTCATCTGTCCTGGACCCAGAGTCGGCACCAGATCTAGAGCTGATGTCGGTCTCAGGATTATCCAGTCTCTCTAGTATCGAGCTGACACCGGACTCCAGTCAGGACCATCCCGACCCATCGTCTGTCCCGGGTCCATCGGCACCGGATTCTGAGATCCCGGGTCCATCTGGTTTAGAGACAGCTTTTGGTGAGTCTATGGTCATTATTATTACTCTCACTTCTTTCATTATACTGAGTTGTGTTGTTTTCATCTTCTGTGCCTAATTATTAAAGTCCCCCTGTGGTCAATCATTTCATCCCTTAAAACTCATCTTTGATCACCAAAAAAAGGCAAATTTAAACGTTTTTTTCCTTGAAAAAACAATCCGTCATGCCTTAAAATATCTTGAATGTAACTCGACACCCTTGCCTCATTTAGTATGCGCGACTCTATGAATATGCAAATGAGCCCCGCCTCCACTCACTCACTCAGAGATCCACTCGTTGACGATCACACGTTGATCTGATTGGTTACAAGGTAGTTTGTGACGTCAGAAACACCAGCGATTTCAAACCGTGTTTTTGAGACTGTCTTTGGTTCACTGCAGTTTTAAGGAGAAAATACTCAGCAATGCTGTCGACTTATGAATTTACACATGGTTTGTCTTAAAGCATATTAATAACACCACATACACATATAAAAACCACATTAAAAGCTGGATTTTCACCACAGGGGGACTTTAAGAGTTTATACTACTTTGTCTAATCCTTTTTTTTAGACGATTAAGCTTCATGTCCCACTTTTCCAGTTGTCTCACCTTACAATTGTGTTCTTTCTTCATGATGTCTTCCCTCAGCGTTTGACTTATGGTTTGCTGAAAACCGAACAAAGAAGAAGAAGAAGAAGAAAGCCACGGGTGTGTTTCTCCGCAGGAAATGGAGGGCTATAAAGCGTTCTGTCAAATCTGCCTCAGACTGGTTTGCCGATGAGCCGGTGGCTGACCAGGATCCAGCAGATCTCAGGCCATTATCCGTCTCCAGTCCATCCACACTGGATTCTGGGATACCGCCAGCTGTTGGTAAGTCTATTATTAGTCTACTGTCATTCTTTTCGTTATAGTTGTATTTTTACTTTTGCCCTAGTCTGCTGTTTATGTTATTTATGTCCCCCTTTATTAGTGTTCAACATTCAGCATGTAGGAATCCAGTTCTATTTTATTTTTTCACTATAATCTACGGGTGGGAATCTTTTGGTACCTCACGATTCGATTTAATATCGATTCTCGATTTTGAATCAAATTTCGATTCGATATATGCAATATGATTGTAGTTTACTGTTTTGTAAATTCGTATTTATTGATTTGTAATTTGTAGATTCAGAATATGCTAAGTTTGTATTCATTGACTTCAAGTTTGCTGCTAGTACAGGAACACTTTTATTTTCCTGTTGGTTCTTGGGAATGTTGGGACATATGCTGGCAAATGTAACCTTACTTGCCAAATCACTTCCATTTGTTTTATTAATAAAATTAATATAGGAAGTATTGGAAGTAAATCATTTTTTGGTTCATTATAAATACTTTGCTTTAAAAGTACCAAGTAGTCATACAAAAAAAAGATGCAACAATCACAAGCTATTATAAGTCCATCACTTTTAGCCGTTTTGTTGCCTTAACATGATTTGCCTTAGTCGTCTTTGTTCTGTCTGAACTTGGCGTGGCGTAATTTAATTTACTTTTCCATTTCTTTTTTTATTAGAAAAACAATCGAAAAGGAGTGTGAAGAAAGACATCAGCTCATTCCTCCAACGAACATGGAAGACTATAAAGGTTTCCGCTCTTTGTTGTTACGGGGACGACACAGTGGACCCAGATCCAGCAGATCTACAGCCACGAATATCTGTCCTCTCCTGGGAGTTAACCGATCCAGGTCCATGTTACTTCGAGAGCACATGTGACCCGTTACCCGCCTCATGCACTCTGGATCCCGCTGATTCCCAGTCAGTCAGCCTCGATTCTTCGCTTGATCCAAGTCTATCCGATCTTGTTTCAGAGCTATCGTCTATCCTGGGACCGTCCAGTCACAAGGTCCCGCCTGTTCCCAGTTCATCCAGTCTCGAGCTGGCCGATCCTGAGCCCAAACCCGTCCCAGGTGCGTCTGGTTTATGGTCAGCTACGGGTGCGTCTACTGTCATTCATTCACATTTGTACCTAGATAGTATTTATGCTACTGGATTCTGATGGATCTAGTTTTTTTGAGCCACGTTATGTAGGAATCATAATCTGATCTTTTTTTCAGGAGCATTTTCCTCCTTTTATGAAGTGAAAGCAGTGCTGGGAACGGGAGGCTTCGGCACGGTGTGTGAAGGGACGCGTAGATGTGATGGCCAGAAGGTAATTACTCTTGCTTTAATCACTAAACATCTGGTTTCTTGTTTCTTTTTTGGAAATGTAACATATAGATCATTGCTGATTATTTTGATCTGAAGAAACTGTGTGTTTTCTTGCAGGTTGCTATCAAATTTCGACCTAAGAAGTGCTTGGACAGGTTTATTAATCTGGTAAGTTGGCAAGACTTGCATGCATCTTTACATGCATTCATTAGTGGTGCAACGGATCACAAAATTGAGAGTTCGGATCATTTACGTTTTTTGAGACACAGATCGGATAATTTTTTGGTTCAGCCAAAAAATGTTTTTATTTATATATATATAATATATACATCAAAAACTACTAGCCTAACTGATAAAGTTCAAACATTATTAAAGCGGCACTATGCAGTTTTTTTTAGCTTAACTGAACAGCTTCGGAGTTATTGGAATGGTTATATGACTCTTTTCGGGTTGAATGGTGGCCGTCCCGCACTTGCAACTTTGGGCCGGTGGGCCTCAGTGTCAGTATCGCGTAATATCAGCTCTCGCGATGTAACGAATTGCTTTACGGCACTGCACACATATAAGAAGCAGAAAGCTAGGAAAGCATTGTCGGAGGAACAGAGAAAGAGGAAACAGCAGACTGACCGAGCGAGGAGTCAGACACGAGTAAACATCGGACCTGCGTTTTCAGAATGGAGAAAAAAACGAAGAAAGCGCGG
Organism: Gila robusta; assembly: GCA_030770095.1. Taxonomy (NCBI): domain Eukaryota; kingdom Metazoa; phylum Chordata; class Actinopteri; order Cypriniformes; family Leuciscidae; genus Gila; species Gila robusta. The sequence continues at coordinate 466,491 of JAVALU010001581.1, forward strand.
TCGGAAGAGTCTAGAAAAAGGAAAGGAGAATCTGACAGCGCGAGGAACCGGACAAGAGTCCTACTCGCTCAGGCTTTCACTGTTAAAGTTGATTCCTGCGATTATCATGAGAACAGTTGTCAATATCTCACATAATTATCAGGACATAAATAAGCCTACACGTTGTAAATAGTGTAAATGAGCGCAATTTGCAAACTATTATGATAAATTGCAATAATCATGTCTAACGACATCATAACGGACATTGTTACGAAATAATGCGACGTACATGATGTAACTTTATTGATGTCATCTGGCATTTAGGCTCAGGTAAGCCTAACGCGGTAGGCTACTTTATTATTATAAAGTAATAAAGTGCAGAGGCCGTGAGTGCAGAGACGCTCTGCGTGAGTGGTATTTACGACAGTAACGTTAAATACAAGTACTCTACAGTGACTCTAGGGGTCTCTGTTTGACAAAAACGGAAGTCCTGCATAGTGCCGCTTTAAAAACAAATGAACAGTCAGTAATAAAACAAGAACAAATAAATACTAAATAATAATGTTACAAAGTCTAGCAGTAGTATTCAAGGAACAGAAATGAATAATTAGGCCGAATTGTAAAATAACACTATTTGTTCACTGTAGAAATTAAATATAGTTTCATCTTTGTTAAAGCTGTATTTTGTTGTTTTATTAACATTAATGACACAGACAACAGCAGGAATATTAGGCTGCTGTCACTTTAAGACTGAATAAACTGACAAACATCCGGTTTCTTTCTCAACCGTTCACTCATGACACATCCGAGAGAATACTTGCCGAGACGGGTATTTAGACATTTTGTGTGTGTGTGTGTGTGTGTTCAAGGGCAAGGAAACGCGAAAGAGGAATCAATTCGTTGTTCGAGCGCTTTCTGAAATCTCTCCCTCTCTCTCTCTCCGCGTGTGAGTCCAAATTTTCACCTTTTCTGCGTTTAAAATTGGAAAAACAAAACACATCCAAATGATAAACTTTCACTCTATGATGGTTAAATTTAGCAGTTAATCCGCGAATCACATGCGTGCTGAACCGCGGGGCCTGATCCGTCGCACCTCTAGCATTCATGCATCTTTAAACACGTATTTGGGTCCGAAAATCTAACGTTTCGATGATATAATTTGTAATGGAAAAATAGAATTAAAATGCCAAATTGAAGTGGTCTCAGACTTGTAGACTCTGCTTTATCAATATAAAAGTGAAAAGTCCCAGCTGATCTTTTGTCAAACACGTTTCTCCAGCCAGGGTCCACCAAACCTCTGCTTATGGAAGTGGCTGTGAATCTGCTGATGCGCAAATCTCCGAAAAGCCCGCACATCGTGCAAATGTTGGATTGGTTCGATCAGCCGGAACAGTTCGTCCTAATAATGGAGTATCCGCATCCGTGCGAGACCTTGCTCAAATTCTGCCTGCGCAACGGAGGTTCCCTGGACGAAGCCGTGGCCCGGGGGTTAATGCGCCAAGCGGTGCTTGCAGCCGAACACTGCGTCGACCGGGGCGTCTTCCACAAAGACATCAAGACCGACAACATTCTGGTCAACACAGAGACGCTGCAGCTCACATTCATTGACTTTGGCTGTTGTGAACTTTTTAAGACCTGTGAAGGTGAGTTAACCATTAGATATTGTACATTATTCAAGCTTATTGTTCCAGGGTTCGTACAAGGTGCTTGAATTTGACTTTTTGAAATTTGAAGTCCCGGAAAACCCTTGCAAACAACCATATTTTTTAAAAGGTACTTTAAAAGTGCTTGAATTATTGAAAGAAAATATATGTGAAATTAGTGTTTAATTTTATTGATAAAACAATCTTTTCGTGCAGAATTAATGCTGAAGCCCATCTGATATAGATATAGAGCCATTTCACATGGCTATGAGTGTGATATTGCTCATAAATATCCAAGTATATGATACAGCTTTCAGTCTTCAGGTCAATCATATATTCATGAGAAAAAAAAAATCAGTTTGAATAAGAAAGCGATATCTTTGTCATAGTGTCCTGTCAGTGGTTAAAGTTACCACTGTTATTGCATGTATTTGTAACATTTTGTTTTATTAGTTTATTTTTATTTATCCATTTACATTTTTTAGAATTTGAAAGATAATAAAGTTATTATCTAATAAGTGAGATCTCTGATTGTAGTCCTGCAAAAACCAAAAAAGTAGTGCTTGAAAAGTCTTGAAAGTCCTGGAATTTTATTTTACAGTATCTGTACGAACCCTGTTGTTCCCACAATAGCATGTGTTGGATTGGATGCCATTATCGTTTTTATAGGTTTGCTCAAGTGTAATCTAAAAGTAGACTAATGGCTCACTGATGACTTTAGCAAATTAAATGATCTCTTTCTCCCAACTCAGGTCGTGAATGGGCGGTGAGATCGACAGTCTGGTCTCTGGGAAGAGTGCTTTTAGAGATAGTGAGCGGATCCCAGCCCTTGAATGTTCTTCATTCCGGGAAACTTGATCCATTGCGGCCAACTTTATCCAAAGGTGAGATCACAACAACACTGTTAAACACACACACAATCAGGGAGTTAGTCAACTAAATATAAAAGTGGAGAACTGATAGAATGAACACCTAAAAATAAACAATGGATATCTACTGTACTGATGACAAACTAACAAAGAAGATTGTCCTTGTTTGTTTAATGTTGAATACAGTACTAAATACTATACAGTAGGGCTGTCAAAATGGCTGAAAAGCTCAATTCAAATTTTTCTTAAATATTAGCAAAATTGGAATTATATTTATATAATACTTAGAGGAAAAAAGTGCTGTATTGTAAGCGAGCGCAATAAGCAAATATAAACCAAATCAAGCATCACATCTTTTATTGAAATGAAATGACATTCACTTTTTAAAGTGCATTAACTTTTCAAACAGTTGTTCTTAAATAAAATATATTTTCCTTAATGTGCATGCAAGGAAAATTAGGTAACAATAGTGCATAAAACTATGTAAGTGCATCAGTAACCTGAGAAAACACACTTCAACACACAGCGTAATGAACTACATGAACACACAACAGCAAACTGCCATTCAGAAACACTCACTTCTTCTCACTACATCTACATATTGTTCGTCAAAAACACCAGACGCTCAACTTTTGCATTCGAATGTGCAGTTTTAAAAAAAAAATTCGACGAATACTTTATATTCAAATTTTTATTTGACAGCCCTACTATGCATTATAGAAGCTATTTTCATACATGACAACATTCATCATCATAAAGAAGTGCGTACATGACTAACCAGCTCTTTCCTCTGTGAAAACTCGTACAGAATGCTGTGATCTGATAAAGCAGTGTCTGGACTATTATCAAAGCAAGAGACCAACGTTAGAGCAGATGTTAGAGCATGCGTGGTTCGAGCAGGACTGAAGGAAGAGTTCAGAGGTCAGGTAGTGTAGCAGTGTGAGGGACGGCAGATAATAGGTAACTACATTAGACACTGGAAATCAGACCAAGGACCATCATGCACCTTCGATTCTTAATTACAGTGACCTAAAAATATGTACTTTATGTATGTAATATGTGCATCTTTAGTACAGGATACTGTTGTTACAGCGAGGAAGGGAAGGAAGGTGAAGCAGGCATCCTCATGAAACTGTGTCCATCAAAGCATTTCTTTCTTGAGGATAGCGGATTTTCCCAGTTGTTTTCCATGGGAACCAGTCAGCCACTATATTGGAGGAGCAAGCAACTGGTAACATCCGGTGGTTGTCCAGCCCACTCCAAAAGCACATCTTCAACTCTCCCTCATCCCAGCGAACGACCCCCTTGATAAAAGGATAGAAGTTGGTCCTCGAGATGGAGGGAAACTGCTGCTCAATCCATATTGCTCTTTAGGTCCTGCACTTCGTTATGGCGGGGCAGGCAAGAGAGGAGAAGAGGATCTTAAAGGGATACTCCACTTTTTTGGGAAATAGGCTAATTTTACAACTCCCCCAGAGTTAAACTGTTGAGTTTTACCGTTTTTGAATCCATTCAGCCGATCTCCGGTTCTGGCGGTACCACTTTTAGCATAGCTTAGCATACATCATTGAAGTGGACAAGACCATTAGCATTTCTCAAAAAAAAATGACCAAAGTGTTTCGATATTTTTCCTATTTAAAACTTGACTCTTCTGTAGTTACATCGTGCACTAAGACCGACGGAAAATGTAAAGTTGCGATTTTCTAGGCTGATATGGCTAGGAACTATACTCTCATTCCTGCGTAATAATCAAGAAACTTTACTGCCGTACCATGAGTGCAGCAGGCGTAATGATATGACGCAGCGCAACTCCCGTCATGAAAAACATGAGAGTCAGAATATAGCTTCTTAGCTCCGTTTAATAGAGACTCTTTAATGTTGAGCATGAAGACATGAACAAAGGAGTGAAACTGAAAATAAGCACAAAATATACAGTAAGGTAAAATTGTCTCTTGTCTCTCGTACAAATACCAACAAAGCTTAATTACAATAAAACATAACGTCTCAGTAAACAGTTCACGAATTGAAATCAAAGATTTATACTCATATGGTTTTAAATCAACATGAAATCATCACAAATCTATTATTAGTAATACTGTAAAACAGAAAATATATAAACTACTTACAGGCAGTTCTTGCTAAGGAGAAATCGAAACATAGAGGATTGTTGCAGCTGGAACGATCTTCACCATGTGCTTTGACTAATAAACTAACTTCCTGATTCAGCCTGCAATACCATACTTGACCGCTAGAGGTCCTAATTACTCTAACAAGGACAATACCCAAAGGGCAGAACACTCCCCGCTTGGTGTTTATGACACCACAGTCCATATTGCTACAATTTAGCATAAACTTTCAATCAGTTGACGGTAAAAGTAGGACGACTTCTGTAACAGGCCTTGTGAAGGTCTTTTGAGTGCCTTGAGCAGTGGTCCTTAAACTAACTGTTCGTACCTTTCCATCTTGGCTATGAATAGCAGAAGTGACCACTGCCATAAGCCATGTATTGCGAGCAGCTTGGTTATCCTTCAGTAGGACAACATCACCTTCTTGCAAGTTGCGACGTGTCTCATTCCATTTCCTGCGACTCTGTAGGGTTGGTAGATACTCCCTTTTCCATCGGAGCCAGAACTCATTGGCAAGGGCCTGCACTTGTCTCCACTGCTTGAGAAGAAGATCCCCGTCACCAAATTGCCCTGGTGGAGGTGAGACTGCTCCCTTCTGAGTAAGCAGCATTGCTGGAGTCAAGATGAATGGAGACTGTGAGTCACTTGATACAGGAATGAGAGGTCTGGCGTTGATGATGGCTGAAACTTCGGCCAAAAACGTGCACAAGACTTCATGGGAGAAAGCAGTGTGTTCTCTTAGTAGGATACAATCGAGAATTCTGCGGGCCACTCAAATCACTCGTTCCCAAGAACCTCCTCTGTGTGAAGAATGAGGAGGGTTGAACTCCCAGGAACAGCCCTGCTCACTCAAATATCTGAAAACCTTTTCCTCCTGTTGCAGCTTGTTCAGTCCTAGCTCTTTACTTGCTCCCACAAAGTTTGTGCCGCAATCAGACCGTAGCTGTTTTGCGGGTCCTCGAATGGCGAAGAATCGCCTCAGAGCATTGATGCAGCTGGAAGCATCCATTGATTCGATTACCTCAATATGCACTGCTCTTATGCTCATGCAAGTAAACAATATAGCCCAGCGCTTGCTCTCGGCATGTCCACCTCTAGTGCGTCTCGCTCTGACCATCCAAGGTCCAAAAACATCCAATCCCACATAGGTAAACAGGGGATTTATGTTAAGGCGCTCAGGAGGTAAGTCTGCCATAATTTGTTCCTCCATTTTCCCACGGAGCTTACGGCAAGTAACAGTGGTGTAGGACTGAGCTAATCAGCCTTTTCCCTCCAATAATCCAGAAACCAGCCCTTCTCAAGGCTCCCTCCGTAAAATGACGCCCTTGATGTTCTACTTTCTCATGGTAGTGACGCACTAACAGAATGGAGATGTGATTGTGCTTGGTTAGAACCAAGGGGTTCTTTTCATTGGAGCTTAATGGAGAATTTTTCAACCTTCCTCCAATTCTGATCAACCCTTCGTTGAGAATGGGATCAAGTTTTAAGAGAGGGCTGTTCTTTGGTAGGGCTTTCTTTTCAGAAAGGGCTGCATATTCCATAGGAAAGCTCCCATGTTGAGCTGCTCTCAAAATGGCGTTCCAGGCTAGCGAATACTCTTGTGATGTTCGAAGTTTCTTGCACCAATGCCACCCTGCATGTTCTCCACAACCACTCTTGGATTTGATTGTGCGAACGATGTGGATCAAAAGGGCGATAGCTCTTACAAGGGTTATCCAGGTAGAGAATCTTTTGAATCGTTCTGTCCCTAAGCCATTAAGTCTAATTTGTGTGCAATAGCTGAGGACATCACGTCTTATCTCAACATCGTGTTCTGGACAGATAAGTTTGTAGGATTCAGGCTCTTCCTGCAAGCATGTATATGGTTTGGAGAGGAATGGTGGTCCCCTGAGCCATGTTGAATTATTGAGTTGAGATGCAGCAACTCCTCTAGAAGCATGATCAGCTGGGTTGAGCTCAGACGGTACATAAACCCATTGCTCTGGCCTTGAAGATTGGCGAATTCGTTGAACTCTGTTATGCACATACACATAAAAACGCTTTGTCTCATTGTGTATGTACCCTAAAACTACTTTGCTATCACAGTAGAATCTTACAGAATGCAATCTGAGATCCATCTCATGGCGAATCAGGTCGGCAATTTCAACTGCCAATACTGCAGCACAGAGTTCGAGACGCGGAATAGTAGGTTTATGTTGTGGTGCCAGTTTGGCTTTACCTAAGACAAATCCAACATTACTGCTATCATCATGGTCGATGACCCTGAGGTAAGCCACTGCACCGATTGCTTTAGTGGAGGCGTCAGAGAAAATGCACAGTTCTACAAGTTTTGCCTCAGAGAGGGAGATTGAGGAATAGGTTCGAGGAATATGCAGTTGCTTCAGGTCCTGGAGGGAGTCTTGCCATGTTTCCCATTCTCCTCTCTTTTCTTCAGGAAGTAAAGCATCCCATTCTGAGGTGTAGTTCGAGAGTTCCCATAGTAGAGCTCTGCCTTGTATGGGGACCGGAGAGACTATGCCGAGTGGATCAAAGATACTGTTCACAGTGGACAGCACGCCACGTTTTGTGAATGATTTGCCGACAGATAACACATCATAGGTGAAGGTGTCGCCTGCTATCTCCCAACACAACCCAAGAGTCCGCTGTATAGGAGGAACTTCACCACTAAGATCTAAGTCCTTTATAGCCTTAGCGTGTTCCTCTTGAGGAAAGGCTTGCATAACAACTGGGCTATTTGAGGCAATCTTGTGCAGACGAAGGTTCGATTCAGCTAAAGATGCTCGTGTTCTTTGAAGGAGACTCACTGCCTGATCGTCAGTAGGTAGGGACACAAGCCCATCATCCACGTAGAAGTGTTTTTCCACGTACTGTCGAGTATCTGAGCCATGTACCTTCTCACCCTCGCTAGCAGCTCGTCTTAGCCCGTAAATGGCAACGGCCGGAGAAGGGCTATTGCCAAAAACATGTACCTTCATCCGGTACTCTATGACATCCTTTGTTGGGTCGCTGTCTCTGAACCAGAGGAACCTAAGAAAGTTACGATGATCCTCTCTAACCTTGAAACAATGGAACATTTGTTGGATGTCAGCTGTGATGGCTACGGGTTCCTTACGGAATCGAAGAAGGACTCCCAGCAAGTTATTGTTCAGATCGGGGCCTGTTAGCAAGACGTTATTGAGGGAGATGCCATGATGTTGGGCGCTGGAGTCAAAAACCACCCTGATTTGATCTGGCTTTTTTGAGTGGTAAACCGCAAAGATCGGCAGGAACCAACACTCCTCTCCCTCCTTCAGTGGTGGTGCGGGTTCAGCGTGGTCGTTCTCCAGAATTTTCTTAATGAAAGAGACAAACTGTTTTTCCATCTCTGGCTTCTTAGTAAGAGTACGCTGTAGAGAATGAAATCTATTGAGAGCTTGAACACGATTGTTGGGAAGTATTTGTCTTGGCTCTCTGAAGGGCAATGGGGCGACCCAACTGTTTCCCTCATCCCTGTAAACCTCTGAATTCATGATCCTTAACCCCCTGGGGTCGGCTATCGCGCCGGCGTGATAGTCTCGCTTTTTTTCTTATCAGTGCAAAAGAAACTCAAATAACTCCGTCGATTTTTGTCATACAGGCAAGTGTTATTCATTTTTAAAAACTGTTAAATGTCTTCTTTTTTTTGTGTACACTAATAATAAAAACAAAAAGTTGTGTTTTTCGTAAAATAAAGAAAAAAAACATGATGCACGTTCTGTCTTCTCTCTCAATGTGAAGTTCATTCTGAAACGCGACAGAAACTGATCTGTAACTCAGCCAATACTTGCCACCCACACATGAAAGTAATATCTTTACAAAGTTCGAAGTCTCCTTTTTTAAATTAAGTAAATCATATCAAAAACAAATATTCTCGGTTTAAGAAATCCGTATGAAAGCAACGACATGTACAGTTTCTCCAGCCCGAGCTCATTAACTTTAATTTGACCACACCCCCACGCGCGCAGCTGTTCTCATTCAAATGATCCACGTGAAGGAACGCAGAGCTGTTAACGCCCTCATCAGCTCTAAACAAAGAATCAGCGACTCCAGTATTTCTCTACTTTTCATCAGTTTGGAAGACTGTTTGTGCTGTGGATTTACCTTGGATTTACCTAAGAAGGACACATTTTTATTATGAGAACAATTTTTAAGGTAAGAGACATAATAGTAAGTGTTTTATTGTTGCATAAACTTTACATTGTAGCTACTAAACTCAAACTGGTGCAGCCTAAAATGTTATGAAATGAGATACAAGTAGGCCTATGCTAGTATGAGTGTTTATTCTAATATGGTGAATATTTGAATGTTTAGACCTGTGTTTACTGTTAAATACTGTGTTTGTGGATATCTGCTCAAACGTAGATGTATAATGTAACAACAATGTTTCATAGTTTGGAGCGGCTCGATCGCTGCACGCGCTGAGTTTGGGTCTGAGTCACGCTGTGTGTTTGAAAAGCAAAACACGACACACATTAGGCTTCACGCCAAACTCATCTCATTTCATAACGAATAGAAATATTTGAAGTAACATATGACAAACAATATATGTTTGTCTAGTGTAGTGTTACTGAAAAGTGTTCATTTTTAACGATTTATAGGCTGCCTGCTATCTAGGCTATTGTTATTATTTTATGCAGCCCTACACATGCCTATTTACAAGGCACAACAAACTAGGTGTTCCTATATATATTTACAAAATACATATACATATATACACTGCCGTTCAAAAGTTTGGGGTCGGTAAGATTTTTAATGTTTTTAAAAGAAGTCACTTATGATTAGATTATTTTTCAGATAAATGCTGTTCTTTTGAACTTTCTATTCATCAAAGAATCCTGAAATAAAAATGTAAGTAACTCTTTTCAACATTGATGATAATGAAAAATGTTTCTTGAGCATCAAATCATCATATTATACTGATTTCTGAAGGATCATGTGACACTGAAGACTGGAGTAATGATCACAGGAATAAATTACACTTTACTATATATTTACATAGAAAACAGCTGATTAACATTGAAATATTATTTCACAATATTACTGGGTTTGTTTTGTATTTTTACTCAAATAAATGCAGCCTTTGTGAGCATACGTGACTTCTTTTAAAAACATAAAAAATCATACCGACCCCAAACTTTTGAACGGCAGTGTGTGTGTGTGTGTGTGTGTGTGTGTGTGTATATATATATATATATATATATATATTGTGTGTGTATATATATATGTATATGTGTGTGTGTGTGTGTGAGTGAAAAATCTAAAATGTATTCCCAGAATCGTGCAGCCCTATAGTTTGTCTTGATATCAACATGTTTACAGGTGTTTATTTATTTATTTTTTAGAAAGGGACCAGATGCCACTGGATGAGTCCTGCTGACTTCAACATTCACATGAGTCTCTGTACATGAACATGGTAAAATGAAAAGTCAAACACCTTGGACATGACAGGTATGTAGGCTACTATGTTTCAGGAATGGCACAAAGGTGTGTGACTGTTTAAGTCTTTGTCTTTACATCAGTGTGTTTACTAATGTGCTTTTTGTCCTTTGTTGTGTATCTTTGGATTATGTTGTGTTGTAAATAAATCCAGACAATCTAAAAGCCATTCTTTTTTTAATTTCTCCTCATTCTTTGTGCAAGGCTTCTCATGATGATAGGGCCTGATAGCCCCTAATAGGGCCATTAGGGGAGGGTCTTTGTCTTTCTCAGGTGTAAAATGCATTCATATTAATGAGAGATCCATGCCCCTTCGCATAAAGCTTTCTCACACAAAACACGTCATACAAATTTTAAATCAATATATTGTTTTATCTAAATGAGTATGCAGGATGATTTTCACATAGTTTTGGAGCAAATATTCTAGGCTACGTGATACAATTTTCAAAAGTCTTGTGAAGAAATAATCACTATGGGTTTTATGACCTTATTTCAGTGACATTTGTTTTTTGTTTTTTCACAAACCACGCATAAACATTATTATCTTAAAAATACAAACATGTACATACATGTTGCTCACATATTACGGTAGCCCCGTTTGTGCTATATAGAGTGAATTTACACCTTTGCCATTAACATGTTTATAAATAACTGAAAAAAGCACAAATGTCAGAGCATGTCAGAACACCTCCAGGACCCAGAAAACACCTTAGACCTCAGAGGGTTAAGAATGCTGTGTCCTCAATGGATGGGGCCAGTTTATTATCGTTCTCGGTTCTTTGGAACACATCACAACCAAGGCTGTTGTCTGAGGTTTTGTACATGATGTTTTTGCACGCTCCGAGGATAATACCCCTAGGCTCCCCACTGTAAGGAGCTTCCTCTTTCAGGTTCATGTAACTGGTGCAGGGTGAAAGGTAAGTAGTGCGACCATTCTCTAATATATTGGTCCTGAAGGTGCTCACACTAGGTATATGGGCGTTTCCCAAACATACCTCACCAACTACCACCCAACCCAAGTCTAACCTTTGGGCAAATGGTGCATCATTAGGGCTGTTGATTTGTTGTCTGACCTTGTGCACCCTAATGATGTCTCTGCCCTGTAAGAGAAGGATCTGAGCGTTGGGATCGAGTTGGGGAATTTGGCTTGCAACTGACCTCAAGTGAGAGTGATTCAAGGCTACATTCGGGGTGGGTATCTCACATCTGCTGGCCAGTATTTGATTGCACTCTATGAGTGGTGGTAGAGCAAAGGAAGCACCTCCTGTGGCCGGTGAGATCATGAAACCTTCGGCCTTTCTGGCAGACATATTGGTAACTCCAGCACATGTCCGAAGGGAATAAGAGGAAGGTTCGCTATCTATACCGAACAGCTCAAAGAAATCGTTTTTTGCCAATGAGCGATTACTCTGATCGTCGAGTACTGCATACATTTTGACAACCTTCTCTGGCTGATTCTGAGGGAACACATCCACCAAGAAAATCTTAGAGCATGATTTCCCTGGCTGCCCCTTGCCACAGATCTCGGTACAGTGTGACGTCACTGTTGATGTTGACAGTTCATTGTCATCTCCTTCTGCTCTGTAGCTCAATTGCGGGGTAGAATACTCAGGCACTTGACAAGGTGGGCCAGGGTGCATGACTGTGACATGGCGATTGCTCTCACATTCACTAGACTTGACAGTTAACTTGCAGTCTTTGGCCAAATGAGTGGTGGACGTGCAACACTTGTAGCATATTCCATTGTCACGGAGGAAGGATTTTCTCTCTTCAATAGGTTTGGCTCTGAAAGTGCGACACTTTTTCAAAGGGTGTGGTCTGCGATGTATTGGGCAGTAATTTCCATGGTTCTCAACTTTCTTGTCACTGAGAACATCGGTTTTATGAGCTGACAATGGAATTCTTGCCGTCCTGAGAATTGGTCTTTCCTTAGAATGGATATCGCTGGAACGAGTAAGTGAGAAACTAGGGTCGTTCCTGATGCGTGCCTCATTGCAAATAAACTCAGCAAAGAATGAGAAAGGGGGGAAAAGCCCATTGTGTTCTGCTTTGAACCTGGATCCTTGGGCTACCCATTTTTCTTGAAGAGAGTGTGAGATCTTTGCTACTATAGGACTGATGCCTCGAGCGGTATCCAAAAAGGCCAATCCGGGCAGGTATCCATCTTGCTTAGCTGATAAGATCTCCATGAGGAGATCTCCAAGTTCCCTAAGTCTCACTGAGTCGTTGTTGTAAATTTTAGTAAACATATCCAATTTCTTGAACAGCGCATCTTCAATTATCTCAGGTGAAGCATAACACTCGACCAGTCTATCCCAGGCTTTCCTAAGAGCAACCTGAGGATTGTTAACATGCATGAGACGTATTCTGTTGACATAATTGCCTGATTCCTTGCCTAGCCACTTAGTTAAAAGGTCCAACTCTTCGCTAGCTGAGATGTCAAGCTCTTTTATGGCATTTAAGAATGAGGACTGCCACGCTCTGAAACTTTCGGGTCTGTCGTCGAACTGACGGAGCCCTGTAGTCACCAATTCACGACGTGCTAGAAACCTTACAAACTCTGCCATTGAGGGGTCTTTGATCGTTTCAGCCTGGGAAGCATAGTGAAGAGGATTATAAGGTTGAGCTGTGGCATTCAGACTGGTACGAACACCTGATTGAGGATGTGGCCACTGTTCGTTTTTTTGTCTCTGCTATGTTAGGGCTCATCTTGAGAGGTGAAAAGTATGAATCAGACATGGTAACGCTTCTCTTTGGCGATTTAAACTGGTTTTCTGGAGGAGGGATAAGTGGCGATGATTCAAGTGGCTTGTCCCACGATACTAAGCTTTCCTCTTGCTTAACAGGTACAAAGTCATGACAGTGTGAATGGTTTTGTAACTCAGCTTGCTGTGTAACATAGTCGTTTGTGCGCTGCACACTTTCTTCCTTTAATGATCTTCTAACACCTTTGTCATCCGTTACTTTTAACTGTTCCTCAGCTGCCTCTAATATTTCTGCCTGCGCTACAGCCGCTGCTGCCTCCCTCTGGAGTGTTGGAGCATTCAATTCAGCTGTGAGTCTGGCCTTCTCGAGGAGTGCTTTTGCTTCCTTCTCTGCTTGTTCAATTTTTAACTTAGCTTCTTTTTACGCAAAAGAATGCACGGACACGTGCTGCTTCTGCCTTCGCACGGGCCCTTGCTGCTGCGCTAGCTGTTGAAACTGATGTATGACTGCTGCCCGCGCTCTTCTGAGAAGCTCTGTCACCATCCTTATATTCATCCATGGTGCTCGTTAATACTTTGCACACAATCAACGTCGTAATTTCTCCAACTAAAGTTGCCTTTTCACTGTACTGTCCTCCAATTGGTGTTCTTAACCAAAATTAGACAGCCAGCCAAACTCCCGTCATGAAAAACATGAATATAGCTAGAATATAGTCAGAATATAGCTTCTTAGCTCCGTTTAAAGGGCATCTTGCAGGTAAAAAAAAAAATCTAAATTAATACATAACCTTGTATGAAAATACCATATGAAAAGTTAATGCAGGATTTAAAATGTTTTAAAACAACATAAGGGCACCAATTTAGTAGATAAAGTGAGCGTTTCTTTGACTGCTCGTAAAAAACGCTTTTTTTCAGCATTGCGTCATTTTACGTCACACGAGGGAGTTGTATGTGTGCTCTGCGTCAGCTCAGTGCTGATTAGGTTGGTATTCAGTAAGAGCGGTCGTGAGTCGGTGTTTTCGGTAGTTTTTGTATTTTAATTTATCATCGTCATGGTAAATTCCTGCCTGAAGTGTGAGTGAGTATGCTATGTGTAGCACAAATGGATTCAGGCAGCATGCCTCAAATCCAGGATGCTGCGTTAGGCAAGTTACATAGGCTGGCCGCGGGGCGAGGTCCTCGACCAGCGACCAAAACGCGCTCACCTCCCTACAACACAAGCTCTCCACCACAGTTTCCATGGGACGACACCGCCCACACAGACACCTGCCAAACACAGCGACACAGACGCTTACTACTCACTCCCTCTCCCGGTAAGCCTGACGGTGTCAATGACAATCAATCACGAGGAAAACTAGTTGGCACAATCAACAATAATCACACTGAAGACATGACCAGCCTACTCGGCGTCGGCTACGTTTGCAAACAACATTTTCACCGGAGAAAGAGGTAAAAGCTTAGAAATAAACACTAGGGGTTCACAGGTGGGACTGTCAAGCTAGCCCATAGCTAGCATAATATACCTTCTATTTATAGATCTTCTGACTAAGTTTAGGGTACTTATCTGAGCCAACGACATAATCACTGTCACTAGATATAAAGAAAACGTTGACTTTCACTCGATGCTATTCACTGACAGTAAAAAAAAAAAAGTTGTTAATTGTATGCACTGCTGTTCATAGACTACTAGCTCCAGCGGTCATTGCTGCGTTTCTAAATGGTAAGTTAGCAACTCACCAGGACACTCCACCAACTCTCCAGTCATTCTCCTGTGACCATGCATTTATTTATTCGCACGGGATAAGTATTACCTAGTGACCTCTAGTCATTTGTAATAATTGCGGAGTTTGTCTGAGATCTTAATCCCGTGAATCGGCCATGTCTGTAATTTGTAAAGTAAAAATTCCCCCGCAAATTAACTTACCTACTATATTTTGCCGAACACCGAGGTCCTGTGATAATATTAGTCCCGTGCGAATCGGCATCTCTGTGATTTGGGCGGATCGTATATCATTTTTTCAAGGTTTTTGTTTCATGTGCGCCTTTTTATCCATCTTTCGCGAAGAATGGAAGCTGTGTTGGAGTGTTTTGATAGTATTTTGGGTGCTGGGTCATATCGCTATACACAACTACACAATTTGCAGAAAGTGAATCGGCTCTCGGTATTTCCTCATTCGCCCTCTCACGTCTAAACGGTTCGAAATTACATGGCTGTGGGCCATCATAAATGTTAACTGTGGGTCTTGCCACCTCTTCCTCATCCCAGTTAGACGCCATAGTCAGTGCTAGAACTAGTTCTAGTAGCTGAGAAAGGCTGAGGCTTCCACCACGTCTACCTCATGTGACGTCATCGCCGAGTTGCGTAAAAAATAACCGTCACTTACCAAAAACTAAAAAACTGGACTTTAACACCATTTTGGAGACATTTCTAACTTTATATACATATCTTGACTGCTTTATGTACCCATTAATCGACAGTGGTGTTTAACCTGCACCATGACCTTTAATAGAGACTCTTTAATGTTGAGCATGAAGACATGAACAAAGGAGTGAAACTGAAAATAAGCACAAAATATACAGTAAGGTAAAATCGTCTCTTGTCTCTCGTACAAATACCAACAAAGCTTAATTACAATAAAACATAACGTCTCAGTAAACAATGTTCACGAATTGAAATCAAAGATTTATACTCATATGGTTTTAAATCAACATGAAATCATCAGAAATCTATTATTAGTAATACTGTAAAACAGAAAATATATAAACTACTTACAGGCAGTTCTTGCTAAGGAGAAATCGAAACATAGAGGATTGTTGCAGCTGGAACGATCTTCACCATGTGCTTTGACTAATAAACTAACTTCCTGATTCAGCCTGCAATACCATACTTGACCGCTAGAGGTCCTAATTACTCTAACAAGGACAATACCCAAAGGGCAGAACACAGGTAATAAAATACCTTTTTGACTGCTCTTTCTCTGCCATAATTGTGAGACTTCCTGGCTTGCGGTCGGTACGCGCCTCTCCTCTTCGCAACTACTGAGAGTCTGTCATTTAAAATATTATCTTAATTATCTTGAATTCACAAACTTGAGACGACTCACACGCTAGACCAGCAATTTATTTTAAAACAGCCCAAATTTGAATGTTATAAATGAAACATTAATAAAATATATTAATAATAACAAAATAACATTCTTATTGTATTATTGTTGCAATGGCTGATTGTTTTCTACAGCGTAATTAACTAATTTTATTAGCAGAAGCTTTAGTTAAATCTTATCTCTTTAAGTAGGACAATAAAATAATTACAACTGAAATAACTATTTAATATCCATCTATTTATTTAATAAGTGTACAGTAATTATGATAAATAATCTTGAGACTAAGGGGCCGTTTACACGACAACGTTTTCAACTTAAAAATGAAAACTTTTTATGCGCTTTGGCCTTTCATTAAAAATGAAAACTTTTTATGCGCTTTGGCCTTTCATTTACAAACGGGTTTCAAAGTGCAAGTTTTTGAGAATGATGCTGTTATTGTCTCCGTGTAAACTACAAAAACAAGAATTTCTGAATACGGTGATGTCATGCACATGCGTATTACATGTTCAGTCTGTAGTGTTTTTTCACAAAGTGACATCGCCATCTACTGGTCTGGCAGCAGAATGCAGCGCTTTTAATCGTTTTCGCGAATGAAAACTGAATGGGGATCGTTTGTACGCGAAAAACGCAATTGTTGTCGTGTAAACTTACCCTTAATCATGAATATTGTATTGACAAACAGTTTTTAAACTCTGTACATAATGTAGTTAAAATAAAATTGTAGGGGTGTAACGATGCCCTCATGTCATGTTCGATACATATCACGAGACTGAACTCACGATACAATATTATTGCAATACTCCATCAAAATGAAGCTGAAAATACAGAATTATTTTAGACGAATATGCTTGTGCTCTGTCACTGACTAGATTTATTTAAAATAATGTAGGCCACTTTTTAATGGTAACATCAGATATTTGGCATTATGAGAACCCATAAATATCAACATTTTATACAGTAGTACTGACACTAAAACTTGAATTTTTTTTTCCCCTCACAATTTTTTATTTTTATTTTGGGTGAACTATACACAATATATATTGTTACTATCCACGATACATATTGTTGCATTTTTGTATTGTGATATATTGTAACACGATATATTGTTACACCCCTATAAAATTGTATTAAAATGAAATACAATTAAGTGCACTTCTTTTTCACTAGCAGCCTTTAGTTAATGTTTTCCCTGTTGTTGTATGTGTTTAAGATGTGTGTCATTAATGTTGTGTTTGCTGCAGCTCATAGGGGTCCGTATCCCAGATCACCCGTTCATGAGACGCCTCTGTCAGATGTGTGGCGAACCGCTCGCGCTCACCAGCGCTAACGTCAGCGCTCACACCAGTACGGTTTCTGCTAGCGTAAGCACAGACTCCACAGCTCGCAGTGCTTTCTCAGGGGCTTTCGTCTGAGTTTGACACGTGCGTGTGTGTGTGTGTGTGTGTGTGTTCTGCAGGAGTTTGAGGATCTGTGGCTCAGTCTGGCGGTGGTGGTGGACGGAGGCCCGATTGGAGATCAGAACCGCTTGGGTTCGACAGTCGTGGATCTGTCCGTGAGTGGCAGATACCGGATCATCAGACCGGGATGGTGAGTGACTCTTATTAACACGTGCATTAGAGACTCGAGTTGCATCCGAAATCGAACGCTTCCCTACTATATAGGAGGCAAGAACAGAGTAAGATGAAAAACTCTCTGTGAAAGTCTGCGGATGAGCTTCTGCTTCCGGTGCGGTTCTGAACCGCATCCCATGAGGCCACAGGAGTGGATTTAGTACTTCTAAATGTCATTCATACTATAAAACATACTTTTTAATGGTTGTGAAGTGTTTCAAACCAAATGTAGTGCATACTATACGGTATGTGATTTCGGATGCAGTTTTAGTATTAGGGCTGCACGGTATATTAACATTATTGAAATATCGCAAATTGACAGCAGTGAGTGATTTTATCTCTTGTCTCGTTGTTTAAGCAGATTTATTAGGCTACTGTCACTTTAAGAGCCGCACGGATCCAATATACTGTTACACACTAGCCTGGTTAAAACCAGACCCTTCTCAGTCGTAACTGAGTTAGGGTCTGGGGAAGGTTCATTGACGGCTCATTTCCAAAGGGGCGTCACCAACGGACATCGCTCAAATGCATCTGGGCGCAATTGGATAGCCCTAAAACCAATCAGATCGATCGTCATCTTGTAAAGCCCGCTTCAACGTTTGTGATTGGTGCCTCGATTTGGAAAGATTGGAAATGAGCTTGAATGGGCTCTTCGCCAGACTAACTTGCAGAGCAAATCTAAATTTGCCGGAAGTTCGTCTGGGTTTTCCCAGGCTAGTTACACACACGTTTTCTATCTCAACTGTTTGTGTTCACTTAAGACATAACCGACTGTGTTTACGAGGATACTTACCAAAACAGCATTTCAACATATTTTACAGGATTTATTTATATTTAAGGAGAAAATACTCAGCAATGCTGTCGACTTATGAATTTACACATGGTTTGTCTTAAAGCATATTAAAAACACCACATAGACACAACATTAAAAGCTGGATATTCACCACAGGGAGACTAAATGTTTTGCTACTCTCATCTCACACACTCTTTCACTGTTAAAACTAAAGCGTATTCAGTGATTATTAAGCCCCGCCTCCTTTGATCTGATTGGCTGCCTCAATCATTTTGACGTTGACGAGCGCTGTTAGACCGCTGAGACGCATCAGCCTAAAAATGTAACTTTTAAACCCTTTTGTCATCCTAACAAACAACTTAATCAAGAAGTCAAATATTGATAGATTAACAATTTCTATATTCTTGTCCCTCTAGTGTTTGTGGTGTTTACTTCAAATACAACCTTTTTTAATTTTTATTTATTGTTTATTAAGCACTTTCAATGCAACTCAAGGTTGACACAAAAGTGCTGTACAATACAACTAAAATCTGATACAATACAACACAAATACAAAAAAACTCAACACAATATAAACATTATACCTGGTTGAAAGCTATTAATAAAAGGTGTTTTTTTTCACTGTTAAAACTAAAGCGTCTTCTATACACAGGTTTTTTCCTGCATCGAGAATTACGAGGTGGCCGCCTCCAGCTGTCGACAAAACTATCGACTACAGTCACACGCTACAGTCCACCGACACGGTTCTGTTGCGGGTTAGGTTATATCCGCGGATACTGCAGATAATATGCAGCTCAGACGGGCCAAGTTATAAAAAAAAATATTTAATTGCGGGTGGGTCGCAGGTCGATGAGAGATAAATCATTAAAGGTGCGGTATGTGATTTGGAAAACGACCGGCAGATTTTGAAAATACACAATTCAAATGGTCCTACCTTCTTTCCTCCAACGCTGGCCCTGACTCCACCCATTCGTAGAACATGGACGCGCAATCATGCACGAGCGAAAACTCAGATGCGATGTAATGACGATTTACTACTAATCATGGAACCGGCTTTACTGACGAGATGCGCATGCGTCACAAGCTTTGAGTATGCGCACGAAGGGGGTCACGCGCGCTGGGGGGAGGGGGGTGTGTTGCGGCCGTTTGATTGACGGACTTACTGTCCAATGATTCTAGTGGTCTTGGAAATGATTGGCTGGAGTTTTTCGAGTCCTGCCCGTTCCACAGATGATTAAATTGCTTAATTTTCATTTCAATGCTTCTAACTCAGTGGCTGTAAGTGGGTTAGGAATAGGATTTCAAGTTATTTTGAAAAAATGGACAAAAAAGAGATTCACATACCCCACCTTTAATGAAAGACTCTGAGCTCTCATTTCACGGTAAAGCTTTCACGTTCGTTTTGTTGTAAACCTTTTCCTTCTTACGTGTAGAAGACTTAGGGTGCTTTCACACTTGGTT
This sequence comes from Gila robusta, assembly GCA_030770095.1. Classification (NCBI taxonomy): domain Eukaryota; kingdom Metazoa; phylum Chordata; class Actinopteri; order Cypriniformes; family Leuciscidae; genus Gila; species Gila robusta. The sequence continues at coordinate 486,235 of JAVALU010001581.1, forward strand.
CGATTGCCTGTTCCGAACCCGAGTTCGATTGCTCCCCCCTCCCCCTGCCCCCGATGAACTGTGTTCACATTATATTATTTGTATCCAAACCGTGGTACGCTTGCGTCATCAAGCTGCAGCTCGTGTTGCTTGGTAACCGGCACCGCTATGAATGAAAAGGCGTCAAAATGGATAGAATTGCTTGCTTCACATTTGTTGTTCTTTTTTTAACCTTTGGTTTTGTTTTCAAAGAAAACATACAGAAACACACTTGCGTCTGTCTGCCGCAAAAGTACTAAAATCGTTCCAAAGACAGCTGACTGTCAGCCGAAGACAATTTTTGCGGAGGCAAGCATTAATCATCTCTCTGCTTGCAGTGCGTCAATCCCGCTTTTCGGCAAGGTAAGTGTATACACACACAGACACACACACACACACACACACACACACTGACGACTGTCCTGTCGACCACATTATACATTATACGTCATCAATAGCGGTTCACTTTCGCGGTTTGGTTCGATTGCGTTCATGTCAGCAGCGAACCGTACTGGAGTTCACATGAACCATACCCCAGACCACCTTTTTAAGCGGACCCGAGTACGGTTCGCGGGTGCGCACCCGAGTTCGGAAGACAGCGTTCACATCATCCAAACGAACCGAACTCTGACGTCATTCGAACCCGGGTGCACACCAAAAGTGCTAGTGTGAAAGCCCCCTTAGAAGCGAAAGACCAGGGGACTTGATAGTTTCTTCAGCAGGATTCTTTATCGAGAACACGAGCTGTCGGTAGCTGCAGTCACCAAGTCTAACTAAGGCAGTATACATTGTAGTTTATATACCTTTCCCTGATCTCAACAGCATGACAGTGTAACTTAGGCTGATTGGATTAGCATCTCAAGGCTCTGATTAGATCACTCAAACCTTAACATTATCCTAGAGACAAAAGTCCAGCTGTTCCTGAGAAGTAACAAACACTTGTGTGAACTTTCTCAGTTAAAATACTGTTGAACCTAAATTAAACATTTAATAAATTTGTAACACTACAGTTTTCAACAATGTATTGCAGGGAAAAGCAATCAAGGAAAACATGCCTAGAGCGGCTTCTAGTGGCCATTATATAAAACACTAAGGAAAAACCCTACATGAGATTGCTTTATAACTTAACAGCTTTAACTAAAAATACACACAAGCTTAACAAATTATTTTGATAAGAGTGTTTTCCAACAAAGATGTAATGAAACAGGCTTTACTCACTTCAAACTTAAATTATCGCTTTGTTTAGGCTATTAAAGAAATGTAATTTTGCCAAAGAAGAACTTTTATTTTAAACATCATTGACTAATGGGGAAATGCAATATACACAACAAGCTTACGTCACATCTTAAGATTTTCCTTTAGTTGAAAACTTCAAACAATATGTGTAAACAAAAAATGTAAAGAACAAAAGCAGGGGCTCTAGTAGGGCTATAACGTTAGTTAATAGCTAATAAAGCAAACTTATCGTACAGAACGTACATATAGACTTGAGTCAGCACGTTCATGTTGAGAAAAAAAATGATATCCACATGCTCGAGTGAGAAAACACGCTGCGCTGACAGACGTTGCAGGAACATAGATAACAGTGTGTTAAGCAAAGTTTCTAACAGCACTCTGTGTTTTCTGTTCTTAAACCCGTCTCCCTCAATGAAACTTACAGGAAGCATGTCTCAATTATTCAGCTCTCAGAGAAGTTATCGTCTCGCTCACTCGGGTTCAGCTGCGCTAGTGCGCTTGCCTGCAGTCGTGATGCAGTGATGGACAGCCGTCTTTCATCTGTCAACTGCTGTTTGGATTTCATGAGACTTCTCATTGTGGTGGTGATATTATAACTCCGTATCATTAATTAATTGGGTTAAAAGTAATTCCATTTTGTAATACCATTTAGGAAGATAATTTTCATCCAAGTAATTCCAAACCCTTGCGAGGACGACATTATGTGATCAAATACAATCAACACGCTCCACAGCGCCACCCAGTGCATTTAATTATAACTGCTTGGGATTTATCATGGATTCACAGCATTTATGGCCAGCAAAGAAACGTAGTAAAATTTGAGTAGTATTTTATTTTTCGAATAATAATTACAGATCGAATATTCGTGCACACCCCTAGTACTGACACTCATCAAATCCAGCACTCCGTAATCACAGGTGAACTGTCTGACCATCAGGTGTTTGTCATGAGAAGTGTACCACAAAAGAGCTGTGGTTTGCAGACAGTTATAAGAGTTGGTGTTACAAATACGTCTTTTGGATATACTGTGTGAATGTGAACTCATTGTCCCTTTAGCTCGAAGAGGATTATTTTCCCTCCCAAAGTTGTGTCAATTGTTTTGTTTATTGGTCTAATTCTGGTTTCTCTTTCTAATAAACCTTGCATTGGGTTAGTCACTCATTTAATTATCTTGTGCTTCGTTCCCACCCTTCTGAATTATGTTGCATTGATAAGGAGTTATCACAAACTAAGACTGTTTAGTTGTGCTATCTTACAGTCAATATATAGTAAATGTAAGGTGTCGCCGATGTAATGGTTCTAACTTGAGGTCTTAAAATGTATGGAAGGGGTCTTAAAAGGTATTAAATTGAACTCCATGATTGCTGTATATACTCTGAATTGTGTCCTCAAAATAACAAATCTAATTACCTTATTGTTAAAATACCTAAAATATGTGCTTGAAAAAAGTGTTTCTTCAGCCATGATCAGGTTTTTACCACCTCCGCCTCATTTTGAGCCAGGACAAACCCTGTATACAGTATGCGATTTCAGACACTGTTATTATTAGGGCTGCACGGTATATTAAAATTATCAAAATATCGCAAATGTACATATAGGAAGTAGAGGTGCACGATATTGAAAAAATCTGATATTGCGATATCGATAATCAATATTGCGATATCGATGTTAATTTCGATATTTTTAAACGTAAAATTACAAAAGTTATGGGAAAACGCATCAAAATAGATTCATAACAAATAAAACAAGTTCTTAGAACACAAAATTTATTTAAACAGTCATATTGGACTGGTATAACATGAATAAATAAATAACCATGTCTACAGAACAGGACATGTTTTACTGGTTGTACAGTATAAAATAAATAAATAAAGAGCAAGTCTACAGAACAGGACATGTTAGAAACAATAAAAATAAATCTAAAAAAAACAAGTATAAAGAAAACGTCATGAGAAACAGGGCCCATCAACAACCGTGTAACCTTTAGAAGGCAATCTGCACTTTCCCCGGCAACTCACAGGTAGAGGTTTGGCCGTATGGGTTGTTTACACCTGGCCACTTCATGTGTTATCTGTGATGGGATAGCTGTCCGATCGTGAAAAGACCAGGTGTAAATGCCCTCCGAAACGCATTCGAGACGGATTTGAATCCGATCGCTCGAATCACTTCAGGAGGAGATCTGAGACTCATTCCAGACCAAACTGGACAAGTGTAAATGCATCTGGTTGCTGAAACTACATATGTAAATTTTACTCCCAAAAATGCTACAAAATAAACATGTGAGAGCGTGTAATAGGCTATGTCATGTTATAGTCAGATATGACGGCGCTACTGCAACACACATCACCACAGCTGAGCATCTATTCATCAAGCCAACATGCAAACTATCGCAAATCAAAGTGAAAGTCGCAGACGGTTAACACACAATCATCATCATTAAAAGTAAAGAAACGAAATGATCTTACCAGCGCTGTTGTTGCTCTCTCTAATTGCGGTCTTTGATTTTGATTTTAGCTGATGATCGAGGGCTCGACGTTAACGCTTGTCCGCTTGTCCGGGACAAGTGGATTTTTTGAAGGGACAAGTAAAAGAGAATTTTACTTGCCCGACCGGACAAGTAGCCTGACTCTCTAGAGTCATATTGAGTCTCCCCTGTTCTTTCTGACCACTTTGGGAAATCTGTAGCATGAAAAGTAAACCCTCTCCTTGATTTCATGTTGTTTATGGAGAAGGAGAACCAGGAAATGAGTCGGGGGGAAATGCAACGCTACCAAGCGATGCATATTTTTCGAGAGGTGCATGTCGGACGGGACGAGGAAAAAAAAAAAAAAAATGTCGGACGGGACGCATCATAAACAAAATATCAAATGATTATCGCGAGACTTTCGATGTAATATCGGGCAACGTGATATCGCGATAACGATATTGAGTCGATATATATCGTGCACCCCTAGCCGGATGTCACTTGTGACCGCTACTGTATAGCTGTAATTGTAAGGGAGAAATGAAAAAGAAAGCGTGTGTGTGTGTGTGTAATCGGGCGCTGGGATGATTGAGATGAACATCTTGAACTGTTTTCTCAGCTAAAACTTTTTCATCCCATGTTCTTCTTTCTTCATGATGTCAAGCCTCAGTATTTACGGTTTCTTGTGTGAATTTCTTTAGAAAAGCCAAAGAAAAGGAAGAAGAAGAAAGGCATCTGTGCTTTCTTACGGAGAATAGGGAAGGCTGTAAAGCTTCCCACCCTCGGTTGCAGTGATGTCGATGTAGTGTCCACATTTCCCTACTGCGATCCCACGGATGTCAAGCAGGATTTATCCGGGTTTGACTGGGCGTCATCAGTGGATCCGTGTCCATCTGGAGTCGAGCTGCCGGTTAATGCCGATCCGGATGATCCAGAGCCGTCGTCTGTCTCCGGTTCATCCGTCCTGGAGCTGATGTCGGTCTCAGATGTATCTAGTCTCGATCTGTCACCTGAGAATGATCCAGAACCATCATCGGTCTCCGGTTCATCTGTCCTGGACCCAGAGTCGGCACCAGATCTAGAGCTGATGTCGGTCTCAGGATTATCCAGTCTCTCTAGTATCGAGCTGACACCGGACTCCAGTCAGGACCATCCCGACCCATCGTCTGTCCCGGGTCCATCGGCACCGGATTCTGAGATCCCGGGTCCATCTGGTTTAGGGACAGCTTTTGGTGAGTCTACACGGTAAAAAATGAAACAGTCTACACCATTGTTTTTACAAAAAATGTTTAAGTTAAAGTTAAATCACTGTAAAAAACAACAACAAACAAACTGTAAAATGTACAGGGATTTACTTTAAGACATTTTAAGTTTAATTATACAAAAAATGCTGTTGTTTTAATAGAAAAATCTGGCAGCTGTGGTTAAAAAAAATACATTAAAAATGTAAACAGCTTTACAGTTTTAAACTGTAGAAAATCAGAAAAGTACAAATCAGAAAATATAATAGCAATAAAACTCTGTAACACTCATCTGTTACAATTTCATCTGAAAAGTGAACTTGCTTCTTAATCTTGAAGAACTGAATATAGGAGCTGAATCAAACCTTCAAGTGCACATCATTACACGTCAGAGTTTCAGACGTCACACCACTCACCTGTTCCTTCATCAGTGTGAGGACTCTTGGGTTCACGTGAAGACGGGGTGTGTGTCTTCTCCACTTTAGTGCCCTTCTCTGGGTTGATGGAGGAAAATCACCTTGGAAAAGAAGAAAAACAGGCAACTGTATCAATTATAAAATAGCTTCATTAACAGAAAAAATAGTTCCCTTTAAAGGGAACTCGAGCTGCGTCGAGATGCTGTGGGAACGCCCCTGCGTGATTGCGTCGTGAAGCACGTGTACAATCAGTCCAATGGAGAGACAAGACGTTATCGACCAGGAAACTGTAAAGCACACCTGAAATCAGACCGTGTCAAGACTAGCTGTGAATCTGTCTCTTGTCCATTTATTGTTGTTTGTCCACAAGCATAAATGATATATTTAGACAGAAGTATGTCGAGCAAACAGCTTTGGATCGTGTGTTTGTCTCTGTTAGGGCAGGAACACACCAAGCCGACGCCGACGAACTAGTGCCGATGAAAGCCGACTGTGTTGTCGCCTCTCATCGGGGTAAAAAGCTGCACTTGAACACACCGAGAGAACTACAGCCGACTGTCAGCTAGAAGGCGCGTTCTGCGCCTGCGTGTAAATGAGACAACTGTCTATTTCTGCAGATATATTCATCTATATTCGTCATTCAAAAAAGGAAACCGACGCTGCCGGCTGCAGATACACATACCGTAAACAGCAGTGCGTGCTTACCGTTTTGAATATCAATCCTGCTAAACACTTTCTTTATTCCACTCCGCTCATGTTAATATTAAAATATTCGCCAAGGAACACTCAGGTAAGATGACGATCATGACGTAACATAAGAACAGCCTTCTATCTGTACCGTTTTGACTTCTTTGCTCGCTGTTTTGCTTTTATTCTCGTGCACTAACTCTTTCACTAAGCTGAACAGCCAATCAGAGTTCTCTCTTTCCCCGACGGCCCGACGCCGATTCAACATGTCGAATCGGCCGAAACAAAGCCGACGAGGTCCAATTTCAGCCGACGGTGCGGAACACACTGAGGAAACTTAGTCGGCCGACGCACAAAAACTGCCCGACGGCCGACCGTCGGCTTGGTGTGTTCCTGCCTTTAGGTGTCCTATTAACAAAAGCTCCTCTCATCCCACTTGACAATGTATTGATGGCTTTATACTCTTAAAGCACATCATTTCATTTGGATTTTTGTATTAAGGCAGCATGATCCATCTGTAACATTAAAGGAATAAAATACTCAAATGTAGTTCCAAACCATACGACTTACTTTTGCTAAACACAAAACAGACTTTAATGCTTAAAAAAGCACCCATAAAAATAAAGTGTTAAAACAAAGTAGTTTATGCGACACAAAAATCACTTTGAATGATAAACAGTTTAACTCACACAATATAGACAGTTTGAGTATATTGCAAAGAGTTATTTTCAAATTAAATAGATGAAAACAGCATTTAAAGGTGCAGTGTGTAATTTTTAGTGGCATCATGTGGTGAGGTTGTGAATTGCAACCAACAGAAGTTACGGTGGCCAACAGGAAGTGATGTCGTTGTCTGAGACAGCAGAGAGTAGCCAGTTAAACAATGAGGTTTCTTTACAAAGAAAAATGAAGAAATTATGTTTACTTTATTATTCAGTAAAACGACATGTTATTGCGAATATTATTGTTATTAAAATAGTGACGAAACACGTTTGTCCGTTTAGGGCCACTGTAGAAACATGACGATGTAAGGGACCCGTTAGGGCTGGGCGATATGACCAACATCCCATATCACGATACAAGTCATCTCATATCCCGATAGCGATATATATCACGATATAGTACATTTTATGTAAATTCAATCAATTAATAATTTATGACCACATGGAAAGGACTATTTCTTTTCTACATTTTAAAGTATATGTATTAAAAAATTTACTCATTCATATGTGATTATTTTTCAACCTTTATTCAGAACTTATGGGCAAATGTTTGATTAAGAATATAGAAATATAATATATGAATGACATATAAAACACTTTCAAAATCAAATGATTACAGGCCCAACATAAAATATATTGCTATATAAAATGCCAAATGTAAACGTTGTACTTTCAAGTTTAAAATGTAGCAGCAATCAGGGCTCCAAACCGGTTCAATGACCGAAAACCGGAAACGAAACGAAATTGACAGGAACATTACCAGAAATGGGAAAAAAATCTAATATAATCGTTCTGAACAGAAACGCTTATTTGAAATGGCCATTAACTGGTTAATAACGTTTATATAACATTTTATCGTTATGTTTAATATTTTAATTTGCCAGTCAACCAATCACGAATTCAAATAGTACAGACGTGCAAATGTGATATTGACGCATATGTTTAATATGACGCATACGTTGCTAGGTTACCAGAGAGTGAGTGCCTTTGTTCATGCAACCAAACTTGCTTCGCGAAATGGTTTCTTCCGACAAAGAAAAAAAAAAAAAAAAAAATCAAACGTTTTATCGAACGCATTTTTTATTGATATTGATTACGTGAGACTTATCGTTTATCGCCCAGCCCTAGGAACCGCGGTGTGTGTCGATAGAAATGGCTCATTCTAAGCTAATAAAAACATAACGGTTCATTATGTAATGTCTTTATACACCATTAAAAACAGTAATGTATATGATATTGCATTTCTGTCAACAGATCCTCCTAAATATTACACAATGCACCTTTAAATCCAATATAGACAAAAACAATACCAAAACAAACCATTCAAGCTTCATGATATCATGGTCATGAGACATGAACCAATGACTGATATTACCATTTTAAATTTGGGCCGTTTACAATGGGTTAATTTTTAACAATATGATGTTACAAAATATATACCGGTATTGTAAATGAGGTAAAAAAAAAAAAAAAAAAAAAGTAGTACTTTCTGAGATTTCCGTTAAAATCAACATCCTCGTCGGCTCTGAAAATGATCTCTCAGGGAAAGGTTTAGGAGCGTACATCACATAAATATCGTTCTAAAACACAATGATGTTTTAAAACACATGTTGTAAATGGGGTTAAACACTTACTTCTGGTGATTGCCCTGCTAAACGCCAGTGAGGGAGTGGCGTCACTCTCACCACCTAGGAAAGTAACACTCATTAGCACACTTGAAAAGAAATGCAAGTAGCTTAGAGGATGAATTATTGTATTAAAGTTAAAGTGACCTGGGTTGTGTGTGTCCGCAGCACCCCTGGACAGAGGACAGATGCCAGCCTTGATATTTTGGGCTGTGAGGTGAACATTTGAGGAGGTGAAAACGGCGTCTTCCCCACAACAAGATCCCTCGCACCAGCCCATCCTGAAGCCTTCAGTGGGTTGAAGGATGTGTGTGTGGTGCATGATTACATCGTTTGAGACGTGTCTCGTGTTGGTTCATGATTCCTCAGGAGCATTTGTGGTGCTCTCTCTCCGGCCACTCTCCTTGATGATCCCAGTTATCCCAAGTATTTTGACTAGGGATCTTGTAACTGGGAAGCCATGGTCTGCCATCCAAAAAATAAAAGAAATAAGGGCCTGTTCCTCTGTAGGTGTCAGGGCCGGATTAGGATGAGGGTTGTGGGAATATTTATTTTGTAGTCCTGTAGTGTTGTGTTTTTGTGCTCCTGTCCTCACTTCATTCTCTATCTTTTTCTTCCTTGACATCTTCTGCTTTAACGTTACTGACTGTCCTTTAAAATGATCATGTTATTTAGCATTATTAATCACGTTAACTTCAAATTATATATCATTGCAAAACTGTGTGAATAAAAACAATTTATAATCAATCATTTGATGTATGAAATCTTATTAAATATGTGTGAATATCCTATCATTGTGTTTAACTTTAAGTTAAATAATGTAAGTTACTTTTTATAAAATGTTGGCTATGAAATAACATCAAAATCAATTGAGTTATAGTTAATGTTTAATTTGTTAAATAATGTTAAAATATTCAATTCAATAACTTAATTGACCTTTTATGAATATAAACATCACTGCACTCAGGATAATGGGCAAACAACGTCTGTGATGATATATTCATATTAAGTTGACCATAATCGTTTAAAAAATCCCATTTCAAAGCATTTATTCAACAATAAGGTAATTTATTTCATAAACACTGAGATGCATAAATTAAATCGAAATGTACATTTTCGCTGCTCTAGGCCTCGTTCAGATTGTCAGTCCAAATCCGATTTGAATCGGATCTAAAATGATTGATGTCCACACACAGTGTATCGCAACTGTTCAAATCCGATGTGTGTGTCCGTGTAGATCTTCTGTTTTCAGCAATATCTGCAATGGTTTCTATGGCAATGACGTTGCGTTGGTAGGCAGTAGGCACGCGCCAAACACCACAACAACCGCAACATGGAGGGGTTTACAATAGAGATATTTAAGTTTTATGTACATTTTTAACATGTTTCCCATAACAACGTCTGACGGTTATATTTTATGTGCCGTGAGAAATTCACATAAATCACGCAAAATCCAATCAGATCGTTCAGACTGAGACGTTTTTCCAGAAATGCGAATTAAATAGGACATCAAACCACAAATGAATGCAGCTTGAAACCGATTTGTAAAGATATTTTGTGTATGACCTGGAAATATTTATTCAGCGATCGGCGGTAAAAGTTCATCTATACGGAACATGGTTAGTCTAATTTACGTATCGCGAGTCAGAGAAAATGGCATCTGTGAAAAAGTTTCGGTTTCGGCACAACATATCGATATAAATCAATATGATGTTATAAAATACATATAAGTGAGATGAAATACTTACTTTCGGCGTTTCCCTGTTACAAAACAACTTCTCTCCTCACCGCGAGTCACAGAAAAAGTCTCTAAGAAAGGTTTAGGCGCGCACACAGCACATAAATATCGTTATATACACTATGATGTTATAAAATAAATATCCTAAAATTAGATAAAAAAAAAACACTTAATTTCGTTGTTTTCCGTCCTCGTATGATCCGCATCGCGAGTCAAAGAAAATGGCGTCGCTTGTTTGAGACTGGTAACGTCAAACTGTGAAGCCCCGCCTTCTTTAATCATCTTGACATTGACGAGCGCGTTTACTAATGTTACACTTGTTTTATAGTCTATGGTTGTACAGTATCAGTATAGTTTTATTTAATGCCATGTCAGCATCTGCGGCTATTTTCATGGCAAAAACTGAATTACAAATGTTACATAATATACAATAAAAATAAAAACCAAGCAAACTGAAAAAAATAATAATATTATACACGGATTTTAACATTAACATGTAATACAAATTCTAAAACCTCTTCTGGTAAAATCTTACTAAATAAGTCCTTAAATGAGCTTACTTGCTAATGTTACACAAACCAACCATGTTCACGTTCACCATCAGACAGCTTCCTTCTAACTATCAAGTCCCGCCCACACGTGACGGGATTGGTCACATGTTTGTGATGCAGGAAACAGGGGCGTTTCTGAGGCAGTCTTTGGTTCACTGCAGTTTTAAGGAGAAAATATTCAGCAATGGTGTTGACTTATGAATTTGCGCATGGTTTATCTTAAAGCATATTAAAAACACCACATACACATATAAACAAACAATCGATTCTCACCACAGGGGGCTTTAAATGACTTATGCATTTAGATAATTCCACTGTGGTGATTTAGTCTTGCAAGAACGACTAATTCAGTGTAAATACTCCAGGTGCGTCCTGTTAAGACTAATAAATATAATTAACTTGCTGATGTAATTAATTATAACTAATGAATAATTTATATAATTAAGACCGACTGCATCTGGATGTACAACCAAAACTAAAAATGGCGTCAATTGCAGGTAAGATATTTTCATATATTTGAAGAACCATTTCATAGGTTAATATATTTCTTATAAATGTCCCGCTTCAGGAAAACCTGAAGACACTAATAACCAGGAAAAAGATCTACCCACAAATCAGGTAAAGTGCATGTTTTTGCATTTATGTTAAAAAACCCCCACATATATTTAATTCCTTTTTTAAAACAGTGTCTTTCTGAGAGAAATCTGGAGGCTCTTGAAGCCAAAATCTCTGACAGAAAGGAGCAGATCCGGCTCTGCAACATGATCATGAACGACCTGCTCGAAGTCCAGAAAATAGTTGCTGTAGGTTTTAATATTGTTTTATAGAGTTGGTTTTAAAAGGCTTTTTCAACTCTACTCATTCAAGTTTTTCTTTTGGTAGGAAAAAGGCCTTGAGAACACATCATATCCAGGACCAGATAACTGAGCAGATTATGATTTGTAATATGTGTGTTTATAAATAAAATCTTGATGTGAAAGTGTTGGAATGGAACGATTTCTTTCTGAAACGAGAAATAATGTAACAAATCACACAGGGTTTTACTGGTATTGTATTGCTTTTTGATTCAAAAAGTTATTACTTTGCCATAATACTTTATACAAAACAAGCATATGAGAAAAAATTTCACATTATACATTCTTTAAAAATACAGATCTTTACAGTTTCCTCACACTCTGGGTATCAAAAGCAGTCATTATGGAAGCATCTGTGACTCGACTAACGTGCCGGACCAGAAGATCAGAATTTCTGAATAAATATCTTCTATGAAAAGCAACTGTTTAATAAGCTATTTTTGTTGCACTGAAGGACCAAATCATAAGTTAATGCCTTCAAAAGACCCACGTGTGAATGAAAGCGTAATGATGATGATGATGATGATGGCACCTGACGAAGGAGGAATGATTCAGAAAAACATGGATTCAACATGAAAAAAAGCTGATCGTGAAGGTCAAGCAAGTAGTTTTTCACCATTTTTCCAACATTAAAACAAATGCATGATTTTTATGTCATGTGAGTGTCAAAGAAATTACATAAAGCAGCAAAAGTTCTCAACAGGAATATATATATATATAAATGTATGTATATATAAACATTGCAATGCCCAGATACAAAACAAAACAACAGATTAAGTCACATCAAACATAACTGTACACAACACAACATTTTGATGGGTTAGAAAAAAAAAAAAGGCTTTTAAATGTGAAATATTCAATGCAACAGGACAGTTTTACTCTATGATGACTTGCATATGCTAAATATGAACGCTGACACGTGATATTTTGCGTGTGAACATGTACAGATGGAGTGGTGTGATGCTCTATGACACATTGCATAGTTGTTTTTGTTAGTTGATGAATAAAAATTGGCTTCAGTCGAAAATAATCTTTCATCCTGTAAAGTAACTAGTCCTATATGAAATGTCAACAAACAATAAGGTCAGAAAGCATGTGCATTATTATTATTATTATTATTAAGGTACGGTTGATCATGTTTATCGGCTGGATTAGTGCCGTTCATTAGGGAAAGAACTGTTGTTCAAACTATAATGTTCCAGTAATAAGTTTGACAGTTGATGGATAAACAGAACCTGTAGTGGATAAAGCAGCGGATACACACTGAGGCGACACACACACACTCACGCTGGTATTTGGCACTGGACAGGGAAAGGCTCAGTGTTTCTCCGCTGGGATCCGAAACTGAGGAATGAAAGAACGAGCTGGAGTTCGTTACACTGAACACACAGCTGACAGTGAAGGCAGTGCAGAGGCTCGTCTCTCATCTCACACACACACTTCTGTACAAAAATACAAATACAATCTAATGGCTTAAACATTTATCATTTCAAATCTACTATTTATTTACATTATGGTCAGCTAGAGTCTTTACAGCAGTGGCTTATAGGAGAGGGCAAACGAGCGCAGGCTGAACCGCGGCCGGGTAGTGCACCACACACACACACACACACACACACACCACACACACACACACACACACACACACACACACACACACACACACACACACACACACACACACACACACACACACACTCATACACTCTCTCACTCACTCTCACACACTCACTCACACACACACACACACACACACACTCTCTCACTCACTCTCACACACACACACACACACATTCATTCACTCACTCACTCACTCACTCACTCACACACTCACACACTCACACACTCACTCACACACTCACACACACTCTCTCACTCTCACACACACTCACTCACTCTCACACACACACACACACACACACACTCTCTCTCTCTCTCACTCACTCTCACACACACACACACACACTCTCTCTCTCTCACTCTCACACACACACACACACACACACACACTCACACACACACACACTCTCTCACACACACACACACACACACACACACACACACACACACACACACACACACACTCACTCACACACTCTCACACACACACACACTCTCACACACACTCACACACACACACACACACACACACACACACACACACACACACACACACACACACACACACACACACACACACACACACACACACACACTTCTATACACTGCTGCTTGTTCTTCTGAATCCCTGAGCGGTTCACAACAGAGACTCGTGGGTTTTCACGAAAGGAAAGTGCAGGGAGACGAGACGCAGAAAACACTACGATCTGTAACAACCAATGAGAGGACAGAAAGGAAACCCAAGCACATGCCCGTCACAAAGGCAAGATGACAGTGTTTGATTCCATCACAGAGTTTCAAGAGTTCATATTTCATCCAAAAATCAAGAGGACATTTTTTTTTTGCATAAATAAAAAAAATAAAATAAAATGAGTCTAAATTCAATTCAGTTTAAAAATGTTAACATGACTTTTTTTACATTAACATGATGAGAATCACAGATGAAATGGTCATTAACAGCCCAAATATTCTAAATGGTTCTAAAATTGGGTTCATTTCTTTATGCAAAAAAACCCATTTTATATCTTTCTTTTGATTATGGGAAATATGACCCAAAGAATTTCTAGACCGGTTTCGTGAGATCCACTTGAAGTATCTTGCTCCGCCCAGGCGCCCACTAAGGGGAGCGAAAATTGATTGTAAATGTGGGAAAGAGAGCTACATTAATCCAACAATTGAGTATTTTAATAAATTAACATATATAAAATTAAATACTAAGTTATAGGCAGCCAAAACAAACCTCTAAATTACATTTAAAAGGCAGGTAAATGTTCATCACAGTTCATCCAGACTGACAAACCGTAAAATAAAACATCTCAAAAATCATTATCATGACCACTGCAGCCTTTCCAATAAATTACACATCATAAAATACTTCAATGTTTCAATGTGCAGGACTTTGCCTAGATGACTTCAAACCATGATGAAGGCCTTACATATATATATATATATATATATCCCATGATCGATCTAGTGGATTTCAAGTTTAAACTTAAGTACAGCATGTACGCCTGTTGTTTTGTACGGTGAATCTCTATAAGCAAATGTCAAATATTAATAATTCAGTGGGGTTAAACGCTAATGCGACTCAAAGCTACGGCTGCACGCTTAATCACAATGAAACCGCACGCGATTTGGCAAAGGCTGCGATTATTTAATGCAGTTTGTGCAGCGGCTGATTGGTAGTAAATGCTTCTTCATCTGAACACCAGAGGGCGTCTCACACTCACTCACACACACACACACACACTCACACACCACATATCTATCTGAACACCAGAGGGCGTCTCACACACACACACACACACACACACACACACACCACATATCCATCTGAACACCAGAGGGCATCTCACACTCACTCACACACACACACACACACTCACACACCACATATCTATCTGAACACCAGAGGGCGTCTCACACACACACACACACACACACACACACACACACCACATATCCATCTGAACACCAGAGGGCGTCTCACACTCACTCACTCACACACACACACACACACACACACACACACACACACACCACATATCTATCTGAACACCAGAGGGCGTCTCACACACACACACACACACACACACACACACACACACACACACACACCACATATCCATCTGAACACCAGAGGGCGTCTCACACACACACACACACACCACATATCCATCTGAACACTAGAGGGCGTCTCACACACACCACATATCCATCTGAACGCCAGAGGGCGTCTCACACACACATCAAATATCCCCCGCAGAAGTATGATAATGCACATTATTCCAGGAAACCCCTATGGGCATCATAGTATCTCTGTATCTGAATAAACAGAAGATTGAAACGCTTTGATTGATGAATCATGACTAATAAACACACGACTGCATTATTCTGTGTCAGAAGCACATCATCTCACAGAAGGAGGAGCTCAGCTGTCCTTATGAAGTGAGTTTGGAGTAAAAGCATGTTATAAATGTTGTCTTTTGTTGGACAGGAGGTTCATAAATGCTTTTGGAAAAATGCATAAATGCTTTTGGACTCATAATTGTTTGGAAAGATGTTTGACGCGTTTACTGAGCCGTGCTTCACTGACGAGCTGCGCATAACTAATAATCACAGCCTTTGCGATTTCAAAATCGATTTAAGTGCGATTACATGTAAATTGTGATTAATCGTGCAGCCGTAACTCAAAGCATTATGAGAAGCTAAACTACTCAGCCTCCTAAACTGCTCCGCCTGCCTTAAAAGTGCACCAGAAACCACTGGTTTGGATGGTGTGTGTGAGATACGCATCTGTACACGGTACAGATGAACCTCTAGGGGGCGCCGCTGGGGAACTGCTCCAGCAGGGCCTCGATGTTGGCCGTGGTCTCCGGGCTGAGCAGATCCAGGCCGTCGGTGGGGGGGTCAGGGGTCACCGGGTCGGGGATCGGCTCTGAGGGAGGATCCTCAGGGAGAGATGGAGGAGCAGGAGGAGGTGATGTGGTCTTGGGCTTCTCCACGGAGGAGACAGTGCTCTTGTCTTTAGCCGAGTCTCTGCAGGCACACTGACACTGGCAGGACTCCTCCTGCTTTATGATGATCACCGGCAGGCTCAGGCCGATCTGCTGCACTGCGTTCCCTGGAACACAAACACAACTAGCGGTGATAAAAATATGGAAGTAAAATCATTTAAAGGTGACATATGTCCCTTTTTCACAAGATATAATATAAATCTCTGGTGTCCACAGAATGTGACTGTGAAATATCAGCTCAAAATCCCCCCCCCCAGATAATTTATTATAGCTTAATATTATTATTAATATTTATAGTAAACGCGCCGTTTTTGTGTATGTCCCTTTAAATGCAAATTAGCTGTTGCCCCGCCTCCGTTCAGAAGAGGGCGGAGCCTTTACACAAGCTTCAGATACTCTGGCAATAACAAAACAAGCCAATCTCACTCATCAAAATCTCAGAAATAACCAAACAAATAAACACAAAAACAACCAGCTGGGCTGCACCATGATGATCTTGGTTATTTTTTGGTTATTTGGAGATTTATCGATGTATTGGCCAATAATCGGTATCCACCGATTAAAACTAATATTTTCACTATCGGCAGATATATCCTGTCAATCAAAAGGGTGCGGAAAAACGAGAAATGGACAAATAAATACAACAGAACGAAAATACACATTAAACAGTGTTTCAAGTTTTTCATGAAGATGCACTAACAGAAATATTCAGATAAATAATAGCCTAGGGGGAAAAAAATTGAATAATCAATCAAATGCAAAATAACTGCATATAACGCCGCATAGTCTTACTGTACACATTAAATATAGATTAATCCATATTAAAGATTTATTTTGTCATTTGTTGTTTGATTATCATTAATGACAGACTGCAGCATATATTAGGCTGCTGTCACTTTTAGAGCTGCACGGATCTAATATACTGTTACACGCGTTTTCTTTCTCAACTGTGTACGTTTACTTGAGACGAGACCCCCTGTGTTTACATGAATACTCTTCTATTTTTTGTGTGTACGCATTTAGCAGTGTATCCAAAGCCCTTTTGCGTATCCGCTTTCGGCTCCGACTTGGAGCGCGCACACAGAAAGCCGCCAGGGGAACAGCGTCCCGTTAATGCGCTTTTAATAACACTGTTTAAAATCAAACACGTCCCACAGTTTAGCATCAGCAGACTGCATTTTACAACACTCACTTTATTAGGGTGATTTGGATGTTAAAAGGTGCAGTATGTGAGATTGACAACTAGCGGTTGAAATGGGTACTGCAGTCCAAATTAAAGATATCGGAGATCGCTGTTTATTTTAGATGGATACCAAGGCTTTTTAGGTCGGGTAGAATCTGCGATCAAAGTATAATAACTGGCTGTAGCATTGTTTTTTAGAGAAACGAATATGTAAACAGCATGTTTCCTAAAATCTGCAAACATATTGTGGTATTTTTATACTTTAGTACAGTAAAAAACTTACATACAGCACCTTTAAGTTTGGTGCTTTTAAGGAAAGGAAGGTGCGCTGGACAGAATGCGGCAGCGGAACAATAACCGTTTTACCTCGATTATCTTGTTTTCATAATCATTGGAAGTCAAAATCGAAATTGAAAATCAATTATGATGCAATTATGATGAAACTGCTCTAGTAAAGGTTGTCAATGACCTTTTACTCCTCTGGTGATTTGGGAAATCTCTCCATTCTCTTATTACTTGACCTCAGCTCAGCTTTTGACACTGTCTGCCACAAACTATCTCGGCTTTCAGAGATTGGCATCTCAGGTGTGGCACTTCATATCTGAAGGATAGGTAGTACTACATCTCAATTACAATTACAAATCCCCCCACAGTATTGCTCAAACAGGGTGTTCCCCAGGGTTCAGTTCTCGGTCCGTTATTATTCACTATCTACATTTTGCCTCTTGGACAGATTATTAGTCGTAATTGTTTTTATCACTGCTATGCTGACGATATTCAAATATACACAACTTGCCAGTCAGATTCTATCCACCAGACTGGCTCGTTATGCTAATGTGTCAATGAATGGAGAGTGAGAGTGTGTGCACTTGGTTGCCAGGCTGGGAAGAATAAGCAGAAAATGCATCTATTTAACAGAAAAACCCTGATTGGGGGATTTAAACCCTTGATATCTGGCAACTCTGAGCATGAACTCTTGGAAGCTTTCATGCTACAAATGCAAGACAAATAAATAACCAATGGGCCAATATGGCAGACGATTACACTTAATTAATCAAGAAAAGCAAAAACTAGAATCGCAATTACAAATTTAAATAGGCCTACTCAGTTGTCATTTTAACTTCCAGTTAAATAAACAGAAACAGTACTGCAAAAACAGCAAATAACATAGCAAAATATTCAATCATACCTGAATGTCCACCGACTGGTATGGCTGTTGTAAAAAAGACTTTCTCTACTTTTGGACCCTGAAAATAAAAACAGTAGTAATATGTCAACCAAAAAAATGAGAATACATGTGTGGCATTAATTCTAACACTAACTGGACAATAATAAGATCACAACAAAAACATGTAAGAAAAGCTAAAAATATCTGAAATATAATCAGACACATTTCTGGCAAGATTAGCATCATTAATGAAAACAAAAATAGCATAATTGGGCTCTTCTAATTCCATCTTAACTGCAAGCATGTTTTAACATTGCTACCAGGAAACACATTGCTAGTATGTTTAAGCCATAGACTGTATAAAACAATGGACGCAGTGTTCGTGACGTCACCCGTAGTGTTTCTGAAGAGCATTTTTAAACCCCAAAGTGGGCGGAGCTGGCCGTCGCCATCTTGGTAGCGTCACTCCCGGATAAATGAAAATGTGCAGAGGCGGATTAGCTGAGGTGACGTGACGCTAACAGACAGCAGAAAAACGGCCAGTAGTGACAAACGGCTAGTAGCCACGCCCTTAATTATGCAGAACTTTAAGGCTTAACAATTTAAACGGATGAGTTATAAAAAAATTCACTGCCCTCATAATTGTCATGAAGTGCAAAATTAGCTATATAGACCAAAACCACTTTTTGCACCAGGCTGTAAACACGTTTTTCTGCCGTAAAGTTGGGCATTTTAACATGCAGGTCTATGGGATTGCCTCTCTTCTGCAGCCGGTGAACAGTTTAACTCACTTCAGTGGGATTCAAGAGAAAGACAGGAAGGCTCCCGCTAGGTTCCTACCCTAACATGTTTTGGACACCTAATGCACTATCAACTGTTGCAGCTTTCCTTATGACATTAAAGCTGACTGATTAAAATCCTGCTTGTAAATGACAACGAAACCACAGATAAAAAACGTAAAGCTAAAGTAGAATTTAGTTAAACCGCCGGACCTGTTGTTCTGGGTTCTGCTGCGCACTGGCGGCACTGCTGAGGATCCACTGCAGGTTCTGATCGGACATGACGATACTGGGCTGCAGGCCGAGGGTGGGGGCGATGGTGATCGTAGGAGGAGGGAGAGGAGGAGGAAGAGGAGGAGCCAAAGGCACTGTGTGTGTCACCTCCGCGGTCACGGAGGCGCTATTCGCGGTCGACCCCGGCTGAGCCACGAAGAGCGGCGCGACTGAGGGAGCCGGTGGAGCCGATGGAGCGGTTAGAGCGGGTGGAGCCGATGGAGCGGTTAGAGCGGGTGGAGCCGATGGAGCGATGGGCACTTCTGGCGAGAGTGATGAGGTGGGCGGAGTCAGTGACGAGCTGCCGGCGGCAGGAGGCGGAGCCGGCTGTGAGGTGGGCGGAGTCTGAGCCTCAGGTGATGTGATGGGGGATGAAGAGGGCGGAGGGAACACGTCTGAGGCTGACGGAGGACACGAGTCCAGGCCAAACACCTCCCCGGGCTGATCTGGAGACAGAGGTGGGACACACGTCAGACTGAGGGACGGCACATGGGATGATCGGTCATTCCTACTATGCAGCACGTCACATGTTCCCTTCGTTAATATACTGGTTACAAATTTTAAAATTAAAAACATGTCATCAAAATATCACCATTACGTCAACTTTTTTAAAAAGTCCAAGGACGTCACTTACACAATTCAATTAAACACAATCATGTTTTAACATGTCGCTACCATGTTTCTAATGTTTTTGCACATGGGTAGCATGTTTTAACACATTGTTAACATGTTTTTGCTTGTTGCCAGAATGATTTTTAACACGTTTACCATATTTTAACATGTTTCTAACATTTCTTAGCATGTTCTTAGTATGTTTTAACACACTGACAGTGCTAATATGTTTTAAAATGTTGTTAAAATGTTTATAACATGTTTTAGCATGTTGCTCACATGTTTAATATGTTTTAACACATTGATATTGCTAGCATGTTTCAATATGTTGATACCAGGTTTCTAATGTTTTTTTGCCCATGGATAGCATGTTTTAACACATCGATAACATGTAACACTTGGTTACCATGTTCTAACATGTTTCTAACATTTCTTAACATGTTGCTAACATGTTTTAACACATTCCCATGTTTTAACACTGTTAAAACATGCTAGAAACATGATAGCACTCTGACAGTGCTTACATGTTTTAAAATGTTTCTAACAAGTTTTAGCACATTGCTCACATGTTTAATATGTTTTAACACATCGATATCGCTAGCATGGTTCAACATGTTGATACCATGTTTCTAATATGTTTTTGTGGTTACCATGTTAAAGCACCTTGCTAATATGTTTTAACAATTGCTAACATTTTTAATGTTTCAACACATTGATATTGCTAAAATGTTTCAACATGTTGATACCATGTTACTAATATGTTTTTGCACATGGGTAGCATGTTTTAACACATTGATAACATGTTTTCGCTTGTTGCCAGAATGATTTAAATGTTTTAACACAGTGTTAGCATGTTCCTAGTATGTTTTAACACACTCACAGTGCTAACATGTTGTTAAAATGTTTCTAAGAAAGTTTTAGCACATTACTAACATGTTTAATGTTTTAACACATTGATATTGCGAGCATGTTTCAACATGTTGATACCATGTTTCTAATATGTTTTTGTGGTTACCATGTTTTAGCACCTAGCTAACAAGTTATAACAATTCCTAGCACGGTTTAACATTAATGTTTCATCATATTGCTACTAAGATCCTATCATGTTTTACTATGTTGCTAACATGTTCTTAACATGTTAACATGTTTTAACACGCTGACAGTGCTAGCATGTTTTAACAATGTTAAAATGTTTCTAATTCTATTAATTCATTAAAATTCTTTTAGCACATTGCTTAAATGTTTACTACGTTTTAACACATTGATATTGCTAGCATGTTTCAACATGGTCAACAATATCAATGTAAAACATTGAAACCATGTTTCTAATATGCTTTTGCACATGGGTAGCATGTTTGAACACATTGATAGCATGTTTTCGCATGTTGCCAGAACGATCCCGGCGTGTTTTAATATGTGGTTACCATGTTTTAACAATTGCTAGCATGATTTCACTTATTGTTAACATTTCACCATATTGCTACCACGTTCCTATCATGTTTTACCATGTTACTAAAATGTTACTAACATGTTTTAACAAATCATTAGAACGTTTTAACAGGTTTAACACATTTCTAACATTTTTAACATGTAGATAGCACGTTTTAACACATTGATAACATGTTTTCGCTTGTTGCCAGAATTATTTCAACGTGTTTTAAGATGTGGTTACTATGGTTTTAATATTTCTTAGCATGTTGCTAAAATGTTTAAACACATTGACATATTTTAACCCATTTCTAGCATGTTCCTAGTATGTTTTAACACACTGACAGTGCTATTATGTTTTAACACATTTATATTATGTTTTAGCTCATGAGTAGCATATTTTAACACAGAACATGTTTTAGCATGTTGCTACCAGGATTTAGCACATTAGTGTTGTCGATTCATTTATAATAATAATAAAAAAAACAATCACACATCATGTTATGTAACGCTAGCCAAAGGTTGCCAGGAAAAAAACGCACACGTTAATTTTACTGCATTGCGTCAAATATTTGTAACGCGTTAAAATTAAAAAAAAATTATTGTAAAATTAAAGCATTCATTTTGACAGCACATATTTTAATCATGTTCCTACTAGCATGTTTTAACACATTTCTAGAATGTTTAACCATGTTGCTAACATGTTTTACAATTCCAAAAATAAAAAAGTGCACTGTAAATACCTAAATGATGCACTTAATTAACGATAAAATGAAGAACGATGGACACTTCATTCACTCGACTGTCGCAGACTCCAATACTGAATGACGACAAAACCTTATAATACTCATAACTACACGGTAGAGTACATACAACAAGTGCACAGTGTATAGAGCGTCATTTGGGACACAACTATTGTTAACAACCAAGTTTTAGCACATTGGCAGCATTTTGTAGCACATTGCTATCATGTTTTAACACAATGATAGCATGTTTTCAACATATTGAAATAACTTTGTTAACGGGTTTCTAGCATGTTTTAACGCATTGATAAAATTTTGCTAAAAGGTTTCTGGCATGTTTTAACACATTGCGAATGTGTTTTGAACTATTTTTGTCCGAGCAAGTCTCTGACGGTCTGGCATACACAAATATAATAAAAATTAATAATTCCCACCCAATGCACATGCTTAATAAAGGGGCGGGGCCTGGTTGAGTTAGTTAGTAGTGTGTTAAACTGGCGGTTATGGTAAGGGGCAGGACATTTCCCAAAACACGCTCGAAGCGCTCGACCAATCACAACACACTGATCCAGCCGACCAATCAGAGCAGTGTGCTTTTCAGAAGGAGGAGCTTCATAGAGGCAGGAACTAAACAGAGCGTTACTGACAGACTGGGAATAGAGGAGCCGCAACAATGGAGAATATGAGGAAAATAATGAAAACCTGTTCTAGTAGAGCCCAAAAACAACACCAAGACTTTGCAAAAGGTCCTCTTTAGCACATGCTTATTCATTTTTAATTTTAAAAGTTCAAAGCGTACTGCATAACAGAAGTGACTCGAGTGTCTTTGAACACAGTGAGCTCTAAAAGTTCTTGCCTGTGGTTTTGGGGTCGTCCTGGCTGACACTGTTCTCAGGACTCTGGAACATCAGCTCAAAGATTCGTATGGGGGTGACGCTGTTCAGATCCAAACCCTGAGACTGAGACATGAACATGTGCTGAGATGCACTCTATGTATCTGGGAGACGACTGAAAAAAAAAGCTCTGTGTAAAAAAAATTAGGGCGCAAACTCACATTGTGGTTCTCCTGGAGCTCAGAGTCAGTGGAAATGAGGCTCAAATCACTGAGGCACAGCGAGTGATTCGCATCCTGCGGTTGAACAAGTACAACAGGACCAATTAAGTCCACGGTCACAAAGTGTTGGTGTAATAAAGGCAGTGAGTGTGTGAGTGAGCACCTCTGACAGCGGATGAGCGCTCACGGTGAACGCCGGGCCTTTATCGTGACCCCGGATGTGGCTCTTCAGGCTGTACTGAGAGCTGAAGGTCTTCTCACACCCGTCGCTCGGACAGAAAAACGGCTTCTCTCCTGGAACAGGGAAAGACAGAGTACGAGAAGAAATTAGGGATGCAATGATATGAAAATATCGGCCGATAACCGATAATTCTTTATATTTGAAGGCCGATAACCGATGTATTGGCAGATAAATCTAAATCCAAATTTTTATAGAATTTTTGAGAGCCTTTTGTCACCATTAAAATCCATGGCCCAAACACACAATTATAGCCTAATGTTCTCATTATAATTTTATGTAGCCGATATGGCACGTTGCACTTAACTGTATTTTCCTTTTTTTCTGTTCATAATTCAATAAATTCAAAACCATAATTTTGAACAGAGCACATCTGAAGTGTCTCAGTTGAAGGAATAATCCATTATTTATCGGCTTTAATATATCGGCCAAATTTTCTTATCAGGCTGATAATGATAACATCAAAAATGGCCGTCGCACGGACAGAAAAACGGCTTCTCTCCTGGAAGACGGAAAGAGACGGGAGAGGAAGAAATTAGGGATGCACCGATATTAATTTTTTGGCTGATACCGATAACCGATAATTCTTTATATTTGAAAGCCGATAACCGATTTATTGGCCGATAAATCTAAATCTTAAACTTTTGGTTTTCAAGGACTACAATCAGAGATCTCACTTATTAAACAATATCTTTATTATCTTTCAAATTCTAAAAATGGTAAATAGATAAATAAACTAATAAAACAAAATGTGCAGCACATGAAATAACAGTGGTAACTTTAACCACTGACAGGACACTATGACAAATATATCGCTTTCCTATTCAAACTGATTGTTTTTCTCATGAATATATGATTGACCTGAAGACTGAAAGCTGTATCATATACTTGGATATTTATGAGCAAAAAATACACTCATAGCCATGTGAAATGGCTCTATATATATATCAGACGGGCTCCAGCGTTAATTCTGCATGAAAAGATTGTTTTATCAATAAAATTAAACACTAATTTCACATATATTTTTATTCAATAATTCAAGCACTTTTCAAGTACCTTTTAATAAATATGACTGTTTTCAAGGGTTTTCTGGGAATTCAATTTTAAAGTCAAATTCAAGCATTTTAAGCACTTTGTACGAACCCTGCACTTTACTGTATTTTCCTTTTTCAAATTATTCTGATCATATTTCAAGCAATTCATAACCATCATGCTGAACAGTGCGCATCTGAAGTGTCTAATCTGAAGGAATAATCCATTATTTATCGGCTTTAATATATCGGCTAAATTTTCTTATCAGGCTGATAATGATAACATTAAAACGAACATATATCGGCCACCATATCGGTATCGACCGATATATGTTCGTTTTAATGTGGTTTTAATAAAGAAATGGAGATTCTCGAGTCTAAATAAAATTGACATTTTAGCACAACAATTGTTTGTTGCAAACAAAACCAGAATCAATTACATAAGCACTGATTGAGGTGAATTTGACAGACAAAAAGTGGCGTAAATAAAATATTGAAACAATTTAAATGGAAATATTGCGAATATCAAATTTATTCTTATGTTTACTTTATACAAATCAGTAAAGATTTCACAGCAAAAATTTCATCAGATTAGCATTTAGAGGCCTTAGAAATGTGCATATCAAATATGATGCAGTAGTTTTTTAAATGTTTTAATTTTCTGTGTTGCTTTGATTTTGCCTGTTTTGAGCTGACAGACTGACAGTGTCTTACCAGTGTGTGTCCGTACATGTGTTTTCAGGTGATGACTAGCAGCGAAAGCCTTACCACAGCCATCATGGTCACACCTGCACACACAAACACAACAGTAGCCTATAATACTGCATCTATCTATGCTAATATGCAAACACACCACGTCCCTGATTTAGCACTAGTGCTGGGTATCGAGCTCAACACTTTAGGCACCGACCGAACTGCCACGATACCATCGAGTATCAAAATATGTCTTGTCGTTCGGTACCAAATTTCGATACCTGAGGTGTTAATCTAGTCAACGTCAGTGAGCCAATAAGCATTCAGCATGTATGATGTGCCCAAATCAAGTGCTGGTGATGGAGGAAAAACACTAGTTTACGTCGGCTAGATGGCAACAGAGCCGTTCATTGACACGGACATGCAGAACATGCAGGATTCATATTTAAATAGTCCTTTTGCAGTTTAATATTCTTGCTTTGACAAAATTTTTTCATTTGAGAGAAACTATGATCTCATCGCAGAAGCAGCTCTACACGGCAACCCGTCAAAATAAAAGTTTGGTTTAACTTAAAGAAAATGCGATAGGAATATATTACTGTTGTACAGTGTAATGTACATCGCAATGTATTACTACTAATAATACAATTATTATTAAAACAAATTTTCTTTTATGTTATAATTTTAACAGTAAACCTCTGTTGTGTAGCACTTGTTTGCCAAAAAATTAAAGGGCTTGTTTAATTTTCATTTGAATAAACAATAAAGTAATGTTTTATGCCTTCATTTGATTACCAGAATAATTAAAATACACAACATCGAATTTTCAAAACAACAACAACATTTCATATGCCCTATTAATTGTATACAAATTAATAAATTCAGTTGTTTTTATTAATTAAATTAGTTAGATATATTTTTGATATTACCATTAAAATGGAATATAGAGAAAATAAAACAGAAAGCAAAGAACAGAAAAAAAAAATGAAGAATGTAATTTTTGTTAAACTGTTAATAAATTGCTGTTAAATTAAACAAGTTTCATGATTTCAATTAATTACCCATGCTTTTGAACAATAACATTTTATTTAACCATCCAGAAAAATGAACCCCAGGAACAGGAAACAGTTCAGCTTTCTTGTATTTCCCCTCTTCACATTAATGTTACAGCCTCTGATATAACATTATCTGTTCATAAAACTGGTATCGGAAAAAGTATCGTTCAGGAATCGGTATTGATAAACGATACCCAGCAATATTTATCACGTGTTCCAGCTCGACTCTCAGTGGCAGTGAACATTACACTGGATCAGTCAACATCCTTGTAAATGTGATTGGCTGTTAATGTTGTAAAGCACTTCTGAAATAAATGTGGTGTATGAATGAATCGTGACCTGAATGGTTTTTCTCCCGTGTGTGTGCGGATGTGTTTCCTCAGGTCACTCAGCGTGGTGAAGTACTTGGTGCATCCCTCGGATTCACAGTTAAACGTCTTCCCCGTGTGCAGACGCTGGTGTGCTTTCAGTCTGATGAGAGACAAACACAATAACCATACGCTGATCAGCTTTATACAGAGTACGAATCAATGAATTATGACATTACAGGCAAAAACAATGGTTTCATGAGATTTCAGGCTATTTTTGCTTCACTAAATTGTATTCGTTCAGACTACAGGAAAGAAAACATCCAAAATACACATTTAAGAGTTTATTTTATTACACTTCTTCTATTTGTGTGCAAACATATGTATTGAAATTGAAGTCTATGACATCACACGCATAAAAAAGTATAAAGTAAAAAGTATAAAGTATAAAAGGTATAAAAGTGTTACAGCTCATCAGCTTTCATGTCTTCGAGAGCTGTGTGTTTGTATGTGTGTGTAAGATAACACTCTTCTGGAGCACGTTCGAGCTGGATGTGCTTATTATGATGCATTTGCGGTAAGCTTTGTTCTTGTTTGATTCTAGTGTTGATGAAAAATATGACGAAAAATTTCGGATCCTTTCCTCGCGGGTCAAAATGACCTGAAGCCCTAAAATTATACTTTTTTTTTTGGTCCAGGAAGCTTAAATAATTTCATTTTGATCATATTTTTTCTATTTTTAATGCAATTTTTTGGGAGATTCTTTTTATTTTTTATTTTATGTACCTTTAAATGACTAGATTTTATCAATAAATAATTTAATTAAAGCACATTCTTTCAACTTAAATTCAAAATCCCTCTCCAATACATGCATAACCAGCTTAAAGTATCTGACATTGGGTCAGTTTGTCAGTTTCTGCGCTGACCTCTTGTGAAAAAATAAATAAATAACATATTTCATAACTCTTGCCACTTGGTGGCCTTATAGCTCTATATGGAGCAAATGAGCTTTTCCGCTTTATCTTGAAGTCAGTTATTGCGTTTATCTCTTCACTAAGCATTCAGATACACATGTAGACATTATAAAATGATTTTTTTGTCAAGTTTAGTTTGAATTTTGAGCATTTTGTAGGCTTTTCTATGTGTACTGAAGCATTCCTCACATTCCATTAATTCCTAAGGGGGTCAAAATTGACCCGAGAGGGAAGGATTTGTTACTTTTTTTATTACAACCACATAAACTCCTCGAATCAAGTCCATTTTTTTGTGTATTCGTGTTTCAAGTGTGAACAAAAGCACCCCTCCGATGAAAGAAAAATGACCAAAGCGAAGGATGAGGGTTTAACCCTGATATGTCAAATGAAACAAGAATTTGTCATATGTAAATCTGTGCATATTTACTTATATAATGCCTCAATTGCATATTTAAAATAACATTTCAGAAAACTTCTAATACAAAACAATTGTCTTAATGTACTGTGAATAATCTACTGTGGAATGTATAATGATAATAATAATAATAATATGAATAAATATATATTAAAGGCACAATATCTAAGATTTTTGTAATAAAATATCCCAAAATCACTTGCACAGTGTGATATATTTCCTGCAGTTGTGTACTTACAATATCCCAAAAGTTCCCAAAGATTTTTAATTTCAGAGAAATTCCAATTTTAAATAATGGATCGTCCATGTTCACTTGCCGCCTTGTCAATAACGTAATATCCGTGTTATCTCGTGGACAACTGCGTTACGTCTAGCGGCACGCTCACACTGTTGTTGTTTTGTTCAAACATTATGGACCATGGCAAACAGACTTTGGGACAAAAGGAGAACTAAAACGAGGATCAATACCAGCGTGGTGTTTTCGAGATGCCGAGAGCTCCACGTCTGTGACAAACTTCGACTTGACAGAGATACTTTATTAGACAAGTGAGCAAATGTACATAAAACTAATCAATGTTATATAGCTCAACATGATGAAATGTTAGAATATGATCAGTATGTTATTCTAATGTTGATCTAGCTTATTGCTAGTCTCATACAGCCAACAAACTAACACATAGAATAACATTATAACTTTCAACACACTCAAATGCAGTTTAGTGATAGTGTAACGTTAGACCAAGTAAAACAAGGTTTCATTTGTCTAATAAACTGTCCTATGTGAGTAATTCAGCACTTGCGGGTAAGTTAGTTCGGTAGAATGAAATGTCCTTATTCCTTTATTATCTGCGGGACTCGCGTGTGGCGCTGATTGCTCCTGTCTGCCTTGCTGCTTTGAATCTCTATTTAATATCATTACTTGTTTATATTGCTAAATATAACTTACTCATCAACATATATTAGATATTGTCTAATATTGCCTATCACATTAATTGGACATCGCTAGCTTTTATCTAAATCGTTATCACTAGCACAACACGCTAGTATCTCGCTAGCCTGTTAACCTGCCATCCGTGCTTGCCGTCTCGTGTGCGCTTGCGCCTTTTACGAGTCCATCAAACAACTGTGGTGAGTAGGAACAGTCAACAAACACGGTGAGTAATGTCTTCTCCTGTTATTGTCACTTGCACTTCGTGTCACATGTATGGTATAGCATTTTCTGTCAGCAATGAGGGATTTACATGTGATAAATGCAGGGAGAAAGTCAGGCTGAAGGAGAAGATTTCAGAACTAGAGACACGCATCCAAACTTTAATCGAGGATAGTAAGAGTGCAAGGGCTTTAGATACTACTTTGGATGCGACTTGCTTAGTGAACTCTGTACATTGTTCAGTTCCGGCTGTAGAGCCCGGGCAGCAGGGCAACTGGGTGACCGTAAGACGCTGTAGTCGCGGGACAAAACACAGCTCTTCCATTCCGATTACCATAACAAACAGATTCTCCTCACTCAGTGAAACACCCACTGAGAATCCTGTTGAAAGTGCCCTAGTTATTGGCGATTCTATTACATGGATCGTGAAAATAGAGACACCAGCCACCATAGTCACATGTTTGCCGGGAGCCAGAGCGCCTGACATCAAAGCTAATTTAAAAGTGCTGGCTAATGCTAATCGTAAATTCTCTAAGATTATTATTCACGTCGGCACTAATGATGTTCGACTTTGCCAGTCGGAGATCACTAAAATTAACGCTAAAGAGGTGTGTGAACTCGCAAGTACAATAAGTACGATGAGAAGTGATGAGATAGTTAGTAGACTGTCCTCACTCAATGGCTGGCTGTGTGGTGTCCGCAAAATAATATAGGGTTCATAGACATTTGGAAAAGTTTTTGGGGCAGACCTGACCTGTTGAAAAGAGATGGTATTCATCCCTCCTGGGATGGTGCTGCTCTTCTCTCTAGTAATATGGCACATAGTCTTAGAGCTCAAACATGACAATCTGGGGCTCAGGTCAGGAAGCAGACAGACTGGCTAAACTGACCGTCTGCTAGCTGTCTCACGTCACTAAGGTCAGATAAATCCCATCACATAGAGGCTCTTTCACCTAGATATCATCATATAGAGACTGTGTCTGTTCCCTGAATTAGGAAATACAAAAAACTCCCAAACCCATTTAAGGGTAAAAATGTAATCGATGTTAAACAAATAAAAAAATAGATATAATACAGATGAACAAATGATAAAGCTCGGTTTGCTGAATATTCGATCCCTTACTTCAAAAGCACTTATTGTTAATGATATGATTACAGATTATAACCTAGACATGTCGTGTCTGACAGAAACTGGCTAAAACCAGACAATTACATTACTTTAAATGAGTGCACCCCACAAGATTACTGTTATAAAAACAGAGGTGTTGCTGTAATCTATAGTAATATCTCCAGAATTACTCAGAAGTCTAGTTTCAAATATAATTATTTTGAAGTGTTGGTGCTTAATGTAACACTATCTAGTGTAAATGATAAATCGCGGTGGACATTTGTGCTGGCTACTGTATACAGGCCACCAGGGCACCATACAGAGTTAGTACTGGCTGCAGATAAAGTCCTAATTGTTGGTGATTTTAACAGCCTACAGATAACGAAAAAGACGCATTGGGATTGGCATTTAGAGACACTCTACTGGAGTTAGACAACACGTGTCAGGACCTACTAATTGTCATAATCATACTTTAGATCTAATATTATCACATGGAATCAATGTTGATGCCGTTGAAATTCTGCAGCAGAGCGATGGTATCTCAGATAATTATCTAGTCTTGTGTAAATTTCATTTAGCCAAGGCTGCAAAGCCGACTCCGTGTTACAAATATGTTAGACCTATCACTTCTGCCACTAAAGAATGCTTTATAAATAATCTTCCTGATTTTTTTAAATAATGATCCAGTTTTATCATCTCAGCATCCCAGATAGCTTAGAAGCACTCGATACTGCGACAGAAACTTATGACTCTCTCTTTTCCAGCACTTTAGACACAGTTGCTCCTTTGCACTTAAAGAAGATTAAAGAAAATAGTCCAATGCCATGGTACAACGAGCACACTCAGGCCCTAAAGAGCAGCCAGAATAATGGAGCGCAACTGGAAGAAAACAAAACTAGACGTTTTTCGAATTTCGTGGAGAGCGAGCACGATTGCGTAGAGAAAAGTCTTAAAAACTGCTAGATCTGCTTATTTTTCGACTCTCTTAGAAGAAAACAAACACAACCCTAAGTATTTATTTGACACAGTGGCTAAACTAACAAGAAATAAAGCTTCTACTTCTGAAGTTTCCAAAGAGCATAGCAGTAATGACTTTATGAACGCCTTTACTTACATTGGGTAGCCTACGTGCAGGTCTTAAAGGGCCAGCAGCCTAATATTCTGTGTAATTAATGTGGTCGAATGAAACAACAGAAAATAGACAAATCACCCAATGCTTGACTGAATAAATGTATCTATTTATTAAGAATCAGTCTATAGTTAATTTATAGAGTGAAGACTTTATTTTTTTTCAGCTACAGTACTAGATCTATTTAACAGTAGTATTCAAAAAAGAAATGAAGCACTGTTTATTTTATTTGTCTCTTATAGTATTTGTCATATTGTTTGTAATTTGATTTTTGCTTTTTCTTAATAACAAAGATACATTTAAATTAAATATCTATATTGTAATTATAAAATTACATTTAAAAAATATTAAATAACTCCTTTCATGAAATAAGATTTTGGTCATCCAAAATCAGAATTTTGAAAGGTTAGCAAATGTTAATGATTGATAATAATGTCAATGTTGCAAACATCTTTGTAAGAACGTACACACCGACACTGGAGGGAATGGTCAAAAAGCAGGGAAGGAACAAAGTTTTTTTAAATTAATTTATAAAACAATGAATTGTAAGTTCTGTCATATTTTTCAGTTACTTTTACTGTTTTCGTTTTTTTTTCCCCATGGTATCGAGGTATTTTAGTCTGGTATGGTATCGAAGTCATAATTTTGGTATCGTGACAACACTAAAGTGTTATATGATTAGAATGTTGTCCCGGTTTTAAAATAAAGCACAGCAATGATATTTGAGAGTGTTTCTCCCTTTTCAGGAAAAGTATCGAAAAAGTATCGAAATCACAATTCTTGACTTGGTATCGGTATTGAAACAATAATTTTGGTATCGTGACAACACTACAAGGAATGCGACAGCTGAAACCCATGTCTTGCATACGTCTGTGCGTGGTGGTTCTTGAAGCACTGACTCCAGCTGCAGTCCACCCTTTGTGAATCTCCCCCACATTTTTGAACGGGTTTTGTTTCCCTATTGCTTGTACACTTTTTTCTACCACATCTTTTCCTTCCCTTCTCCTCTCTATTAATGTGCTTGGACACAGAGCTCTGACACAGAGGGTTTTCATTAGTTGTCAGTTATAATCATCAAAATTAAAAGGAATGAACACTTGAAATATATCAGTCTGTGTGTAATGAATAGGGATGGCCCGATACCATTTTTTTCAAACCGATACGAGTACGAGTATTTACATTCATGTACTTGCCGATACCGAGTACCGATACCGATATTTCTACCGCAAAAGTAACTATAGGCTCCCAGAAAAGAAGACAGAAGACTATTTTAGAACACAGGTTAGAAGACTGTTTTTATTTTCTTCTCTGCTTGTTTTAACAAGTCT
Source organism: Gila robusta (assembly GCA_030770095.1). Classification (NCBI taxonomy): domain Eukaryota; kingdom Metazoa; phylum Chordata; class Actinopteri; order Cypriniformes; family Leuciscidae; genus Gila; species Gila robusta. The sequence goes on from JAVALU010001581.1 coordinate 519,093, forward strand.
AAAAATAAATAATAATGAGTAAAATAATAAATGTATTAACACACAAACCACTGTTAATTTAACATAAAAGCAAGCAGTTACTGCGTGCATGGTCTGACATGACTGAATGCGCCCAAAGTGCGCTCCCTTAATAGCCTAATTCCTAAAAAGCTGACAGTTCATCGCGATCTCACACATCTGTTATTATCAATGAAGCTGACTGCACAATGAATCTTTCATAATATCCACACTTTGTTTGTTATAATTAGAGGATTTGCCAGCATACAGAATTCAGCACTGAACAAAAAAGTTTTGAGCGGTGAGGGGAGTCTATCTTAAATGCTTCTGATTGGCCATTGCGTTCAAGAAATCAACACATATGTCTGTGATTGGCTACATCGCTCAACGCTGCAAACATGTTATGAATAGAAACTCTGGCCTGTAAATCGTTTCTATTTTGTTTTAGTTGTTCTTCTTGCTTTTCTGCAACAGATGAATAAAAATCTATTAGTTTTAATATGTTTTATTCATAGATATTTCTAGTTTGCGGGAGTCCCGCGAATCGTTTTATTCTCCCGGAACCCGCACACACAGAGTGAGTGCATTACCGCCCGCGCCCGCGCTCGCACTCGGCCATCAGATCTAGTGCCGCGCCGCACTCTATTGCGTTGGGAGTGCAGGTCCCTATGCCTCAGTTCACCTCGACAAAGCACTCGCGGCGGCCAGTTTCATTTTGCAAAATGTACGTGGTATCGGGGCGTGGTATCGGCGAATTTTTATGAGTACGAGTACGAGTATATGAGGACAGTATCGACCCGATCCCCGATGCCAGTATCGGTATCGGGCCATCCCTAGTAATGAATGAATATAATATCCAAATTTCACTTTTTGAATGGAATTACTGAAATCAACTTTTTGATGATATTCTAATTATATGACCAGCACCTGTATATATACACCAGTCACAAGTCACATGGGTATATTTGTGGCAATAGCCAACAATACATTGTATGGGTCAAAATGATCGATTTTTCTTTTATGGCAAAAATTATTAGGATATTAAGTAAAGATCATGTTCTATGAAGATATTTTGTAAATTTCCTACCGTAAATATATATATAAAAAAAATTGTGAGTGGATGCAGCAAAATCTCAAACATAAATGGACGACTTTAAAAGGCGATTTTCTCAATGTTTCGATTTATCTGCATCCTTAGATTCCAGATTTTCAAATAGTTGCATCGCAGCCAAATATCAAAACAAACCATACATCAATGGAAGCTTATTTATTCAGCTTTCAGATGCTGTATAAATCTCAATTTAAAAAAATTGACCCTTGTGACTGGTTTAGTGGTCCATATATATACTTTAGCAAACAGAAGCTAACAGGAAGTGAAATGGTGTCAGATCTGTGGCTTCAGGCCAGAAGTCACATGAGTTTCTGTGAGTTTCACACACTTTCATCCACACAATGCAGTCGCTGTGTAAGCGTAAAGCCCATAGGGTTCTAAGGCTATTCCAGCATGCTAATGTAAAACACGTTCACCTGTAGAGTGTGTTGAAGGCCTTCTCGCAGCCCTGCACGTCACACTCGAAGGGCTTCTCCTTGGTGTGCACGCGCACGTGTATCTTCAGGCTGTAGGACGTGAGGAAGGCTTTCCCGCAGCCCTGCTGGTTACACACAAACGTGTATTCGCCGCGGTGTGTCTTCTGGTGTGTGCGCAGGTTTCCCGCCGTGCTGTAGGTGCGCGTGCAACCCTCGAACATGCACTGGTAGCGCTTCACCTGAGACCAGCACAAAACACACAACAGTTACACACAAACAGGCCTTACACACATGATCCGCTTGCAGCACATTGTGACCCTGGATCACAAAACAAGTCACGAGTCGCACGGGTATATTTGTGGCAATACTAAGCCAACAATACATCGTATGGGTCAAAATTATCGATTTTTATTTTATGCCAAAAATCATTAGGATATTAAGTAAAGATCATGTTTCATGAAGATATTTAGTAAATTTCCTACCGTAAATATAAAAAAACATTTATATTTGTGAGTGAGTGCAGCAAAATCGTGGACGACTTTAAAGGCGATTTTCTCAATGTTTTCATTTTTTTGCACCCTCAGATTCCAGATTTTCAAGTAGTTTTATCTCAGCCAAATATTGTCCTATCCTAACAAACAATACATCAATGGAAAGCTTATTTATTCAGATGATGTATAAATCTCTCAATTTCAAAAGATTTACCCATGTGACTGGTTTTGTAGTCCAGGGTCACGTATGCGTTACTGGCGTATTTTTTTCAGCTTTGATCACAGGAATAAATTACACTTTACTATATATTCACATAGAAAACAGATGTTTTACATTGTAATAATATTTCACTGTTTTTACTGTATTTTTGATTGAACAGCCTTGGTGAGCAGAACAGTGACTTAAAAGAACAAAACAAAATCAGTTAAATGCAAAAGTAAATCATAAAATATTAAAATAAAGACATATTGGAGAGTAAGATCAAAATCCAATCAAAAGTCATAATTAATTATCAAGTATAATATCAAGTAATTATTTTTAACATTCTGTGAAAAGAATATCAGCATAAAGCTGCTTATGTCATAACAAAGGATCAATAAACTGTGTTTGGGAAACACTGAACACTATTCTGAGTCGTTGACGTGTGTGTGTGTGTGTGTGTGTGTCAGAAAACAGCCACACAGAAACAGGCATTATGTCCGTTACACACATGATCCGCTTGCATTACATATGCAGTACTGGGATAATTGTTTCTGTGCCTGTGTTAAAGTGAGCGCGCAAATGGTCAAAATAAACACGGATTGACATGTAAATGTAGTCATCTCAACATAAAAGCATTTATTTAAAGTATACTACTATTTTTCTCATTACTTTAAGCGAAACACCAGAAAAACATGTTTCTGAACTCCTGAAACGCCTCCATTGTATCTTGAGTTTCTTCCGGGAACGAACACGTCACAATATTCCTCATTTAAATAATTCATACACAGAATAAAGGGGCGGGGCCTGGATGAGTTAGTTAGTAGTGTGTTGAAACCAAGCGGGAAACTTCCTGTCTCTCTCTTAAATTCAACAATGAAGAGACTTAAACTGCAGTTCCTCCACTGGCCACTAGAGACCGGCTGCAGAAGAGACTCAATCCCATAGACCCGCATGTTACAATCCCCAACTTTACAGCAGAAAAACACATGTTTACAGCCTGGTGCAAAAAGTGGTTTTGGTCTATATAGCTAATTTAGCTCTTTATGACGATTGTGAGGGGGGTGAATTTTTTTATAACTCATCCGTGTAAATTATATTAAGCTGTAAAGTTCTGCATAATCAAGGGCGTGGCCACTTGAGTGACAGGTGGATTGCTGCTGATGTCACTACTAGCCGTTTGTCTGCTGTCTG
>JAVALU010001581.1:527500-575000 GCA_030770095.1 Gila robusta
ATAGATTTGTTACAATTTATTAATCTTTGTTAATGTTAGTTAATAAAAATACAGCTGTTCGTTGTTTGTTCATGTTAGCTCACAGTGCATTAACTAATGTTAACAAATGTTAGTAAATGCTGAAATTAATATTAACTAAGATTAATAAATGCTGAGTAAAGTATTGTTCATTCTTAGTTCATGTTAACTAATGAAGTTAACTAATGAACCTTATGTAAAGTGTTACCACTTTATTTTTTGATTTCAGTATTAATGCATGTTATAGATCTTATTGTGAACATTGTGTTTAAAAATCATTCAGAAAATAGGCAGAATTTTTGTTTTATGCTGACTTTAATGAATAGAAACGGGTTTTTAAGAGAGTTTTATGTATGTGGTCAGGAGGTCTAGTGTGAGTCACGTGTGATTGACAGATGGGGAAGTTCACAGGAGCAGAGAGCGGCTGGATCCTGATCTCTGATGTGACATCATGTGGAAACACAGATCCTGTGGGATAAACAAACACAGGCCTGGACCTGAACATCCTCTAGGCTTATCTGATCTGCTTTCACTGAACAAGCAAATCTCTCACACACGCGTGACTGACGGACACACAACTGCCCTCACCAGTCCAGCAACACAACATGACGGTCGGGGGACCTATTACGTGCTTTAAATCTGACAAACTAAAAAACGTAAATGATATTAGTATGTATTCTAAATAAAAGACACAGATTGTACTGAATGTCAGCTTGCTTCTGTTGCTCAAGATCAGGATTTATTGAGTCCACATGTCATGAAAACGAGAAACTCTTCTTCTAACCACAGGTCGAGAGCTGTCGTTTCAAACACACACATTTGCGATGCTGTTTGCGAATGTTCGTTGGAACGATGGTTTCGGGAAACACCGACTCGTTGAACTGCTGATAACGACTGAACTTGCGAATATAGTTGATGCTTTCGGGAAACACACCCCTGTTTACTTCCTGTCTCTATGAAGGCGCTTCTTCTGAAAAGCACACTGTGCTCTGATTGGTCGGCTGGATCAGTTTGTTGTGATTGTTCGAGTGTGTTTGGGAAATGCCCCACCCCTTACCATAACCGCCAGTTTAACACACTACTAACTAACTCAACCAGGCCCCGCCCCTTTATTCTGCGCATTAATTATTATAATGAGGAATATTGTGACGTGTTCGTTCCCGGAAGAAACTCAAGATACAATGGAGGCGTTTCAGGAGTTCAGAAACACTGACACTGATAAACAGCAACATTACACACTAATAAAAATTGGTCGAATTAAAAAAAAAACTAAAAAAAACGTGCATTCGAATTTTTAGTGTGTCAAGAGGTGCGCGAGACATGATGATGACGTCACTGACGCAGTGTGTTGTTGTTAGCTTATCCAGTACAGCGGCGCGGCTGCGTTAAGGAAAAGGCTCTTCCTGCTGACGAAAACCCTCTCAGCAACGACACACTTGACCAAACCTGCACATCGGTCAGAGCTGAGTGTGTGTGTGTGTGTGTGTGTGTGTGTGTGTGTGTGTGTGTGTGTGTGTGTGTGTTTCATCAGCTGAAACACTGTCGACAGAAAGCGCTCAGCACGTCTGGTGTTTTTGACGAACAATATGTAGATGTAGTGAGTAGAAGTGAGTGTTTCTGAATGGCAGTTTGCTGTTGTGTGTTCATGTAGTTCATTACGCTGTGTGTTGAAGTGTGTTTTCTCAGGTTACTGATGCACTTACATAGTTTTATGCACTATTGTTACCTAATTTTCCTTGCATGCACATTATATTTTAAGAACAATTGTTTGAAAAGTTAATGTACTTTAAAAAGTGAATGTCATTTCATTTCAATAAAAGATGCGATGCTTGACTTGGTTTATATTTGCTAATTGCGCTCGCTTGCGCCCTCTTGTGGGCGTAGGAGACGATACAGAACTTTTGTCCTCTAACATTAAGTATTGCCTTTAGAATTCAAATATAATTCAAATTTTGCTAATAATTAAGGAAGAAATTCGAAATTCGCGTTTTTAGTCATTTTGACAGCCCTATTAAGATGAAGAGGTGAAACAGCAGAATAAGTCGTTGCTCTTTCTGTTAAAGGGATAGTTCACCCAAAAATGAACATTCTGTCAGTATTTACTCTCCCTCATGTTGTTCAACCTTCTCTGTGGGCCTCTAGTCAGTTAAACTAGTGTAATTGCGTAGAGCTACGTCACACGTAGGCTCACTATTGGCCGACGCTGGTCATGTGTGTGTGATGCGTGTGACGTACAACACAGAAGCGCTGCGCTGTTACACTAGTGAACTCACTCGAGGCCCAGAGAGAAGGAAATGAATAGTTGAAATAAAGTCGTTATTTTTGTTTTTTTTGCGCACAAAAAGTATTCTCGTTGCTTGATAAACTTAAGATTGAGCCACTGTAGTCACTTGGACTATTTTAACGATGTCTTTAATAACTTTTCGGGGCCGGCAAGTTTCAATCCCTGAAGAAGCCTATGGAGGAGTGATCCAGCTCTCAGATTTAATCAAAAATATCTTAATTCATGTTCCGAAGATGAACGAAGGTCTTACGGGGTTGAACAACATGAGGGAGAGTAATTACTGACAAAATTTACATTTTTGGGTGAACTATCCCTTTAACAGAAAGCATGAAGTTCCTCTCTCTGCTTGGTCTCGGGACACTTGATTTTCGATTCCCAACCACCAGTTTAACACACTACTAACTAACTCAACCAGGCCCTGTCCCTTTATTCTGCATATGAATTATTTAAATGAAGAATATTGTGACGTGTTCGTTCCCGGAAGAAACTCAAGATACAATGGAGGCGTTTCAGGAGTTCAGAAACACTGACACTGATATAGAGAAGAACTGGAGCTATATCATGATCAAACAGCAACATTACACACTAAAGACCAATGAACATGGAGAAAAGCATAATAGGTGCTCTTTAAAACATGCTTAAGACCTTAATGACATTCACCACACAAAATCGTTTCAGAATATAGCAGCAATATTATCCCGGACGAGCCCCCACTTATTTTATCAATCTCCTGATATGGACAGACTCTTAAAGATGCTCTAAGCGATGTCATGCGTTTTTTAGGCCAAAACAGTTTTTATCACATACAGCAAACATCTCCTCACTATCCGCTAGCTGCCTGTCCCCTGAACACACTGTCTCCACACACACCCCAGGCTCCACACATGGCAACACACACACACTGGGCTATCCCGCACCACGAAACATAACAAACTGTTCCAGTCAATAACCGACAAGAAGGATTTGGGGGCGGGGTTTGGGGGGTTAGAGTGCGCGTATGAGGAGGAGGGAGGGTCTTTTTTGTTTGACAATACTTCGAACGTCAACAAGAAGTGACGTCACCCAACATCGCTTAGAGCACCTTTAGGTGATGATACACAGGGCAACTTTTTGAGCAATCTTGCCGAGCGATTGTTGCTTGGGCTCTTTCCCATTGAAAAGGGGCAATAAACTTCTATCTGGGTAATTTAGATCGGTCGTGGGCCGTGTCTCATCTGGTTGCCCGTTGACGGCAACATTGCTCAAAAAGTTGCCCTGTGTATCATCATCACTTTAGAGGTGCAGCTTTAAATGTTTAAATGAACATGGGAAAAACATTAAGTCGACGCTCTTTCTGGCAACAAACAGCACAAGTTCCTCACCTCTCTCTGCTTGGTCTCGGGACACTCGGAGTGCAGCGTGAGCGTAGCGCCCTCGATGTTTCGAGGCATCGGGGTTGAGCCGGGGTTAATGATGAACTGGATCTGGTCGGGAGAGATGGTGTGGTGAATGTACCCCTGCGACATGCCATCGGGGTCACACATGAAGGCCAGCGAGCCCTCGTCTCCCTCGCCCTCCCCGAACGCCATGCCGTCCTCCTCGCCCTCCTCGTCCAGCCGGATCGGGTCCTGCTCGATCAGCACCGTGGTGCGGTCGTAGACGCGGCCCGAGGACGACGACGGGCCCGAGATCAGCTCGTCCTCCTCCTCTCGGCCCAGCCGGTCCACGTCTTCCTCCTCGTCCTCAAAGAGCATGGCTGTCTCCGTGAGAGGACCATTCTCTCCCATGATCCTGACGGAAAAGCTCAGTCCGGGGTTTGTGTCCACGCGCTTGCTTTTGTTGCGGCTGGAACGAGTTTAAAGAGGTTAAAAACAACATGCGTTAGTCAAACTGAGAACAGGACTGGAATCATGGACTTAAATACTTACTTCCTCATCAGTGTTGTTATTATTAACTAAAGCTGCACGATTAATAGGATTAATATCTCCCGATGCGATACTATCACGATACTTGGGTGCCGATACAATATGTATTGCGATTCTACAAGTATTGCGATTTGATATTGCAATTTTTTTAACACTAGACCATCGGGAAACGTGAAAATGAAATCATACACTTATACAGACTGTACATGATGTATAAGATGAGTTATATTTACAAAAACAAATCATCACATCTTACTGACTTTTATTTCAGAAGCATCACACAATACTACATTCTCTTGAATAAATGATTCAATAATAACAAATAAATTTTTAACAGTCACTTGTCGCCACTTAGTGGCGAAACAATGTAATTGATAAATGCGTTATTTTAAGCACCAAGTTTCAATCAAAAGCTGAATTTGATCACTATTGTAGACATCAGTGTTCATATTTGAACTTTAAACTTTTATTGAAGTACTTCTATGATCATTTTAACTATTGCATGACAGAAATAATGATACTATGAGATTGAAAAGACTGTTTGCGAAGCGGTTTCATGACGACTCTCTCCGGGTCAGCGGCAACACAGATCTGAATGTTGCGATATGATTTTGTGAAAGTTTAATAGACAGACGTACTGAAAGATGGCGTGAGTGTTTGAATGGAGATCAGTCTTTTAGAGATAAGTTGTGCAGCTCAGTGTGTTATCTCTCTCAGTATATGAGCAGCGCGAGTCGAATATCTCAGTCTCATATCTCAATATCAGAGATATTACATCACTCAACACTCATAGATCACGACACATTTCATCCTCTGTTAAAGTGGCGAACTTCTGCCAACCTCATCTACAAGCAAGGACAAAAATAAAGCAATTGAATTTGAATTAATATCGATCCTGGAATAAAAATATAAAAATAAAATCGCGACAGCTAGGTGAATCGATCCCCCCCCCCCAGCCCTACCGATTAATCGCTAAAAGATGGCGATCTGGATTCAAACACTCACGTGATCTTATTCCTGAATGACAGTGATTCGCTCTGTCTATTAAACCAAACACTCAGATCTGTGTTCTGATCCAGAGAGAGAGCCGTTGTCATGTATAGATATGAAACAGCTTCAGTCTTTTCAACACACAGTATTACAATAATACAGTCCGGGGTTTGTGTCCACGCGCTTGCTTTTGTTGCGGCTGGAACGAGTTTAAAAGGTTAAAAACAACAAGCGTTAGTCAAACTGAGAACAGGACTGGACTCATGGACTGAAATATTCAACAATGTTATTGATCTCCTGCATTGACACTATTATATGAGAACTGAACTGAGCTGGACGATGACATCACGGTTTCCTCCAGAGCGGCTAAATATATATAAATTATATATAAACTAAATTAATAAGGTTTTTTACAACAAAAATGAACCATCACTGAACTTACTTAAGCTGGACTGTGACGCTATTTTCTTCTAGACACAAACGTTGTTGAATTATTTTCCTGTTATCTCTGTAAAGCTGCTTTGAAACACTCTGTGTTGTTAAAAGCGCTATATTAATAAAGTCAAGTCAAGTCAAGTCAAATATATTTATATAGCGCTTTTCACTATACAGATTGTATCAAAGCTGCTTCACAGTATCAATCAAAACAACTTAACAATGTTTGTTTATTACTGGAAAAAAGACATCCAAGTTTGGTAGAGCTGATCAATGGTATGATTGGTTAATTAATTTGAATATCCCCAACTGAGCAAGCCAAAGGCAACAGTGGCAAGGAACCGAAAAACTCCATCCAGTGACCTAATGGTGTCCTAACACCCCATCAGATGACCCAATGGAGAAAAAAAAAACCTTGGGAGAACCCAGGCTCAGTCGGGGGCCAGTTCTCCTCTGGCGTTTATGAACTAGAGGCCGAATTTACAGTAACTGTAAGATAAAAAATTTATATGAATGCCTGGCTAAATAGATGCGTCTTCAGTCTAGTTTTAAACTGGGAGAGCGAGTCTGAGCTACGAACAATATCAGGAAGGCTATTCCAGAGCTTCGGAGCTAAATGTGAAAATGCTCTGCCTCCTTTGGTGGATCTGGATATCCTAGAAATGACCAGAAGCCTCGAATTTAGTGATCTTAAAGAGCGCGATGGATTGTAAGGCGATAGAAGATCCGTTAAATAGACTGGAGCTAAACCATTTAGAGCTTTATAAGTCAAAAGCAATACCTTGTATTTAATACGGAACTTTATAGGTAACCAATGAAGTGATGATAAAATCGGTGTTATATGATCATATTTTCTTGATCTAGTAAGAACTCTAGCGGCTGCATTTTGGACTAACTGTAGCTTGTTTATTGAAGATGCAGGACAACCAGCTAATAAAGCATTACAGTAATCTAGTCTCGAGGTCATGAATGCATGAACTAACTTTTCTGCATCAGAGACTGATAGCATATTACGTAGCTTAGCAATGTTTCTAAGGTGGAAAAAGGCAGTTTTTGTAACATATGAAATATGCTTTTCAAAAGACAGGTTGCAGTCTAATGTAACACCCAGGTCTTTTACTGTAGCGGATAAAGTAACAGGGCATCCTACTATGTTAAAGTCGTGCTGTGTAAGGTTTTGTGGACGGTTTTTAGAACCGATAAGTATTACCTCTGTCTTGTCTGGATTTAATAAAAGAAAATTACGCGTCATCCAATCTTTTATATCTTTAACACAATCTGTCAATTTGGATAATTTAGCGTATTCATCTGGCCGTGATGAAATATATATTTGAGTGTCATCAGCATAACAATGGAAACTAATTCCATGTTTCCTTAGAATATTACCAAGTGGCAGCATATATATTGAGAATAATAAAGGGCCTAACACAGATCCCTGCGGCACTCCATAGTTTGCCGAAGTTATGATCGATTTTTCTCCATTTAAGTAGACGAAATGGTAGCGGTCAGATAAGTATGACCTGAACCAGCTTAATGCTTGTCCTTGAACACCAGTGTAATTTTGTAGTCGATCTAAGAGTATTGTGTGATCTATAGTATCGAACGCAGCACTAAGATCAAGTAAAACTAGTACTGAGATACAGCCTTGGTCCGAAGCTAAAAGTAAATCATTTGTGATTCTAACAAACGCAGTTTCAGTGCTATGATGCGGTCTGAATCCAGACTGAAACTTTTCATAGATGTCGTTTTCTTGCAAGAAAGAGCCGAGTTGAGCGGACACAACTTTTTCTAATATTTTTGACATAAATGGAAGATTCGAAATGGGTCTGTAATTTGCTAGGTTATTTGGATCTAATTGTGGTTTCTTAATAAGAGGTTTTATTACTGCCAGCTTGAACGTTCTTGGAACATGACCTAAAGATAAAGATGAGTTAATAATATTGAGAAGAGGCTCTTCCACTATAGGTAACACTTCTTTCAGTAGTTCAGTTGGTATAGGATCTAATAAACATGTTGTTGTTTTAGATGAAGTGATAAGTTTATTTAACTCTTTTTGTTCTATGGTTGTAAAGCATTGTAATTGTTCTTGCGGGGTGATAATTGCGGCCCGAATTATAAGGTGACTTGACTTTTGAATTCATGCTGCCGTCGAGACAGACAAGGATAAATATATTAAACATATGCAAGGTACAGTAGGTGATGTTTGCAGTTGCGTTATGTGCTCAGTGTTAACAATCAAACAGCAAAATGTATAATCAATCAAGATGTTTCAATTCAACCAAAAAAAAATTAAAAATTACATTTACTCGACCTGTAACAACAACAAACAACAAGGCCAATTAGGTGCACTTAAAGATATATGTACGATTTTTGTAATAAAATATTCAAAAACCACTTTCACAGTGTGATATATTTCATGCAGTTGTGTACTTGCATTATCCCAAAAGTTCCCAAGGATTTGTATATTCCAGTTTTAAATAATGGCTCGTTCCTTGTCAGTGTCGCCTATCAATGACGTAATATCCGCGCAATCCTCGGTTTCCGCTTATAGAAACCATAGAGATAATACATAGATGCCTCATAGTGGCCGGTTCAATGGGCTGTGTAATGAGGTGTATGTATACACATCTATGATATAGTATCTCGCACGCTGCTGTTGTGTCGTTCAGAATCAGGATTATGGATTGGGAGTACAGAAAACCTCTAAAAAAAATGTTTTTGCATTATTTTCCTGCTATCTCTGTAAAGCTGCTTTGAAACGATCTGTAATGTAAAAACAGAGGTACTGGGATAAAAGTTTACCGTTCAGATAAAAACACTGATGTCTGCGGTAGTGATCAGAACAGAGTAAATCCCCTTTTGAAAGTAACTTGATGCTTCAAACAAAGATTGTATCATTACATCATTACACCGGAGACTAGTGACTGTTAAAAAAAATGTGTTTGTCATTTAATCATTCATTTAAGAGATTCATTCAAAAACGCAATTCATCCAGTAATGAAACAAGTCAAGTCTTATGAGTGATTCATTGAATCATTCATTCAAATAATTTTTTGTAATATTCATTCTGATTAATTAAACATTATTTAATATTTTGTCAGAACGCCTAATTTACATATTTTTTTGTTTTGTCTGTTCAGAATCGTGATCCATATTTGAAACAACAACAAAAATCGTGATTCTCATTTGATCCAAAATTGTGCAGCTCGAACTAAAACCAATAAAAATTATTTTCAGTAAATTAAATAAAGATTAAATAAAATAAGATATATATATATATATATATATATATATATATATATATAAATGAAAAATGAACATAACTAAAATTAAAATAATAGTTCATTCAAAATATTAATAAATACTACAATAGTAACTAAAATAATAGTAATACTAAAATAACACATAAACGCAGGTTATTATTATTGAGAAGCATAACAGTGTTATGTGTGCACTTTCAAGCAAAATGTGTGTAAAAAACAAATCTCATTTCTAAGTACATTTAAATCAGTGCAAGCGCTTTCAAATATACAAATCCGCCACAAAGTTGTACAGTTTGGTTGTAATAAATGGGGTTTCAATAAAACAACAACATAATGTGTTGACATAATAAAATTGCTGTTTCATACAGTCACGAGAAAGTAGGACAATGCAGGGAAACTATTTCCCTGCAGGTGCAGGTGTTAGTGGAACTACTAAACAATCAGGGTAAAGGAGCATTTGTAAACTGAAACCACTGTTTTCATGTTACTATAACAAACAAACACACACACACACACACACACACAAACACAATGATCTGAACAAAACTAACCTAAAACACACAACAATCCAGACACAAGGGCTGTGTCACAACACTTCGCTAGGTGACTATCTAGACAGCACTTTATACACACCTATGACACCCCAATATTTCAATAAAACGTCTTGAGATTATGATGCTATACTTACTAGGTTATAATGCTGTCTAGAGAGTAGTTTACTATGTCATGATGCTCTAGGAAAGTAATAATGCTGTAAAACACTGTCTGGGAAGGCAGCTGATGTGATTTGAGACACAAAAATGCTTTTCTCACACGACTAGACAGTTAAAAAGAGGACATTATGTCTCATTAAGTAATGGACAAACTGTGACAACAACAACAAAACCCGTCATGCTTTTAACACAATAGTTTATCAGGCTCTGTCATTCTGGACACTTTCTAGAAGTTTCCATGTTCACTTTGACACTGATGACAATCACAAGACAAGCATGAACATGTTCACATTGATCAATTGAAACACACATTCAGAAAAACCCGCGAACACACACAGAGATCCTAATTACCATGCGGCCATTAATGACAAGTAGTCATTAATGTGATATATTAATTTTCAAATGTATGTTTTCCATAAAAACAAACTGTCATGTCAGTCCTGCTAACTGATTAGCTCACCTGTGTATTGAAGCTCCAGTCATTAGTTCATCTGCTTCGGTCCGATCAACATGAATAACATCCCCAAGACAAAAGGGCTGAAATACTTAAGCCACACATATTTCATGTAATAATTATAATTCGGTGTTATAATTCAGACTGACTGCACAGAGAAGCTAACGTTAACAGGCTAAAGTGCTAGTCCCATCAATGACAGGCGTTAGCTTCATTAGCACGCCGTTAACACCCGTTTATATACTATATTATACACTATCGTTTGACAAAAGCGCAGTTCACTTGTTGTTTTAACACGTTAAAGTGTAAAACACTCAGAAAATGTGACTATGTGATGGTTAAATTACTGACATGTAGGATATGGGATGAATGCTAACAGATTTAGCCCGTTAGCATTGAACAGAAACTCTAATGGTATCAAGACAGGCCATTAAAATATCAGAACGACAACGACACGCTTTTACAGCATTAAATCAAGCAGATAAAAATCCTCTGATGGGTTTACCAGTGTTATAGAGACGCTCGAGGCCCGTGTAATGTTGTGTATCGGCTCCTGTCTTCATTCCTCAGCGACAGCATCATGAAGAGCAGCAGCTCATACTGACTCCAGATCAGCTCTCAGCAGTCAAGCTGGCTCACACACACTCACATCACACAACACGCTGCTAACGCTTCACAATACTACTTCATATTCATCTACAATACTTTTTAATTCATTTAAATAGATACAATAATATAAAAACCCTTTTACTGCTTGAATACCTCTCTCAAGCACTAGAATATGAACATCACTTTTACTTTCCCTTCTGATCATACTGCAATAAAGCGATGGATTTCTGTCGTGATATTTAGGGTATGTTGAGGTAAATTGGGACACGCTTGCCATTGGCAAGAAAAATGCAAAAATGTATCAAAATTCAGTGAGTTTATGATTAAAAGAGCAACAAATACAGTATATTCCAATGACCTCAGAAAAACCTACTTAATTCAAAGGGAAAACAACTTTTTATATCCCACTGACAGATATTTGTTTTTCATTTTGATCAATTTCTCAGAAAACAAAACTACATTTTGCTTCTTAAGTAAATGTATCTTGATTTAAGAATGTTAAGATGTACTGGTCTTGGAAAACAAGACAAAAATATTGAGGAAGAATTTATTTTTTTCAGTGCATATAACATTTAATGGCATGACTTTATGAATTTGAGACTTTCTGCTCTAATTTAAAACCTTTTTGAGGCATTAATTATTATAATCTTAGACTATTATTATATTATTAGACTATTATCTAATACCTTGCAATATATACATATCATATTTACTTTTTAAAAAAAATACAAATTATGTTATCAGCTAAATAAATGCTCAATATTGAAATAATGACTGTCTGAACTTTAAAATACTTGCTTGTAAAGGTTTTGAGGAATAAACCTTTACTTTGCATAATATTCTCTTAAACCAGTCATTATTTTAATGCTTTATTGAGATTGGCTGAGAAAAATCTTTAAAATGAGCATGAACATAAAACACAAAGATATACATGGTAAAATAATAGGATTTTTAAATTAAATCCTCTATGTGATTTTGCATCTACTCCCCTAATATGACCAAAGAAAAGTGAAACGCTGAGATTGTTATGATTGTTTAGATTTAATATAAAAGAACAGCTGTTTTGTATTTTCAAACATTGAAAATACAAATATATTTCATTAAATAACCATTATTTTTCAAATAAAAACTCCCATCTGATTTGTAATAAAACCAATTCGTTTCAATAACGGTTTAAAATGCTTTGAATTAAATGGCAACTACAAAATTCATGGACATATTTCTGCTGATACCTGGAAAAAACTAGGCATGTGAAATAAGGAAAGGAGTCCATTATTCGGATGATTTATCATGAATGTCTCTGTCAGAGGGCGTCTGGACCAAGAAATGCTGGAAAAACTCCTTCATCTTCCTTTTCTCTGTGAGATCTTGCTTTGTGGGCGACCGAAGCAACAGGCCAGAGAAGACCGAGCCTGTAAACCAGAGAAATATATCCATCAAACTGTCAGTTCAGTGACGTTTTTAATGCAGGAAACCTAGAAAATCAAAACTTCATACTTTCTTTTTTCCTAGCAAAGGTATTAATAATGTTTTAATGACTAAAAATACATATGCAAAGTCAAAGTTTGAGTTCTGCTTTCCACTGAAACTGGCCTGTGCTCTCCAAATCTGCAGACAAAAATACACAAAACAAGTAGTGAAAGCGCATCGTCAACCGACCTAAAATAGTGGCGTCCAGCCGATTGTGTGCCGAGTGTTTCAGCAGCTCTTGAAGGAAGGCCGTTAAATAGTTAAAAACATTTCTATGGCACTGAGGTAGAAGGGAAATGATCTGTGGACAGAAAGAAAAATGAAACGTTACACAACTATATTGATGATAAAGCAAAAGCTAGAACATTTTCTGGTGGTTTATTTAAGTTTTACTGCCACTTTGCAGATATTATTATTTCATGTATATTACAAACTACATGAAAAATAATATCTGAAAAAGCATAATGGGGCACTTTATAACACTATATTAAACATTTCAACTTGACAAGACAGAAAATCTAAAATGCATTCAGGTGAAACATTCTGCAATATTTCAAATAGAGATCGACCGATAATCGGTTCTACCGATATTTCTACTGATATTTAAGCATTTTCCCATAATCAGGTATCAGATTGTAATATCGGATTCACCGATAATTGGCGGCATCTTGTGGGCGCTTTGAGAATTGCACGACAGCCATTAAAGTCCCCCTGTAGTCAATCATTTCATCCCTTAAAACTCATCTTTAAACACCAAAATTACATATTTAAACATTTTTTCTTGAAAAAAATGTCTTCAAGTCTTAAAATATCTTGAATGTAACTCGACATCCTTGCCTCATTTAGTATGTGCGGTTCTATGAATATGCAAATGAGCCCCGCCTCCACTCACTCACTCACTCAGAGATCCACTCGTTGACGATCACACGTTGATCTGATTGGTTACAAGGTAGTTTGTGACGTCAGAAACACCAGCGATTTCAAACCGTGTTTTTGAGACTGTCTTTGGTTCACTGCAGTTTTAAGGAGAAAATACTCAGCAATGCTGTCGACTTATGAATTTACACATGATTTGTCTTAAAGCATATTAATAACACCAATGCATTAATGTTAATGCACAAATGAGATGTTACATAAATGCTTCACATGTAATATAAACTTAGCGCTAAAAAAACTAGAGACAAACTCGAGTCACGTAATCTGTCAAGTCCTGACCCAATAAAGACGTAACTTTACATGAATGAAATAAAACAGCCATGAATGAGTGCATGGTGGATATAAAAGCACTGAATTTAACTTTATTTCACTAATAAACATCTAAATAATTACAGCGCTGTGGAAATTAATTATTATCTGTGTAAACGCAGATAAAAACAGTGCACTGTCAGGTATTTCATAATCTAGACTGATAAAAACTAATATTTAATTATTCTGACAGTGACAACATGAGATGGACTTTTTTTTCTGACAATATTTGCGATATTGACAATATTGTAAGAAATTGTAGCCTGCCTCGACCCAGATTCCACTCAAAAATATATTTTAGAATGAGCTCATCTCCAAAATGAATTAATTATCATAGAGATTAAAGAAAGTCAAGTTATATTGTTTCTTTACCATTTGTGTTGATCACATCCTGAGAAAACGGTCAGTTGTAGAATGGGAATGTGTGTGTGTGACACAGAGTCAGGGTTCTGTCACTTCTATCTAGTTTATATCTTGGTTTGGTGACACTCCAGGTTTGTCATGTGCTTGTGTTATTAGGCTTGTTCGGCTTGAACCGGCGCTGCACAGGCCGATCGGTTTATGACATCACAGTACCGCGAGAGCGATTCGAGAGCAGACGGCTCCTTATGCTTCTGATGTCATAAAGCGATCGGTCTGTGCAGCGCCGGTTCAAGCTGAACAAGCCGGTAGTCCTGTTTGGTGTGAGCACATGGCTTGTCAGGTGTTTCCTTGTGCCATACGCTCTTCTGTTGATTGTCTATCTTGTCTCTTTTGTTTGCTTCCCTATTTAGGCCTTGTCCACACGGACACGGGTATTTTTTATAACCGTGACTTTTTTTTACGCGGTTTGTCCACACGGAAAAGCAGTATCAGGTCACTGAAACGAACATTTTTGAAAACCCCTGCCAGGGTGAGGATATTCAGAAACGCTGGTTGCAGTGTTGTCGTGTAGACGTTGTGTTGTCGTGTAGACGGTGTGTTGTCGTGTAGACGGTGTGTTGTCGTGTAGACGGTGTGTAGACGTTGTGTTGTCGTGTAGATGGTGTGTTGTCGTGTAGACGGTGTGTTGTCGTGTAGACGGTGTGTAGACGGTGTGTTGTCGTGTAGACGGTGTGTTGTCGTGTAGACGGTGTGTAGTCGTGTAGACGGTGTGTAGTCGTGTAGACGGTGTGTAGACGGTGTGTTGTCGTGTAGAGACGGTGTGTAGACGGTGTGTTGTCGTGTAGACGGTGTTGTCGTGTAGACGGTGTGTCGACGGTGTGTTGTCGTGTAGACGGTGTGTTGTCGTGTAGACGGTGTGTAGACGGTGTGTTG
Organism: Gila robusta; assembly: GCA_030770095.1. NCBI lineage: Eukaryota > Metazoa > Chordata > Actinopteri > Cypriniformes > Leuciscidae > Gila > Gila robusta. Next base: position 542,182 of record JAVALU010001581.1, read on the forward strand.
TCGTGTAGAGACGGTGTGTAGACGGTGTGTTGTCGTGTAGACGGTGTGTTGTCGTGTAGACGGTGTGTTGTCGTGTAGACGGTGTGTAGATGGTGTGTTGTCGTGTAGACGGTGTGTAGTCGTGTAGACGGTGTGTAGTCGTGTAGACGGTGTGTAGAAGGTGTGTTGTCGTGTAGAGACGGTGTGTAGACGGTGTGTTGTCGTGTAGACAGTGTGTTGTCGTGTAGACGGTGTGTAGACGGTGTGTTGTCGTGTAGACGGTGTGTTGTCGTGTAGACGGTGTGTAGACGGTGTGTTGTCGTGTAGACGGTGTGTTGTCGTGTAGACGGTGTGTAGACGGTGTGTTGTCGTGTAGACGGTGTGTTGTCGTGTAGACGGTGTGTTGTCGTGTAGACGGTGTGTAGTCGTGTAGACGGTGTGTTGTCGTGTAGACGGTGTGTTGTCGTGTAGACGGTGTGTTGTCGTGTAGACGGTGTGTTGTCGTGTAGACGGTGTGTAGACGGTGTGTTGTCGTGTAGACGGTGTGTAGTCGTGTAGACGGTGTGTAGACGGTGTGTTGTCGTGTAGAGACGGTGTGTAGACGGTGTGTTGTCGTGTAGACGGTGTTGTCGTGTAGACGGTGTGTTGTCGTGTAGACGGTGTGTTGTCGTGTAGACGGTGTGTTGTCGTGTAGACGGTGTGTTGTCGGTGTGTTGTCGTGTAGACGGTGTGTTGTCGTGTAGACGGTGTGTAGTCGTGTAGACGGTGTGTAGTCGTGTAGACGGTGTGTAGACGGTGTGTTGTCGTGTAGACGGTGTGTAGTCGTGTAGACGGTGTGTAGACGGTGTGTTGTCGTGTAGAGACGGTGTGTAGACGGTGTTGTCGTGTAGACGGTGTGTTGTCATGTAGACGGTGTGTTGTCGTGTAGACGGTGTGTTGTCGTGTAGACGGTGTGTAGACGGTGTGTTGTCGTGTAGACGGTGTGTTGTCGTGTAGACGGTGTGTTGTCGTGTAGACGGTGTGTAGACGGTGTGTTGTTGTGTAGACGGTGTGTTGTCGTGTAGACGGTGTGTTGTCGTGTAGACGGTGTGTAGACGGTGTGTTGTCGTGTAGACGGTGTGTTGTCGTGTAGACGGTGTGTAGACGGTGTGTTGTCGTGTAGACGGTGTGTTGTCGTGTAGACGGTGTGTAGACGGTGTGTTGTCGTGTAGACGGTGTGTTGTCGTGTAGACAGTAAAACCGGGGTTTTTGCCTTGTGACGTCAGAGTGTGCGCCGCTATCCGCTGTGTTTGACGTCAGAGTGTGCGCCGCTATCCGCTGTGTTTGACGTCAGAGTGTGCGCCGCTATTCGCTGTGTTTGACGTCAGAGTGTGCGCCGCTATCCGCTGTGTTTGACGTCAGAGTGTGCGCCGATATCCGCTGTGTTTGACGTCAGATTGTGCGCCGCTATCCGCTGTGTTTGACGTCAGAGTGTGCGCCGCTATCCACTGTGTTTGACGTCAGATTGTGCGCCGCTATCCGCTGTTTGACGTCAGAGTGTGCGCCGCTATCCGCTGTGTTTGACGTCAGAGTGTGCGCCGCTATCCGCTGTTTGACGTCAGAGTGTGCGCCGCTATCCGCTGTGTTTGACGTCAGAGTGTGCGCCGCTATCCGCTGTGATTGTGTGCTGCTGACTGCTCTTGACAGCATGTTTTTTCATGTAGACAAAGATTTTTTTTAAACCGAGCATGTGTGGACGGGATTTTTTTTTAAAACGCAGGAGGAAAAACTCCGGTTATAAAAATACCCGTGTCCGTGTGGACTAGGCCTCAGTCTCCCTGTGTTTGCAGTCCTGTGCTGAAAAACATCACCAGTATGTGCTCTACAGGTTGAAGCGGGAGAAATGCCATTGAACTAGTGATGGGCAGATCGAGGCTCCGTGAAACACTGAAACGGTTGAATCAAATGTGTCATATTGTGCCGAGGCTTCGAAACAATCCGACACCCGTCTCCACGGTGACCCCTAGTGGTCAGAACAGTGAACACCCGTCTCCACGGTGACCCCTAGTGGTCAGAACAGTGAACACCCGTCTCCACGGTGACCCCTAGTGGTCAGAACAGTGAACACCCGTCTCCACGGTGACCCCTAGTGGTCAGAACAGTGTAAATGCAACAAAAACCCGGGTCAAACATGCATAAAAACACCTTTTACAATCTATTGCAAATTTTTTACTGAAAGTAAAATCTTTTAAATGCAATCATCTAATCATCTAATAACATTATCATGTGTAAACGTGTTCTTTTATCAATTGTCAGGGTTTGTTTTGTTTGTCCTATGAATGGCTCAGCTAAACCGCCCAATAAGACTATTAACTACATCATTTTAATTATACAAATGTCTAATTAAAATGTCTAAAAATGTATAAAACTGATCAGAGATCAGGTAAACCCACAGAAACTTTTTCATTGGTTCTCAGTGACTCCTCATGATTCATGGGTTGACAGAGATCATCGCCCCCAGCGGTGAAACATTGAAGTTTCGAAGTGTTTCGAAACAGTTATGACGTAACGAAGCCTCGTTTACTGAAATCACGTGACTCTGGCAGTTTGATACACACTCCGAACCATTGATTCGGAACAAAAGATTCGTAAAGGCTCGAAGCTTCATGAAGCAGTGTTTTGAAATTGCCATCACTAATTGAACATCCGATGTAAACAATTGCTTGTAAATTATTGGGTAAATCTAAAAGGACATGGAGATAGTCCTCCAACTAAAAGAATACAGCAAGCTAATTGGGAAAGGGAGAGAGCAGAAAAGTTCAGTTTTGGGTGGATAAGAGATGAGGCAGCTGGAGAACTGGGCGTGTATGAAAAGGAGCTCTGCCCAACTGTAATATGGCCTGATACACCGTATGCACTCAAAAAAATAAGCTGTTGAACCAACTTAATTAAATTAAGGAAAACATTTCCACGAAATTGAATTACATTTTTCCAACAAAATCTAATTTGTTTGAAATGATTAGTTGTAATCTTGCTGTATGAACTTAAATTCATTTAGTCAAGACTACTAAAATAATTGTGTCATTCCTACTAGATAAAGTTAACTAGATTTCATTTTTGTCCTGCCTAAAATCGCCATTATAATTTTAGCTAATTTGACTCTCCAGGTTCTTCAAAAGATGATAGTAGCTACTAGCATTCAATTTAATTAGAACATTTTTTTACATAGTAATATTAGATATGACTTATGCAGGTCTGAAAGTGATGTTTAATGCATATGTAGTATATACTGAGAGCCCACAGCCTAAACACAGTCGTCACTCTTCTGCATAATGGGAATCACAAAACTCAAAAACATTACAGAAAGTCCTCTAAGTTTCTAACATAACTGAACATTAAATACTAACATTAACATCTTTCCATTTACTGAAAAACTTAAAAAAAAAAAAAATTGTGACAATATATTAAACAAACGTGTTACTTTTGCTTATTTTAATTAATTCAATTTTACAAGAGGCTAAAATTATTTTTTTTGAGTGTGGAAGCTAGAAACCATGGAAGTTGATTTTAAGTTATTTCGAATCAAAGCAGCAAGCAATAGTACAGATCTGGTAGCGGAATGTTATAGATATATAGACTTTAAATATAAAGAGTATGTTCAGATTTATACAGATGGATCAAAGGATCCAGAAACAGGAAAGACTGGATCTGCAGTTCACATTTTTAATCAAAGAGGTGAGGTAAGCAGACAAACACACATGATCTGAGTGTGTATGCAGTGGAATTATACGCTATTATGATGGCACTAGAGTGGATAAAGGAAAACAAAATAAAAAAAGCTTTAATTGGAAGTGATTCAGTGTTACAGTCTCATGACTGGAATATGTAATAGTCATCAGGATTTACTGTATATAATATTGACAATATACACAAGAATAAGGGAAAAATGCTATGAGATTCAACTGACTTGGATTCCTACTCATATTGGCATTGTGGGTAATGAGAGAGTGGACAAATTAGGCAAACAAGCTGTAAAAAAAAGAGAATATTGAAGCAAATATTAAGTTGTCAATATCTGAAGGAAACAGTATAATGTGGAAAGAAGCCTTTAGAGAATGGCAACATCAGGGAAACTAAAGGGAGACATTTGTATGTTATTCAAAATAAAGTTGGGGCTGTGAAGAATAGAGGAGGGAACAGAAAAGAAGAAATAGTTATGACCAGATTAAGGATCGGTCACAGTAATTTGAATAGCACACTACACATTATAAGGAAGCACCCAACTGGTTTTTGTGGCTGTTGTCAGGTTGTGGAAACTATAGAACGTGTTGTTGAGTTGCAGACACTATGAAGAACAGAGGAAAAAGATGATGGAAGAATTAGGAAAAGTTGGAATAAAAGGGACAGGAATGAAGGAAATACTGGAAAGTGGGGAGAATGAACAAAGCAGAGGAAATCTTTTTATTTTTTTTAACAAGAACAGGTCTGATGAGAAGAATATGATGTAACTGGACATGACAGGAAAATAAATCCGGAAGATGGCAGTAGTGCAACGTTAATGGATGCCATAGATATATACACTAGATGTCGACTTGGGGTTCTAAACATGCGTCAAAACCGCCGCCATCTTGGAACAGGGGTCTTGTCATAGGAAGCTAGGTAACGCTGAATTCATGGATGATGCCGGACTTTTGTGCTGCATATGGATGTTCACACGAACGAAATCTAAAAACCAGACAGCAAGGGATTATATTTCACAAGAATGTGAAATTTTTTAAATTTCTCTGGACTCAATGATAAATACATGTCTGACCGTTGGAACGAACCAAAACAACTAGAAAATCGCATTCATGACGATTTATGGTGATTTTATTTGCGTTAGAGCTTTTCCTACATTGACGCTGATGCATTAAAGAGGAGGGGCTCCCCTGTTCCAAGATGGCGGCTCTATTGACGCATTCGTTCCAATGAACTGCCGTAGCCAAGGCCACATCTAGTCTATATATCTATGAATGAATGCAAGCTGCCGTTAAACCCTGAAGAAAAAGAAGAAGAAGAAGAAGAAGAAGATGAAGAAGAAGATGAAGAAGAAGATGAAAAAGAAGAAGAAGATGAAGAAGAAGAAGAAGAATACTGTGCTGGTTCGTCGTCAATGGCTGCGTTTACACTTGGCATTAACATGCGATCAAGCTGATCGGGTCATAAGCCAATCAGGACACGGTGCGTTTACACCTGTCCACATCAAGTGCTTCTGTATCTGGATAACAGATCGGATCTCGCATTCCTGCGAATAAAAACAAAAAACAAAAAAGGATGCCTCCGGTGCAAAGTCGACCAGAACTGGTGGGTTTTCTTTTAAAAACAGTTTTCAGTCGGGGGACATTTTACACATTTTGCAAAATGAGGATGAAGAGGCTGCGAGTACTAATAATGTGGATAGATGCCGTAATGGAAACGGCACAGAGAAACATATCCGAGAACGTTGAAGCTGTGGTGGGAAAAATGCGCGTTCTTTACAGAAAATGAATGGTTCTGCAACTTAAGGGTACGAAAGCAAACATTTTAGTACATTTGCGATGTACTTCACACTCGACTGTATCGCAAAACCACACCGCTCTCAGGCTATGTTTACACGGAAACAGAAAACGCAAAAGTGACGCTGCGTTATCACTTTTTATTCTGCGTTTAGACGAGCGTTATGGGGGGGAAATCTGCGTGCATAAGGTGATGAAAAAGTGTGTGAAATTCGATGTAGTATGCACTCCAGGCGGCTAGGTGGCAATGTGAAGCACCGCCACACAACAACACCAAGTCCGCGCGCCTGCGTACAACCTTCCTTCTACTTCTCTCCCTAGTAGTGCAAAAGGTCCGACGTATGGAAATAATCCGACATGTTGGTTGTTATTTTCCTGTACTGGCGCATGCCTGTGGCGTAAACGCGATGAGAGCCACCGTGAGCAGAATTGCGTTTTTACCCTTTAGACGGGAACGTGACGGTGGAGCGTTTTTATGACTTCCACTCTGGAGGGTGGTTTCACTTTTTTGCGTTTTTAAGCCCCAAAAACGCCATCGCCGTGTAAACGAAAGGCACATCTGATCAAATATTTTTACGTTTTCACCTGCAAGCGTTCTCTTGTAAACAGGGCCTAAGTCCTGGAGAGAGGAGGGGGATAAAGACAGTGTGTGACGTCCACCTGTGAATGCAGACACACACGATGGCTGATAGCGTTTACATTACACTGAGATCCGATCACAATGCGTCCTCGACTCCCTCCGAACCGGGACACGCTGATCGAGAACATTCCCATCAGAAGCGCGTTTACACTTGTGTTTTCAATGTGTGTGTGTACAACATCCGGATACAGGTCGCATGTTAATGTCCAGTGTAAACGTATGTTCCCTCGTGTTTCTTGTTCCTGCTACAGTCCAGCTGGAGTCCCTTAAAGGTTGTATCAGCGATTTCAGGTCCAAACAAAAATTATCACATTCATCTAATCTTTCCTAACGATCCGCTAGCTGCCCGCCCCATAAGCAGGCTGTCAAAAAAACGCGTCTCTGTAGGCAGCCTAGGCTCTGAGATCTGCACACAAAAACAAAAGGGTACAACCACCACTCAAAATCAAAATAAACAGTGTTCTAACCAATCACCGACAGGGGCGGGTGTTGTTTGTTTTTGCGCTCGTGCACGGCGCCTGCACGCGAAATCGGAGCTGAAGAATAAGCCAGCGTCTATCAACCCTATGCTATCGACGGACCAGATACATTTAACATGGAAGAGGCAATCCCCAAGAAGAGGAGGAGGATTAGGGCGAGGGAATACCGTCGTTTTTCGTCAAAGAAACGAATAATAATCGGGAAGGCTTTTGAACGGTGGAGAGAACTCAAAGAATTGCAGCCATATCACCCTGTAGCCCAAGACTGGTTGCCCACTGAAGCTAAGCAGGGCTGAGCCTGGTTAGTACCTGGATGGGAGACCTTCTGAGAAAACTAGGTTGCTGCTGGAAGAGGTGTTAGTGAGGCCAGCAGGGGGTGCTATCCCTGTGGTCTGTGTGGGTCCTAACGCCCCAGTATAGTGATGGGGACACTATACTGTCAAAGAGCAGCGTCCTTCGGATGAGACGTTAAACCGAGGTCCTGACTCACTGTGGTCATTAAAAATCCCAGGATGTCTTTCGAAAGAGTAGGGGTGTAACCCCGGCATCCTGGCCAAATTTGCCCCTTGGCCTCTGTCCATCATGGCCTCCTCATCATCCCCATATACACTGATTGGCTTCATCACTGTCTCCTCTCCACCAGTAAGCTGGTGTGTGGTGTGCGTTCTGGCGCAATATGGCTGCCGTCGCATCATCCAAGTGGATGCTGCACATTGGTGGTGGTTGAGGAGATTCCCCCCCTTCTATGTAAAGCGCTTTGAGTGTCCAGAAAAGCGCTATATAAATGTAATGAATTATTATTATTATTATTAATTGAAAAATTTTAAATCGGACGCCGAGGTTGCACTGTTTCTTCTGGACAGGTGAGTAGCTTCTAGTACTGACTTTTTTGTATGTGAACTGTGTGTGAAAATATAATTCTTTAAAAAATATGAGTGAAGCTCGACTAAACTTGGATAGCTCTAGCAAATATCAGATTGTAGGGATTGAGTGTGTGAGTTGCGTTTGTTATATGTGTCTACTTTGATGTGTAGCCATAACATTGTACTATTAGCAATAACACTAACGTTAGCCGAATAATAATAATAAGCTGTTATAATATTATTCCAGATAGCTGTTGTTACCATGAGTTTTCCCCATAACGTTAGATCTGTAGCTATATGACTGATTCTGGTACGTTTTATCCAGTGAAGCACCAGCAAAACTAGCTGTATGATATGACATGGCTCTTTATATACATCATTATACTTTGTAATCCAAAGCAGCCAAGTTCACATTTTAGTTTTATTGTTTTATTTATTTTATTTTTGCGATTATTTTTGGTGATCAAATGTTTGCTTGCCTCAGCAATATAGTGTTTTTGTCGCTTTAAGAAATGCGCGTGCATGATCGTTTTTTTCATGATGCACGAAACGGGAGGGAGGGAGGGAGGGGCGAGCTAACTTGGTTTGTTTGAGATCTCGCTTCAAACACAAACAGAAGTGACGTCACCCACAATCGCTGATACAACCTTTAATGCCTGTCTTGTTTTCCCCCACAGGGTAGTTTTTGTTTTATTTTGTATTACTTAATAAATGCCCATTGTTCATGCACTTGAGTCCTCACTCCTTTCCTCCAGACCGTGACAGAGAGCCATCGCAGACAATGGTGTCTCAACTTCATTAACACAGACCACAGCTGTTACAACAAGAGCAGCTTCATCTACATTAAGAGTGTAAAACTGTGACAGGATAAAAGGTTTGAGATTTGGATGTTCTGGGTTCATTCTGACGCCGGTGAACTCAAGGTGTTTCGTGTACTTTACCACTGCTATGCTGTAATACACTTTGTGTAAAGATCTTCGGCGTACACATCATTTTTCTTACAGCATCATCATAAACGTCCAGTCGAACAGCGTGTGTGTGAGAGTCAGAATAACAGAGACAGAGTAAGGTCTCACACACACACACACACACACACCTGTCTGCACTGGCTGCTGTCTGCGCTGATGTCCAGGCACTGCCGGTAGAAGGAGAAGGGAACGACGGGTTCGGGAAGAGCGTCGAGGAACAGGAGCAGGGCTTCGGCCACGGAGTGATTACTGCCCGCTGATAGCGCTCAGGTCAAGGGTCATGATCATCATCGTCAACTACAGCAGATCACCTTCACTAGTGGCTCATTTCTGAGGTAAAAGCATCGGCTACATGATTACATGTAAATCTAGCCCAGTTATTTTTACATCACTGGAAATAACTGAAGTCTGTGTGTAATGTAGTTTGATCCATAATATATGTGTAGGCCTATAAAGACCTGAACAAAAACTACTTAATGAGATTTTTTATTAATTTGGTCACAAAAACATCTGATTTTAGAAGTTGACTACTGCATTTAAATGTTAGTATTTATTTATTTTTCTTAATAATTAAATTTTTAAAGTACCCCTATTATGTTTTCTGGGATATTCCCTTTCATGTAGTGTGTAATAGAGCAGTTTGTGAATGTAAAAGATCTGCAGAGTTTCAAAGATGGACTTGATTCAGTCTCACTTCTGCTGAACCTGCTAATTTGTTACTAATTTGCATACTGCCAGCCTGTGATTGGCTGAACAGCATCTCTTTGCTCCGCCCTCAAACGCTGTAGTTGTAGATGAGACTGGAAGAGTTTTCCGAGCTGAGAAAGCAAATATACTTTGATGCACTTCGAAAGGATGAGACTCGTGATTCTGTAAAACTGACACCATTGTTACTGTTCGTATCACTGTGTATGAAGAGCTGAGATACAGATATGATAATGAGCGTTTGGTTTCCAACCAATCACAGCAGACTGACCGGTCTGACCAATCAGAGCAGAGCAGCTCTCAGAGAGGCGGAGCTTAGAGAGACTGAATCTTTATTGGAGCGTTTCAGACACTGTGAGAAAAGAGCTGATGCTTTAGTGGATATTATGAGAAAATGAAAGAGTTTATGACCTTGGATGCATGTAATACTGTTGCAGAAGAATTTTAAAATAGCATAATGGGGCACTTTAATGCGATGTAAATATTTTTTTACGTTATATTTTCTTTTTTATTCTGCACTTGCAATGTGAAAAAGAACATGTTCATCCATACAGTATCCCATTAATCATTTATTGCATTGGACTACACATGGAATATGTCCTTTTTTTCACCTGGTCTATTTATGCAGTGCCAAAAAGAAAAACATTTTAATATCTGGAATTATCCAGAAACGTTCAGTCTGAGTCAGTTCAGACCACAGACATTTATTATACAGTGAGCGTGTGAAAGGATACGGAGAGTGTCCAAGCTGCCCGTGTCCAAACAATCCCGAATCTCCTGGAACTCACTGCGCAGGCCGGGCTGCTGAAACAGGTCTTCCTGTAACACACACATCACAACTTCATCAGGGCTGCTTTCAGTCCTTGGATGAAATCCAGGCATTGTCCTTTAAAGTTTCATTTACAATCAGTTCAGTCAATCACATGAGTAATTCAGTCAGCCATCTCAACAACAAAGGACGATTAGGGAATGTTAAATTCTTGTTATTGAAACAACTCCCAAGGCAAGCGCTGGACAGATTCCTGCTTTAGTGTTGGTGTTTCTATGGAGAGGAGCTCAATGGGAGACCAGAACAAAGACAAACAGCAGTACAGAATCACAAAAGCACAGTCTGAATGTTTTTAAACAGGCAAAGCGACGGGTTTAAGCAAGTCCTGACCTGTTTTTTTGCATTACGGAAGAGATGGTCCACCATCATCCATAATTCCTTGGGGATTTCTTGAGGTTTATCAGTCTCTGGGTCACTCGCCTGGCTTTTTGACTTCATACTCTGATATAACACACAAAATATGAGGCAAATTAATAATTTCCAGATAATGTTGGCTTTTAACCAAGTTTATGATAATAGAACATTTAAATACGGTCCAGAAATGTCTCCATTGGCTGATTGCAAAAGGCAAAAAAAATTTTTTTTGCAAAAAACGTAGAGACAAGGACACATCGAACTGATCAAAAGTAAAGACAATTATAATGTTACAAAAGATTCCATTTCAAATAAAAGCTGTTTTTTTTTTACTTTCTCTTCATTAATTAATCCTGAAAAATAAAATGTATGATGGTTTCCACAAAAATATGAACCAGCACAACTGTTTTCAACTGAAATAATAATAATAATAATAATAATAATAATAATAATAATAATAATAATAAATGTTTCTTGAGCATCAAATCATCATATTAGAATGATTTTGATCATGTGACACTGAAGACTGGAGTAATGATGCTGAAAATTCAGCTTTGATCACAGGAATAAATTACACTTTATTATATATTCACTTAGAAAACAGCTGATTTACATTGGAATAATATTTCACAATATTACTGTATTTATGATTAAATAAATGCAGCCTTGGTGAGCAGAAGAGACTACTTTCAAAAACATAAAAAATCTTACCAATCTCTCAAACTTTTGAATGATCATTTACTATATTCAATACTACTAAATTCAATAAAATAGTTTTTACCAGATATTTGAGCCGTATATTATATTTGATTATTGAAGTAGCAACATGCCAATGTTAAAGGTGCAGGAAGCAGTTTCTCAGAAGCACTATCGACACCCAAACACCCCCCCCCCTCCTTCATTTCTCCACCCCAAAAATAACTAACAATATTAACGAGGTTCCTTAAAGGGACATTGTGTAGGAATTTCTCCCATCTAGCGGTGAAATTGTATTTTGCATTCAAACGAATTGTGCTCTCCAGCGTCTCGCTTTTTCAAATGCGTGTTGCATCTACGGTGGCTGTTATGTACCAAAAAGCTATGACAGGATGCCTTCTAATGCACTTCGTCGAGTTTTCCTTCGGGTGAACAGGTTTGTTATTTCAAACAAACTGCAACTTGACACAACGAACAAACGAATGTTACAGTATGAATAATAACAGTGCAATGCAGCCTTTTAAACTTGCCGGGGCCGTGAAGCGTCTCTCACTGCTCTGCTCCTCCGTTTCTGCTGCTTTCAGTCACGTGACGCTGGCTCTGAACGAAAACGCGTTGTGGAAACGCGATGGCCTAGTACTTTTTGACCCTCTCTGCTATTATAGTTTTTCAAGATGGCGGAACGACATGGAAGTCTCCGTGGACCTACCCGTCACATGTATATAAAGATAATAAATTCTTCGTTTACGAGGATAAGTCAGATAATTGGCAGAGGTATTTGTACACCATTGAGGACATATTTATGAATAAAAATATTGATTTTAGATAATAAAATACCTAAAAAACTACACATAGACCCTTTAAGTTTTTGCCTAATCATAACCCTTCTTCCTCCACCTATATTAACTCTGAGCTTCTCTCTTTTGTAATGTCTCTCAGCCATCTCTCTTTCTAGAGTCTTTCTAAAAATCTCCCTCTTGCTCACTCTCTCTCTCCTCCCCCATCATGAGTGGACACGCCCCCTACTGCTGATTGGCTCACTCTCTCTCCTCCCCCATCATGAGTGAGCACGCCCCCTACTGCTGATTGGTTCATTCTCTCTCCTCCCCCATCATGAGTGGACACGCCCCCTACTGCTGATTGGTTCATTCTCTCTCCTCCCCCATCATGAGTGGACACGCCCCCTACTGCTGATTGGCCCACTCTCTCTCCTCCACCATCATGAGTGAGCACGCCCCCTACTGCTGATTGATTCATTCTCTCTCCTCCCCATCATGAGTGGACACGCCCCCTACTGCTGATTGGCTCACTCTCTCTCCTCCCCCATCATAAGTGAGCACGCCCCCTACTGCTGATTGGTTCCTTCTCTCTCCTCCCCCATCACGAGTGGACACGCCCCCTACAGCTGATTGGCCCACTCTCTCTCCTCCCCCATCATGAGTGGACACGCCCCCTACAGCTGATTGGCCCACTCTCTCTCCTCCACCATCATGAGTGGACACGCCCCCTACTGCTGATTGGCTCACTCTCTCTCCTCCCCCATCATGAGTGAGCACGCCCCCTACTGCTGATTGGTTCATTCTCTCTCCTCCCCCATCATGAGTGGACACGCCCCCTACTGCTGATTGGCCCACTCTCTCTCCTCCCCCATCATGAGTGGACACGCCCCCTACAGCTGATTGGCCCACTCTCTCTCCTCCACCATCATGAGTGGACACGCCCCCTACTGCTGATTGGCTCACTCTCTCTCCTCCCCCATCATGAGTGAGCACGCCCCCTACTGCTGATTGGTTCATTCTCTCTCCTCCCCCATCATGAGTGGACATGCCCCCTACTGCTGATTGGCTCACTTTCTCTCTCCTCCCCCATCATGAGTGGACATGCCCCCTACGGCTGATTGGCTCACTTTCTCTCTCCTCCCCCATCATGAGTGGACATGCCCCCTACTGCTGATTGGCTCACTTTCTCTCTCCTCCCCCATCATGAGTGGACATAACCCCTACTGCTGATTGGCCCACTCTCTTTCCTCCCCCATCATGAGTGGACACGCCCCCTACTGTTGATTGGTTAATTCTCTCTCATTGGCAAATGCATGGTTCAGACCTATAGTGGTTTGTGGATCAGTCAGAAGAGTGTCTCTCTCACCAGCTCTCTGACGGTGTCGAGCGGCATCTCCTGGATGGGTTCCCTCAGCAGACACAGTGTGGCGAGAGACGTGCCGAAGCAGCTGGGCAGGTACGAGCCTGAGATGGAGATGAAGTAATCCTTCCCCCTCTCCAGGTGCAGGACCAGTATATCCTCGAGCTGCTGCTGGCCGGAGTTCAGCTCCGGGGCGGTAGAGCGGTTCACAAACACCTCCAGGTCGATGTCCACACTGCCACCTACACACACCACAGAGACATCAGAGGAGACCACATTTAGCACTGCATTGGGGGAGGTGAAAGCAACTTAAGTTTTGATTGTAAAATGTTGAGTGCACAACAGGGCTAGTTAACCCTGGGTCATCCTAAACTCCTTGGTTATCTTCATGTTTCACACTGCTCATAATTTACCTGGGGTTAACAATTGATCCTTGGTATTCATAAACTGCCATTTCACGCTGTACATTCCTAAAGTTTGGGTTAACGTCCATATTTGTGGTGTCAGTGTCACTGATTGGACGAACGCACCATGCAATACGTTTACATAAAGGCTCTAGCGTTGCACATCCTGTGCATATATACAGTATTATATATATATATAATTTGTTACAGGACACGAGGGAAGGGTTTGTTACAGGACGCGAGGGAAGGGTTTGTTACAGGACGCGAGGGAAGGGTTTGTTACAGGACGCGAGGGAAGGGTTTGTTACAGGACGCGAGGGCGTGAGGAAAGGGTTTGTTACAGGACGCGAGGGCGCGAGGGAAGGGTTTGTTACAGGACGCGAGGAAATGGTTTGTTACAGGACGCGAGGGAAGGGTTTGTTACAGGACGCGAGGGAAGGGTTTGTTACAGGACGCGAGGGAAGGGTTTGTTACAGGACGCAAGGGAAGGGTTTGTTACAGGACGCGAGGGAAGGGTTTGTTACAGGAAGGGTTTGTTACAGGACACGAGGGAATGGTTTGTTACAGGAAGGGTTTGTTACAGGACACGAGGGAATGGTTTGTTACAGGAATGGTTTGTTACAGGAAGGGTTTGTTACAGGACACGAGGGAATGGTTTGTTACAGGAATGGTTTGTTACAGGAAGGGTTTGTTACAGGACACGAGGGAATGGTTTGTTACAGGAAGGGTTTGTTACAGGACACGAGGGAATGGTTTGTTACAGGAATGGTTTGTTACAGGAAGGGTTTGTTACAGGACACGAGGTAATGGTTTGTTACAGGAATGGTTTGTTACAGGAAGAGTTTGTTACAGGACACGAGGACACGAGGGAATGGTTTGTTACAGGAATGGTTTGTTACAGGAAGGGTTTGTTACAGGAAGGGTTTGTTACAGGACGCGAGGGAAGGGTTTGTTACAGGACGCGAGGGAAGGGTTTGTTACAGGAAGCGAGGGAAGGGTTTGTTACAGGAAGGGTTTGTTACAGGACACGAGGGAATGGTTTGTTACAGGAATGGTTTGTTACAGGAATGGTTTGTTACAGGAAGGGTTTGTTACAGGACACGAGGGAATGGTTTGTTACAGGAATGGTTTGTTACAGGAAGGGTTTGTTACAGGACACGAGGGAATGGTTTGTTACAGGAAGGGTTTGTTACAGGACACGAGGGAATGGTTTGTTACAGGAAGGGTTTGTTACAGGACACGAGGGAATGGTTTGTTACAGGAATGGTTTGTTACAGGAAGAGTTTGTTACAGGACACGAGGTAATGGTTTGTTACAGGAATGGTTTGTTACAGGAAGAGTTTGTTACAGGACACGAGGGAATGGTTTGTTACAGGAATGGTTTGTTACAGGAAGGGTTTGTTACAGGACGCGAGGGAAGGGTTTGTTACAGGACGCGAGGGAAGGGTTTGTTACAGGATGCGAGGGAAGGATCATGTATGTTCTGATCGGCAGTGGCTTGGTTGTTTCAAGCTGTATTTTGATGCAAGTGAGGACAGAAAAAATAACTTGGTGTTGAAACTTCTTGTGTCACACTTGCTTGTGTTAGGTAACTTAGTAAGTGAAATAACTGATGACATTAGCAAACACAAGAGGGTGTGAAACAATGCTAGTCAATCTCAATAAAACAGAAACTGCTGGATGTTTTAGAACTGCTACATAGATATATTCACAGTGGGTGAATATACAGTCAAACCAAAATGTATTCAGACACCTTCAATATTTCTTACATTATTACAGTTTATTCGCTATAGTTTAGAAAATGGTCATAAAATATGACAAGAACTCAGAGTTATCAGATCAGTTGAAAATGATATTTCACTTTCACTTCTGTTAGACTGTCACACATGAATTATGTTGAATATCTGTCAGCTGTTAAATTTAACTACACAATTAGATAATACCAGTTTAGCTCAACCAATTACCAAGCAATGCTTCATGTTGTTCAGTCTGTGGTGTAAAAAGGTGCATTAGCAATTAAAGAAAAAACACTTCAGCAAAACATGATCAGCTCAAAGTGTCGGAATCATTTTTGGTCCCAAATGTTTATAAATGTTACTGGTAGTCACTGTGTGAAGAATATTTGGGTATAATATGTCACAGTTTACTTTATTGTGCTCTCCTCACTTACACGATGTGTGAAAAGCACTATACAAATAAACCTGAGAGAATCTCAGAGTATCTTTCATGGGTATTAAAATCATCAGCAAAATATCTTATACAATGTTTATCCAAGTGGAGCTGATGTCCACATTTCTCAATAACTGTTATTTGTTTGTTTGTTGTTGTGAGACAATCTTTATTAATCTGAGATGAGGAGTTGTGCTAAACCACATTGGCTACGTTTACATGCAACCAAATAATCCGTTAGTAATGGGATTGACGGCTCAATCGGACCGAAAATCCTTCATGTAAACACATTAATCGATCCGAATGAGCTCGATCTGAATGAAATTTTGATCTGATTGAAAGGGGCGGTTTATTCCTTTTCTAATCTGATTAATTTTTGGTTTGACTGTAAGCAGGGTTTGAAATTAACACCGGCTAAATGCAGGTAAAAATTAACTTCGGCGGGTAACGCTGTCAAATCACTAGCCAATCTGGTGTGTTACTTATTTTGTTTACTCACTTAGCAGGGGAAGTTCGTATAAGTCAAATCTGCGCAGATTCTGCACAAATACTGAACTCACGAGTCTTCATGATATATTAAATACAGCGTATTGCACAGAATCTGCTCATATCTGGCTTACTTGAACACACACGTCTCTACACAACAAATAACGACACGCTTGTTCATTTGCATTGAAGCAATAGCAAACATTAAAAAACATTCGGTTAACAGAAAAACATTGTTATTTTCCAAAATCCAAAGTTTTTGTATGTTCTTTGTACTGTATTGATCTGTCCATCTAAAACACATTTTTGGTGAAAAGGATGAGGATGAAAGAGGAAGGGAGGAGATGCTGGATGACAGGATTTTGTTTGAATAAGAAATGAATGTATGAAATCCAAATTTTAATGTAATATTCAAATTTTCTGAGATTTTGAATTTGGGGTTTTCATAAGCTGTAAGGCAAGCCATAATCATCAAAATTATAACTTTTGCACGATATTCTAATTTTTCGAGTTTCACCTGTATATATATATATTAAAATTTGGATGTTTGGATCCAAAATTTGGATAAGCTGTGACGTAGTTAATCAGGTTTATTTCTTCTTCTTTTTCTGGCTAGTAGAAGTTCTGAATGGCCGGTAACTTAAACATTTAGTAGCCAAATTGGCCGGTGGGTGAAGAGGTGATTTTCGAAGCCTGAGTGTAAGTTCAGCGGTCTCACCCTGGGCCAGGAAGCCTTTACACGGGTTTGCTGTCAGCCAGGGTTTGCAGTAGAACGGCTCGTCCAGCTTCTGAATGAACTCGAACTGACACGGCACCTGCCCGTCGTTGTGAACGCTCACAGTCTGCGCCTGATGCTGCATGAACTTCACATGCTCGAAGTGGAACTGCAAAACACACCAAAAACACCAACATGAGGCATTCGCTTTCCTTTCAGAGGCTAAACAAGTAAATACTGACTTGCGTTACAGCTAAAAAATAAAAATAAAAAACAGTAAAAGTAAACAGTAAAAATTGTGAAATATAATTACAATTTAAAATAGCTGTTTTCTATGTGAACATATTGTAAAATGTAATTTATGTGATCAAAGCTGAATTTTCAGCATCTTTACTCCAGTCTTCAGTGTCACATGATCCTTCAGAAATCAGTATAATATGATGATTTGCTGCTCAAGAAACATTTATGATTATTATCAGTTGAAAACAGCAGATTTTTGTGGAAATGGAACTGATTTTATTTTTCAGGATTCTTTGATGAATAGAAAGTTCAAAAGAACAGCTTTCTTTTTTAAAAATATAATCTTTTGTAACATTATAAATGTCTTTACTGTCACTTCTGATTAATTTAATGTGACCATTCTGAATAAAAGTATTAATTTCTTTCAAAAGAAAATAATCTTACTGACCCCAAACATTTGAATGGAAGTGTAAATTTAAAACGTGTCAAAAAATCAATGCCTGAATGATGCCACCGCTTCAGATGAAGGAGGACGGAAACGGCTCACCTCTCTTTGAGACAGCGTCACTGAAGGAATGCAATCATTCTCCAGTCTGTCGATGCGCCTCACGATCTCTTCGAACGTCCGTTTGTAGGACTCGTCGTTCACAAGCTTGATCTGTGCAGAGTAACGGCAGATGTCAGTAAGGGGACTGAGAATTAGGGGTTGGGAATCGAAAACCGATTCCACTTCAGGAATCGGATACTTGTTATAAAATTTTAATTTCGATTCCTCTTATTGATTCCTTTGTGAGCATTTCAATATGACTTTAAACCATTCAAGCGTGAGACGACTCACTGTTTTCTGTGCTGCAAACATGTGAATCAGTATATTGGATCTGTGCAGCTCTTAAAAGTCCAGAAAAAAACAAAAGAGTTTTTTTGTGATTGTTGCAGGCAAAAATCCTTGATTATGCGGCACGTTTTCTTAAAAAATGCGATGGAATATGCGGGATATTTATGCAAATTTATGCGATGAATTGTGGGAACTTGCAAAAACTGCGGTTTGATGAAAAAGAGAAAAAAAGTGATTCACCCCAACAGCATGTTCTCACTAGGCTACTGCCTTAAAGGATTAGTTCACTTTTCAAAAAACTTTTGCTGATAATTTACTCACCCCCATGTCATCCAAGATGTCCATGTCTTTCTTTCTTCAGTCGAAAAGAAATTAAGGTTTTTAATGAAAACGTTTCAGGATTTTTCTCCATATAATGGACTTCAGTGGGAACCAGGTCGGTTCAAGTTCCAAAAGAAACTTCAATACAAACTGCAAACTTGTTCAAATGGCTTTAAACGATACCAGACGACGAATAAGGGTCTTATCAAGCGAAACGATCGCTCATTTTATAAATAAATAACAAAGTTTAAGTTTTATAAGCTCAAACGCTCGCCTTGCTCTGTTCTGTGACGCAATCCTGTTCGAACTCGTTCATCAAAATGAACAAATCTTTTTCCGAATCAACTCGTTCGTTTCTTTCGCCGAATGAACCAAATGACTCGGAAAAAGATTTGTTCATTTTGATGAACGAGTTCGAACAGGAGTGGGTCACAGAACAGAGCAAGGCGAGCGTTTGAGCTTATAAAACTTAAACTTTGTTATTTATTTATAAAATGAGCGATCGTTTCGCTTGATAAGACCCTTATTCGTCGTCTGGTTTCGTTTAAAGCCATTTGAACAAGTTTGCAGTTTGTACTGAAGTTTCTTTTGGAACTTGAACCGACCTGGTTCCCACTGAAGTCCATTATATGGAGAAAAATCCTGAAACGTTTTCATTAAAAACCTTAATTTCTTTTCGACTGAAGAAAGAAAGAAATGGACATCTTGGATGACATGGGGGTGAGTAAATTATCAGCAAAAGTTTTTTGAAAAGTGAACTAATCCTTTAATGCAAAGAGTCATTTCTTATTACTTCCTATGATAAGCAAGCATAACACATCACAGAAAGTGCTGAGAATATTTAAGTTCTCATCTTGTTTTATTTCAGACCTTAATAAACACATGGCTCAAACTTACAAAACATTGATGAGTCAAACAAGTTTTGTAGCTTTACAAAAGGAATATGCTACAACTTCTGTAAAAATGAATGAATAAAATATTAAAAAATAAAATGTGTGCTTCCTGTTTTACAGCTTTTCGATGATGCTCACGTCGCGTAATTACATCACTTCATAACGTTCCCATGGCAACAGGGGAAGTGGCTGCTCTTGTGTGAAGTAAACGCAACATTTTTCAACTTTCTACTAAGATATATGTGACTTTTTTGCAACGAAAATGTGGGGATTATGAAATCATGCAAGCCCCGCATATTTTGCGCGGAAATCTGCAATTTATGCGGCGAAAGTGCGGCGTATTTGAAAAAAATGCGGCCCCCACATAAATATGCGGACTTTGGCTGAATATGCATTGAATTATGCGATCGCATAATCCCGTTTTTCTGGAGGGACTGTCTTAAAGTGACAGCAGCCCTAATATTCCTGCTGCCTCTATAATAACACTAATCAAACAACAAAAGACAAAGAAAATTCACTCATTCTTGACTGAATAACTTTTGTGCAAATATATTTGTAATGTATATTTTATTTATAAAGTGCAGTGTTATTTTACATGTGATTACAGTTTCTGTACCTAAATAACCGAAAATCTTAAAACACTGTTTATTTCAATCAAATCTTTGTTCAGTTGTTTCTATTTGTTGCGATTGCAAATTTTTTATTTGTTCTTTTTTAATTACTGAGTGTTTACTTGTCTTTAATAATGCTGGAATTTTTTCATTAGTCAGGCTAGTTGTTTTTCTATGGTATTTTTAGACCTCAGGCAAACGTTCCTTGTGTAAGTGTTCTTTAGCCTGTTGATTTTTGGTCATGATATTCAGCTACAATTAAATGTTTTGCAATAAGACTAAATATGAAAGATATCTAAGGTTCTAAGGTTCTAAGAATCGGAATCGTTAAAATTCAAGCGATACCCAACCCAACTGAAAATGAGGAGTGTGTATGATCATGTCTGCTGTTCTCACCCCTATCTCTAGCAGAGAGCTGACGGGTTTGTGGTCACTGGTCTTCAGGGTCATGTGACTCTGGTAATGAAGCTGCTTAATGTCCTTCCCCCTCCACAGGATGCGGTCACACCACGCAGGAACTCGACACTTCTCACTGCATATACACAAACACACAAACAAAGTGTTTTTAACACTGATAATAATCATACATTTTTCTTGAGCAGCAAATCAACATATTAGAATGATTTCTGAAGGATCATGTGACACTGAAGACTGGAGTAATGATGCTGAAAATTCAGCTTTGATCACAGGAATAAATAATGGGGCTATACCACATCAAGAACATGAATATCACACAACTTCTGAACTCTAGGCGATGCTATCTTCAAACATTTTGGGTACTTTCAGGATATGCTGTTGATGAAATTTTGGTCTAAGCATTTAAAAATGATTGCAATTTATGACAAATTTCAAAACGGCAGACATGTGACTCTTACGATCTGATCCATGACCAAACATTCTGACAAACATTTCAAAAGTTGTGCGAAACACAGCCATTTTTCAGATCTCATGACCTGTAGGTGGCGCTGTTTCCAAATTTGGCACGCACCCTCAGATCATGGCGTTGATGAAGTGCTCCAAGTTTTGTTTCGATAGATAAAACTATTGCAGAGATATAGCATATAATGTAATTCAGAGTCAATATTAAGTTGATAATATTAAACACATCACTGTAACTTTTTTAACAAAAAGGAATATCAAAATTCTGTTCAGTAATTTCTGCGAGGCTTGGTCCAATGATCATCTGAGAGTTTTTTTTTCAGCACGAGGAGAGTAATCGGCCGTACTAAGAAATTTGTTTCAAGGACAAAAGGTTTAAAAGTTACGACAAAAAAATAAAGTGAATATTTGAACTGGTGGTGGCGCTATAGAGTTGGTCCTAGAAACCCCAAAGTTGGTCAGATTACTATTCAGGGCCACCTCTATAAGTGTGCCAAATTCCATCATTTTCTTATGTATGGTTTACAGGGCTGTCATTCACTATCAACTGGGAATAATAATAATAATAATAATGTAAAAAAACATTGCTTTGATGAACTAATCAGACCAGAAATAATAATGTTTTGTGAACACTTGCCATTTCCTACTTGTATAGCATTTCATTATGTTCTAAATTTATTTATTTATTTATTTGCTTTAGACTGTAGGGCAGCATAATATTGGAAAAATTTTGCTTTTCAGTGATATATATTGCAATATACAAAAACTGCCACTGTTTCTGACCCATTTAATATGACTATGAAGTAATAATAATTGTTTATTTATTTGTGATTATAAAATAAGATCAAATAAATAATGTGGACGGGGAAAGAAAAATATTGTAATAAGGTACAACTTTAAAATTACAATACTCATACTTTATTCATTTTGAAACAATCAAAATTAAATATTATTATATTTTTAAGGAATATTGCAGAATTCTTTGTAAATGATTTATCTGTGCACATGTTTACTGTGTTAAATGTATGTTCCAGGTAATCTTGAATCAGAATTGCAGCATCTCTTCTCTGATGACGAGGGTTCCCTACATTTGTTCTTGTTCCAGAAGCGTTTCACTCGGATATACGGCACAATAGGGGAGAAAAGACCAGCGCAACTTCCGTTTAATGCCGACTTTACCCATCAAGCTTTTATTTTGACAATTATTTCCAAATATTTTCCATAATTTCCTGTCAATGTATTCTCTGCATTTTTCAAAGTGAAGCTCATGATACAGTGTTTTAGTGACTCAGATTGGCTTGGTTCACAGTAAATAAACCGAGCGCTTGTAAATGTGTGCCATGCTTAACCGTAACTTAATTTAATTAAACTTCATTTGAATATCGTGCAGCCCTAGTCCACTTGTAATGTTAGTAAATGTTTCTTGCAAAGAGATGTGATTTTAGCACATTGATATGTGTTCATTTATTGTATGCTGTGGAGAATATTAGCTCTTTTATTAAAAGTGTGACAATGTGTGATGGTGTTCTCTGACCTTGTATCCCACTGATCTGAGCCAGTGTCGTATTTGTATGTGGGTTGGAAATCAATCTCTCCCTCCGTGAATCCCACAAACACAACCTCCTCATCCATCTGCCGCTTCAGCTGAAACACACACACACACACACACATTCATATTTCCATATTACTCAACACTATCCAGAGAAACCGCAGCTGTGTCGAGTCTTACCTGGTCATGATTACACAGGGTCTCAAACTCCTTTTCAGCTATTAATTCCTTCACATGATCGACTTCAAGGTCACTTAATCGATAGTTTAAATCTCCCAGCCATAACACAATACTGGAAAAGAAGAGAACATTGACGATAAAAGACTTAAACAGGGAGAACCTAACAATTAAATGGGTGGTTGATTATGATTTCACTTTATTTAACTTAAGTTAGTGTGTAATGTTGCTGTTTGAGCATAAACAACATCTGCAAAGTTACGACGCTCAAAGTTCAAAGCAAAGGGAGATATTTTCTTTTACAGAAATCGCTTTTTAAGGACTACAACAAACGGCTGGTAGGAACTACAATGAGCTTCTTCATGGGTTAGTGACATTACGAACCCTAAAATTTACATAAACCCCGCCCCCAGAAACGCAATTTATAGATTATCATGACAGAATATGCTAATCAATGACTTGAAGATAGTTAACTCCACATCAGCTTCATAAATTCATCAACTAACCATTCAGAAATGTTTGTTGCTTCTACATGTTGTCACTTCTTGAGTCTCTCCATCTTTGTCGACTCCGGTTTTAAAAGGCTAAAAGTTTTTGAAATTTTCAGTGCGCATACACACACACACACAAGCTGTTGAAGCTCCGCCCCCTGTGCCGGGAGCAGCAGCTCATTTGCATTTAAAGGGACACACAAAAACGGCATGTTTTTGCTCACCCTCAAAAAGTGACCATTTTAACATGCTATAGTGCTATAACATGCCAGCTATCGTCTTTAGTTCATACTTGTGTTTCATGATGGTGAGGGGGGGCAGTGTGGGATCCTCCTGCCGGAACTGAATCCTGCGGCAAATGTCCTTAAAGTCCTGATTGCGTCGCTCGAAGTCTTCGGTGTGCGCGGCGAGGTGGGAGTTCACCACACAGATGTCCGAGTTGTGAAACTGGAAGCGAATGGCTACTGCACCTTTATTACCCTAAAGGAGAAAGAAGGTTATTATGATGTTATAAGCTAATGCTTACATTATTTTTGCTTCTAATTTAGGAGAACAGTTGGTTACATTTTTTAGAGATGGTAATGTTATTAATTAAAAAATAAACCAGTCCCTAACCCTAACCTTAGCTTTATAGCAAGTACATGTAGTTAATTAATATTACTCAGTACTTAAATATAAAATTACACTGAAACAATGACACCTTAAAATAAAATGTATCCCTTTACTTTAAGGTGACGTTGTTACAGTGTCATCACACAAATAAGTACTGAGTAATATTAATTAACTACTTGTACTTGCTATAAAGCTAAGGTTAGGGTTAGGGACTGTTTTAGGTATAGCCATTTGTAATTATGCATAATTTACCTAAGCTGTATAGTACATTTAACACCCTCACACACGCGCTCCTCGTAACACATTCATCATCCGCTTCTCGTAACACACTCATCATCCGCTCCTCGTAACACACTCATCATCCGCTTCTCGTAACACATTCATCATCCGCTCCTCGTAACACACTCATCATCCGCTCCTCGTAACACACTCACCACGTGCTCCTCGTAACACACTCACCACATGCTCCTCGTAACACACTCACCACGCGCTCCTCGTAACACACTCACCACGCGCTCCTCGTAACACACTCACCACGCGCTCCTCGTAACACACTCACCTCGTAACACACTTACCACGCGCTCCTCGTAACACACTCACCACGCGCTCCTCGTAACACACTCACCACGCGCTCCTCGTAACACACTCAGCATCCGCTCCTCTTACACACTCACTCCTCGTAACACACTCACCACATGCTCCTCATAACACACTCACCATCCGCTCCTCTTACACACTCACCATCCGCTCCTCTTACACACTCACCATGCACTCCTCGTAACACACTCACCATCCGCTCCTCTTGACACACGCACTCCTCGTAACACACTCACCACATGCTCCTCATAACACACTCAACATCCGCTCCTCTTACACACTCACTCCTCGTAACACACTCACCACATGCTCCTCATAACACACTCACCATCCGCTCCTCTTACACACTCACCATGCGCTCCTCTTAACACATTCACCATCCGCTCCTCGTAATACACTCACCATGCGCTCCTCGTAACACACTCACCATGCGCTCCTCGTAACACACTCACCATCCGCTCCTCATAGCACAGGCACTCCTTGTAAAACACACTCACCATCCGCCCCATATAACACACTCACACACACGCGCTCCTCGTAACACGCTCACCACATACTCCTCGTAACACACTCACCACATGCTCCTCGTAACACACTCACCAGGCGCTCCTCGTAACACACTCACCAGGCGCTCCTCGTAACACGCTGACCAGGCGCTCCTCGTAACACACTCACCACGCGCTCCTCGTAACACACTCACCAAGCGCTCCTCGTAACACACTCACCACGCGCTCCTCGTAACACGCTCACCAGGCGCTCCTCGTAACACACTCACCACGCGCTCCTCGTAACACACTCACCACGCGCTCCTCGTAACACGCTCACCAGGCGCTCCTCGTAACACACTCACCACATGCTCCTCGTAACACGCTCACCACATACTCCTCGTAACACACTCACCATGCGCTCCTCGTAACACGCTCACCATGCGCTCCTCGTAACACACTCACCATGCGCTCCTCGTAACACGCTCACCAGGCGCTCCTCATAACACACTCACCATGCGCTCCTCGTAACACGCTCACCAGGCGCTCCTCATAACACACTCACCACGCGCTCCTCGTAACACACTCACCACGCGCTCCTCGTAACACACTCACCAGGCGCTCCTCGTAACACACTCACCAGGCGCTCCTCGTAACACACTCACCAGGCGCTTCTCGTAACACGCTTACCAGGCGCTCCTCGTAACACACTCACCACATGCTCCTCGTAACACACTCACCAAGCGCTCCTCGTAACACACTCACCAGGCGCTCCTCGTAACACGCTCATCAGGCGCTCCTCGTAACACACTCACCACGCGCTCCTCGTAACACGCTCACCACATACTCCTCGTAACACACTCACCAGGCGCTCCTCATAACACACTCACCACGCGCTCCTCGTAACACGCTCACCACATGCTCCTCGTAACACACTCACCAGGCGCTCCTCGTAACACACTCACCACGCGCTCCTCGTAACACACTCACCACGCGCTCCTCGTAACACTCACCATCCGCTTCTCTTACACACTCACCATCCGCTCCTCTTACACTCACCATCCGCTCCTCGTAACACACTCACCATCCGCTCCTCGTAACACACGCACTCCTCGTAACACACTCACCATCCGCTCTTCGTAACACACGCACTCCTCGTAACACACTCACCATCCGCTCTTCGTAACACACTCATCATCCGCTCTTCGTAACACACGCACTCCTCGTAACACACTCACCATCCGCTCTTCGTAACACACTCATCATCCGCTCTTCGTAACACACGCACTCCTCGTAACACACTCACCATCCGCTCTTCGTAACACACTCATCATCCGCTCTTCGTAACACATGCACTCCTCAAAACACTCACCATGCGCTCCTCGTAACACTCACACACGCGCTCCTCGTAACACACTCACCATGTGCTCCTCGTAACACACTCACCATGCGCTCCTCGTAACACACTCACCATGCGCTCCTTGTAACACTCACCATGCACTCCTCTTAACACACGCACCAGCCGCTCCTTGTAACACACACACCATCCGCTCCTCGTAACACACTCACCAGCCGCTCTAACCCTAACACTCACACACGCGCTCCTCGTAACACACTCACTATGCGCTCTTAGTAACACACTCACTATGTGCTCCTCGTAACACACTCACTATGCGCTCCTCGTAACACACTCACCATGCGCCCCATGACGCCTGTGCCGACGGTCTCGGCCTCCATCTCAGAGATGTGCGCCGCATGCTCCGCCTTCACATAGAACAACAGCATGATTCCCACCAAACGCACCACCTTCACCTAAACAACACACACCAATACTCTTACAAGGACAATAAAGGGGTGAAACATTTAACCCTCTTGTGCTCTTCGTCATTTTTCATTTTTTAGTATTGTTTACTTCATCGGAATGGTACGAAACTTAGTAAAGGCTTTGGCACTTGCTATGCGAACACATAAACAAAAATCATGGACATGATTCGAAAAGGTTAAACGGTCCTGAAAAAAATAGTCACACTTGTTCTAATCGTGGTCAAAAATTAAAATAAATGGGAGACTAATTTCATCTAGTGGAAGTGTTTGGTACTGCAGCCAAACAACATTTTTTTAGATATCAACCTCAAATTTGAAACACAATTAGTTTAAATGTATGGCTTTGATTTTCTTGCCGTTTTAGAGTAAAAAGTGTTTTTGAAAATATATATTTCCTATAAAAATTGAAAATAGTATTTTTGTGCATTTTTCATAACAACAAAGTTGTTAAGTTAAATATTTGCATAAACACATATTTATCCAGGTCAACACTAAGAGTGAAAGCCCATGTAAAGTGGCAAACGTTAGGTTTCTACTATCTAACCCACATGTTTCACATGATAAGCCATGTCTGAGGTTGATTTTTTTTTTGTCTGTGACTCTAACTGACTAATTATATTTTGGTCGACTAAGCCTCTTCTCATTTAGTTGACAATTAGGGTGTTATAATCCTAATAACCAAGTGTTTTTGTGTTCGATCTGAACATTAGCTCATGGGTGCGAAGGCAGAGGAGGTCCTTACTAAAGCATACTTGGCATCTGGATGGAGGCTCTTGTAGACGGCTAACATCCACTCGGGCTCTTTAGGAGTATCATTGAAGAGAAACGCCTCCTTACTGAGATCCAGCTCCTGGAAACTACAGCAGGGAATCACTCTCACGTCGTCATCACTGTGTACGTTATCATAAATGTGACCCTGGACCACAAAACCAGTCACATGGGTGCAACTTTTTAAAAACTGAGATGTACAGTGCCTAGCATAAGTGAACACAACTATGCTAAAGTTGACTAAAAAAAGGAATAAAAAATCATCTTTTGGAAATTGATTTTAATACCTTAATTTAAAAAAATGAGGAAAAATCCAACCTTTAAGGACACCAATTTTCTTTGTGAATGAATAATGTATCGTAAATAAATAAATTTCTTTCATTAAAATACAGGGTGCATAAGTCATGACACCCCTATGTTAAATTCCCATAGAGGCAGCAGATTTTTATTTTTAAAGGCCAGTCATTTCATGGATCCAGGATAATATGCATCCTGATAAAGTTCCCTTGGCCTTTGGAATTAAAAAAGCCCCACATCATCATCATCACACACCCTTCACCATACCTAGAGATTGGCATGGGGAACTTTCCATAAGATCATCTCTCAATGCAAATCATACCAGCTATTAGCCTACATGAAATTACACCATGCCAATCTCTAGGTATGGTGAATAAATGAATAAATAAGCTTTCCATTTATGTATTGTTTGTTAGGATAGGACAATAAGATGAAATAAAACTATTTGAAAATCTGGAATCTGAGGGTGCAAAAAATTCGAAACATTGAGAAAATTGCCTTTAAAGTCGTCCATTTATGTTCACGATTTTGCTGCACTCACTCACAAAATAGATGTTTTATATATTTACGGTAGGAAATTTACAAAATATTTTCATGGAACATGATCTTTACTTAATATCCTAATGATTTTTGGCACAAAAGAAAAATCAATAATTTTGACCCATACAATGTATTGTTGGCTATTGCCACAAATATACCCGTGTGACTTGTGACTGGTTTTGTGATCCAGGGTCATAAATATACTAATGCGGATTCTCACCCCACAAGGTAGAAGTCAGGAGGGGTGGCGGTGGACGTCAGCCATGGACTGAGACTTTCCTTCGGATTCTGGCCGTTTACATTGTACGTTCCCAAGAAAAAGCTGTTGGTACACAATGAGAACAGAGCCGGTGATTCAAAAGATCCCACAACACGAGCCAAAGAGAGAAGCTGCCGGTTTAAATTAAGAAACATCTCACGCATACTGAAACCCCACGATGAGCCTGAGAGAACGACTGCTAGGGTCAGAATAAAACTGCCATAATAAAGCCATTCTGACTCTGGACTTAATGCTTTCTGTCCTAAACAAGAGCTCTGAGCCCTATACTTATGATTTATGAATACTCTTCATGTATTTGCAGCTGTAGGACAGGGTTTCGCTCAACAGGGGCAACGTTGAGTCACTGCTGCATTTCTAAGGGAAAACAAAGTACACTAAATAGAAAAAGGTACGAGTAACAAACAAAACTGTTTAATTGAAAATCCTGGTTATAGTTATTGTTTCAAAGTGTTATTTATATTAAATAGGTTTCAGGGATGATTATTGAGTTTGTTTTCTAAATAAAGGCGACCAAAGGTACAGTGAAACTACAAGTGTATATTCATAAATATTCATGAATTTTCAAGTCTTTTCTGATTACTGTTTACATAATAATTTGTGATTTTATAAGTGTTATTATTATTATTATTATTATACATAATAATAATAATAATAATAAATGACTTTCCTCACAAAAAGGTATTTCTAGTCAATAAATATTTGTAACATTTATGCATTCAGTGTCAGTGTTTCTGAACTCCCTGAAACGCCTCCATTGTATCTTGAGTTTCTTCCGGGAACGAACACGTCACAATATTCCTCATTATAATAATTAATGCACAGAATAAAGGGGCGGGGCCTGGTTGAGTTAGTTAGTAGTATGTTAAACTGGCGGTTATGGTAAGGGGCGGGACTTTCCCAAACACACTCGAAGTGCTCAACCAATCACAACACACTGCTCCAGCCGACCAATCAGAGCACAGTGTGCTTTTCAGGAGGAGGGGCTTCATAGAGACAGGAAGTAAACAGAGCGTTACTGACAGACTGGGAAGAGAGGAACCGCAACAATGGAGAATATGAGGAAAATTATCAACATTCAAGCATGAAACCCTGTTCTAGTAGAGCCTGAAAACAACATCAAGACTCATGAAACACATAATCAGTCCTTTTTCACCTCAGGCATGAGAACTGGCACTGATCCACACCTGTAGTTCTGGATGTATGTGTAGGCGTCCTCGTTCTTCAGGAGCTCACACTTGATGAGGTTATCCCGCAGGCCGAACTGGGGCATCGCGAGCATCTGGTCTTTATTTGACAAGATGTGCTGGGAGTTTCGGATCAGGTCATCTCTCACCTCGCCCTTCCCTCTCTCCTGACTGAAACAAAACCAGATTCAATGATTTATGATAGAAATATTTGACTTTTATTCAATAAGGATGCTTTAAAATGATCAGTAAAGACATTTATAATGTTACATAAGTTTCTATTTTAAATAAATGCTGTTCTTTTGAATTTTCAGTTCATCAAAGTAATAAAAATAAAAATGATGAAGCTGCACGCTTGTTTTTAACGCTGATAATAATCATAAATGTTTCTTGAGTATCAAATCATCATATTATACTGATTTCTGAAGGATCATGTGACACTGAAGACTGGAGTAATGATGCTGAAAATTCAGCTTTGATCACAGGAATAAATTACACTTTACTATATATTCACATAGAAAACAGCTGATTTACATTCTAATAATATTTGACTGTTTTTACTGTATTTTGCTCACATAAATGTAGCTGTGGACAAAAACATCTGAGTAAGGTAGTGTAAATATGATGAAACAACAAATTATATCTTACATCAGGACTCTTGCAGTAAATAAACAGTATTACAGTATTGTTTTAAGGTTAAAACATGACATCACACTCTCAACTAACAAACTGATGATTAACCTTGAAAATCAAACCATAACGGTTTTGTAGAGCTATTAGAAATGAGGAAAACTGGGGATTGAACATTTAAATACTCATTAAAGAGAATGAAAGCAAACTTTTTTCTTCCTTTCTGAAGTTTTTTTTTTTTTAATCACTTATTTCTCTTCTACAGTGCATGCTGTTGTTTTAGGTCAGGGGTGGGGAACGTTGATCCTGGAGGGCCATTGTCCTGCAGAGTTTAGCTCCAACCCTGAAAAAAACACTCACCTGCCTGTAACTTTAGCAATTCTGAAGACCTTGATTAGCTTCAGGTGTGTTTAATTAGGGTTGGAGCTAAACTCTGCAGGACAATGGCCCTCCAGGATCAACGTTCCCCACCCCTGTTTTAGGTGACTGAAGATTAGTCTGCAAATTACTGTCATAAACACACTGCATTAAATAAAAAACATGTTTTGGAAACATGAAAATATGCCCAGCAGAGATTTCCTCGAGATCAATTGGACGGCCGCATTAAAAAACAACGAGATGTTGAATAAGCCCAGCTTTAAATCAAGAACAGCCAGGAAAAGTTATGCCATAACTATATATACTATGTTTAAGCTGTTATAACTGCAGATTTATGAAATAATGTAAACGCTGACAGTGAAACGTACCTCTCACACACACCGCGCTCGTCCTCTTTCTTCTGTCCGACGCCGTCGGCTTTTCCTGCAAACGAGAAGATCATCTCAGATTAGTCCACAGCATTACATAAACACACGTCCTTCATTAATACAGACTTGCTCAAATCTGACGAGTTTTTTCTGAAACCGTGACCCACAGTAAACGAGTCTTCAGCTCCAGGGCTCGTACAGATACTGTCAAATTAAATTTTAATAAAATGAAAAAAAAAATGTTTTTTGTTTTCAAGGACTACAATCAGAGATCTCACTTATTAACACAATATCTTTATTATCTTTCAAATTCTAAAAAGGCTGTATTATATACTTGAATTATATGAGCAATATCAGATATCACGCTCATTGCCGTCTGAAATGGCTCTATATCAATATCAGACGGGTGAGAAAAGATTGTTTTATCAATGAAATTAAACACTACTTTCTAATATAGCCTATTGTCTTTCAATAATTCAAGGACTTTTCAAGTACCTTTTCAGAAATATGGCTGTTTTCAAGGGTTTTCCAAGAAAAAAAGTCAAATTTAAGCACTCTAATCACCTTTGAACCCTGCAGTTTTATTTTCAAGCTTCGGTAACAATTTATTTTACAGTGTCATTGTTACGCATTACATGTAGTTACTTGAGTAATAAATTATGCATAATTACATGCAATTAACCCTTTAACAAAACACCCATCCCAAACCTAACCCTATAGCAAGTACAGTAAGTATACTCAGTACTTAAATGTATAATTACACTGTAAAACTGACACCTTAAAATAAAGTGTAACCTAAGTTTCTTACAGCAATCTGTGGGAAATGATCTGATAAAAAGCGGAGAGATCAGGTCAAAGTTCGACTGTGATGACATCATGAACCCTGCGATGATGTCATACGAGAGGAATGTGGGCGGGGCCAAAACAAACACCAGTTTCCTCACGCTTTCACACACTCAGGAAATGTCAAAGCAATGGTTTGGCAACAACGGCTTGAGCTAAAACTGTTTTACCCAGTAAAAAGACTCCCCTGCTCATGTTGTGTTTGACTACACTGATTCAGATTAGACGCCTGGATATTATGCAGTCATTTCTGAACGAAAAGTCCATTTTTGTGACTTTGGAATGGACTAGAGATACTTATTATTTCTAAAATCATCACACGATCAGTTATTATATCCAGCAGTGTCTGAGACCGACTTTTTATTTAATCTTTAGGTTATAAATGTATCATGATAATGATCAAAACATCATAATACGTATATTTAGTTTATATGAAAAATGTATGTATAGTTAGATTATTCTTTCAGTAGGTGTTGCATTATCTTGAATTATCAGAACAATTTAAAATAAAATGACAAAGTGCATCTTAAACTTCAAATGGAAACAAGGAAGTTTAAAAAGAGAGTTTAAATGTTTCAAATTCACAAATTTGCTTATTTGATTTATGACCTATAGAAACAGAATCTGAATCAAAATCTGATTTTTATTTCCCAGACTTTCTATGTAGTCCCACACTTTTAAATATTTATTTTAGTGTATGTAATTGGCTTTTGGATGTACAAATTAATTTTAAAAGAGCAAATATTCCATATAATCTCCATATAAGGTATCTATAAATGATATTAAACAGATTCTTACAGAGAAAATGTCACACAGCAGGTTAAGTCAAATACACCATAATAACACTTAATAAAGTGATAAATAAACAATGTGCAAATGGAGAAAAGGAAATAAAGATACAAGCAAACACACATAAACGGTTAATAAAGCTGACTGAGATTATCAGGTATTATTATTCATACAGTACACAAGCTCAGATCAAAAGATTACTCATTTATTCTTTATAGTTCTACATCAAAGCCTATCTAGACATCTAAGTCTATGTATCACAGCCAGTCAAACACGACTAAACACACAC
>JAVALU010001581.1:580000-660000 GCA_030770095.1 Gila robusta
GGAGGGAATTCAATCCGGACCCGTCTCCATTTCGTATTTCAAGAGCACTAATTGTTTCGCGTGCGTTTGGACAATCAGCGAACACTGACGTCACGGATCCTACAGCGCTGGTTTAGATCGACTCTATCGAAGAATTTTGAATGTACATATAAAAATGTAATTTTTGGTTTTCATGAATGTGAAAAGAAAAGTGATATTTATTTTATAAACCAATGCTCTTTTTTTAAGATTTAAACTTGAAATGAAAATGTATTTTGAATCTATTGAGTTAGATTGAGCTATAAGAACAGTGGCTGCGTTTAAGGACTTGGCACTTAATCTGGATTAAAAAGACTGAAGGAACTTAATCTGGACTGAAGGACTCTGTTGTATTATGTTATGACAATGAGAATAATTGTTGTTGATGGTTTTTTTGTTGTTGTTGTTGTTTTCTTTTATGAGCATTTCATAAAAAAAAAAATAAAAATAAAAAATCGACTCTATCGAAGTAGGAGTAAATTAGTTCCTCCAAAGGAGATTCCTAGAGCTAAAATCGTTCCTAGTTCCAACACGCCAAAATCCGTGAACTCCCGCCGATAGTTCTAGGATCTATGAGAAGGTTCCTCCGATGCGAAAGCCTGTGATCCTGCTTGAACGGGTGAGTACGTGTGTAGGAATTCAAGGTTACCGGACTTAATTCGTTAAATCTCTCTGACAGAACATGTTTGGTGGAGGTTGGGAATTTTTCGGCACCATTAACTTGTGGTGTGCATCAGGGATCGGTTTTGGGCCCGCTTTTATTCCCGCTGTATTTGCTCCCTAAAGGTTTGATTTTTTTTCGGAAGCATAACATTCCTTACCAGTTTAATGCGGACGATACCTAGGTTTACCCCCCCCCCCCTTTAAAACAAGAAGAACATTACGACATACACTCTCTAGGAGTGTTTCCATGTACCCTACAAATTGCGAATTGAATATACGCCCAATGGAAACACGTCAATTTCTCAAAAAAACTCGCAAAAAAGTTTTTGCGCTCGCATTGAGGTGGTTTTTCAGGCAATTTGAAAAAGAAATATTTCGCAAAACTGCAATGGAAACAGTTTTTTTTTCGCATTTACATGACATACATAAAGTCGATCATTCTTTAAAGAAGGTGCGGTGTGTTTGGACAGAAGACGAGACAGAGTTCTTCATTAAACTCATAAAAGACAAAAGAATTACAGGAATACATGGATTCTAAACCTCTAAGAAATGCCACAATTTATCAAGAGCTTAAAGCAGATTTAAGGGAGAAACTCCTCATATGTGCCGCTACTCAGTATAAAGCCCAATTTATACTTCTGCGTCGAACTTTCGCCGTAGATACGGCGTAGGCTGTGCGTAGCGCGCGTACCCTTCGGCGTACCCTGACGTGCACCTCTCCAAAAATGTAACAACGCGTCAATTCTACGCGGACGCAAGCGCTGTGATTGGTCTGCTAGAACC
Source organism: Gila robusta (assembly GCA_030770095.1). Classification (NCBI taxonomy): domain Eukaryota; kingdom Metazoa; phylum Chordata; class Actinopteri; order Cypriniformes; family Leuciscidae; genus Gila; species Gila robusta. The sequence continues at coordinate 581,465 of JAVALU010001581.1, forward strand.
CCTCCCTCGGGTTTCACATGCTCCCTCTGCATGTGTAATTGCGCGTCAACGCGGACAACGACGCAGAAGTATAAATGAAAACCAACGCGTAGTGTATAGCGTAGAGGCTCCGGCGTAGGTCCGACGCAGAAGTATAAATCAGCCTTAAGGGTCTTTCCTTGCCATTAATGCTTGGATAAAACGCCTATTACTCCTTCCATTAAAATAATGGCTAAGATACATAACCCCACCAACATCCATCGCTATGATGTTTGGAGTGAGATCTGTGAGAGGAAAAAAATACGTTTTAGTCGCATAACATCTGTTACTGGAAACACCGTCATTTCACAATAGTTTTTTATTGACATTTAGAAAATATCTAAATATATAAACTGCATTTCATAGCCTACTATTTGGGTCCTTTTTGAGTCTCATGCAAAAAATTTGAGAGTGATTTTTGTAAACGACCTTAAATTTGATACAGGCTTTGATCATCTCGAAATTGAAAGCGTTTTTATCAGTAAAGGATTTGTTTTTAAAGGACATGCTTTTATTTGGGCTGGATTACTGAAACTCACTGTGTCTTGGTGCGGCTCAGTCCCTCTCTCTATAATTGGTACAGAAAACGCTACTTTTATTCTCTTGACAGTTTATGTATTTCATTGTCTACTTTAGTTAGATTGTACAGCACGTTGGTCAGGCTGTTTTAAAGGTCTTTAAGGTCTTAGTCTTACCGCTCCACGCCCGATTGACTTCTCCGAGGAACAGTCGGCTCTGAGACCCGAAAGGTAACTTCAGCACCAACTCCTCGTCAAAAAACGTCACTCGTACTCGAGTGTCCGCACCTTTATAATGAGGAAATAACCAGCGGTTAATAATCCCAGAGATGCTTTACATGTGATACACAAGCTGTCGAGATGAGAATAAACCCTCACCAACAACAGCAAGCTCATCTGGAGATGAAACTGTGGAGATATCAGAGAAAAACATCATAATAATGGAGGATCCCTTCAGGTGTTTGAACTAAATAATTCAGTCTTACCTTCAACTACTGAAAAGTCATAAGAAATAGGTATGATTTCGTCCAGTGTGACATCATCGCCAGTGATGGCCATTCTCCGATGGGAATATAGGAATAACCTGGAAAAAATATGCAACATCATCAGCTTTATAAACTGATTTTGTCTTTAAGATTACATAACTTATGTAATTAACTAAAAACACACTGTTATTGCTAAGATATCACATGCTATTGTTAAAAGGTTCATAATGGTTAAATAATAAATCAGTAATAATCAGGCTTCCCATATATTTTTTGCTAACACTTTACAATAAGGTTCATTAGTTAACATTAGTTAGCATGAACTAATAATGAACTGCACTTAATCTTTGTTAATGTTAATTTCAACATTTACTAATACTTTATTAAAATCTTGTTAACCTTAGTTAACACTGTGAACTAACAAACAATGAATAGCTTTATTTTTATTAACTAACATTAACAAAGATTAATAAATACATTAACAAATGTATTGCTAATGGTTAGTTTGTGTTAGTTAATGCATTAACTAATGTTAACTAATTAACCTTATTGTAAATTGTTACCATTTTTTTTAGTTTTCTCAGAAGGGACTGTACATTTTAAACTTTTATAAAATTTTAAAATGTTATTTTTACATTACTATATGTTAGTCTCAAATACATGCACTAACCCCACACCAAATATCAACTGTGCATTATATTAGCTGCATGTTAGTGTTAGTTACTGCTGAAAGTCTATAAACTCACGCATGTTCGTTGTTCTGCTGCACCAGTCCGATCAGTTTGCTCTCTCTCACATCATTCAGTAGTGAAACACACTCCACAGCATGTGCACGGCTGATAAGGATACATACATGCTCATACAACACATTATATTACGTTTTCGACCACCAAAATATTAGGATGAAACTACGGTCACGTCACAAGAAGAACAGCCATTTTAGTTTACTGTACATTGGCGACATCTGGCGGACATGTCAGGAATTACACACTGAAATTTCCTTTTCCCATTAAAACTGGGCATGCTCAAAAAAAGATATGCATTGTAAGCAGAAATTAAGATAATATGGACTACGCGATATTCATTATAACTAAAGATTGATCTACACTGGTTATGTTTAAATAGTGCAAAGTTTCGCACCAAGTTATTATGCATCAAAACATGCAGTCGATTCAAAAGCACGGCTTTATTTTGAACAGAAAGAGAAATAGCGGTGCTGAGAGGATACTATTTTGCAGTTTTCCCCTTTGGCCAAAGTCTCTTGAATTGCCACGGACTGATCCATTATTCACAGCAAGTCTGTACCCGATACTTCTTCAAGCGCAAGACGTGTCATTTAAGATCGTTTAAAGTGTGTGTGTGTGTGACTTCCCTCTGTGCCACGCAGCAGATCCAGCTCATCTTCATCAGTTTATCAGCATCTGTAGTTGCTTATGAAGAGTCTCGGATGAAAACACTTCTGATTGTCCTCTTCTTTATTACTTTTCTTCTGACCGTCAGACACCAAACTTGGCAGAATCAATGTCCTCAAATCCCACCCACTAATCTTCATCTTTTACTGCAGATCCACTAGGTGGCGCTATAGGGGTTTTATTTTAGCTCAAAGAATCTGGTATGTTTTAAACACCATGTTTGTCCTACCATCTCTGAAATGTATATTGTAGTATGCATACTATAATATTATGCATATTTTCTGTGTAGGGTTAGGGCTCTGTTTGGTATCAGTGGCGGCTGGTGAAAAATATCTTAGTTCAAGTTTGTATTTATTTATATAGCACATTTAAGAACAGCAAACATGGCTGACCAAAGTGCTGAACATAACACAAGACAACAACAGCCACACATTCAAGACAAACTCACAATGAGTTAAAAGCTAAAGAAAAAAAGTAGGTTTTAAGAGAAGATTTTTAAAAAGTCTCTTGTCACCAGACCTCAGGTTTCGTGTGGGGTTGTGTGGACAGAGTAGCTCAGACAAATAGCTCGTGCCAGATTATTTAAGGATTTAAAAACAAAGAGAATAATTTTAAACTCAATTGCCACTCAATTGCTGTGTCATATTCAGTCAGTTTCATTGGTCTGGTATCCTGGAGCCATCAGGTCTGTTAGTTGTGGCTCTTCCTCGAGCATCCACCCTTCTCTCATTCAAAAACCTCTTAAAAACTTTCTTTTTTTTCCCTCTGAATATTACTCTTAAGCTCACAGTCTGTAAATTCTACCTTATTATATGTTGTATGTTTGAATCCCTCTTATCTTTAACCTAACTCTGTAAGTGACCTCTGTGTATTACTTTATGCCCTTGCCTTGGTGTGTGTATTGTGCTTTAATGTTGTTTTTATTCTATTAACCCAGTGGTTCTCTTAAAGTGTTTCAGTAAGGGACAATATTTGCCCCCTTAAATCTTTTTTACCTTTATAAAATAAATAATGCTTTAAATAAAAAAAAATGTTCAATAGAGAAATATGCAATGATTGTAAAAACGAAGTGATGCTTTTAACTATTAAATTAAATCCGCCAGTAGGTGGCGGTAAGTCTTTATGAGCGAGTCATCGAGTCATTTATTCATATGAATGAATCATTGACTCTCACGATTTGTTCAAAGCTGCAGATTTGTTCACATACACTGCTGTGGCTCTCGTTATTGTTTTATTGCAAAAAATACGGACAATACTGTGTTTAAAATGAACATCACTTAATTAATACATCGTTTGTTGAACTGTTGTATAAAATCAATGTCACATTTTAAATCGTGTGGATATTCGTATAATGTGATCAACATTAAACACAGGAACTCACACAGGTATGTTTTTGTATCGAAGAGAGTTTGAATCTTAAATCGATCTCTATGCACAGAGATCTGTGTCTGTGTTTGTTCTTTGTGCTAGTAAGTGCTAAATCCCCACTTTTACAAAGGTACATTGTCGAGAACGGCAGTATAGCGCGATTTACCAAGACAGCATAATCTGCACGAAACATAGGCTATCATATACACGCTGCTTGTGTGAATGCTGTCAGTTTTGACCCAAAAAATTAGGTAATTTGATCAGATGTCACTTAGCCTATTTACGGCATTTGACCTGGAGTGGAGTAGACATGAATGAACGGCAAAATTCAGCATTTTGTTCGCTTACCCCCTTCTGTCACCTCACATACCCCAGTTTGAGAACCACTGCCTTAACCTATCTTTGTAAAGCGAGCTTGGGTGTTGGAAAGGCGCTATATAAATAAAAATCATCATCATCATCATTATTATTATTATTAATAACCACCCAAACACAATACAAACATCAGGATACCAGTGCTCTGTGAAAAAGTCAGTAATTATAGGTTGAGGCATTCTTACACAAAAACAAACACATTGCACAAACTTTCCATTTGCATTTGAAATTGAACTCAAGCTGTTTACTTTCTCAGACAGGTCCTTCACATCCCTCACTCCGGTAACTGATGCTGGATCTGTCCTCGCTGTTTTAAAAAGTAAGAATGGAAAGCACAATAAGGCATTAGCATGACCGCATCCAGCTAGCCAGGCCTTTCTAGTGTAGTGTACCAGCTCCGAGAGAAGCCTCGCGCACTGCTTCCCTTTATCGCTAGCCTGTGCTGTCTAACCCCTTATTTACACTGCACACGTCTGCGGCGCGTTACGGCCGCGACACGGCTACCGGAGTTGATCGCGGCCACTCTAGTCAATGCTTGTGTTTACACCAGCCGCGACGCTGCACGTTTCAGAAGCGTCCCAGATGCGGCTCTCCGCACCGCTTCGCTAAAGATAGGCGCCTAGTCTATTTTTGACGGATGTGCGTCCAAGCCGCACCGTAAATACAAAATAAAAGTAATAATATCCTGTCAATTTCAAAATTAACACCCTGAGCAAACTCCTAATTGTATTTTACACAATATCCTTGGTAGAAACCATAGACTGTAAGGTAGAAACCCAAAAATCAAGAAAAACCACGTCGGACAGGCAAATCACGTGGTCTCGCGCATCCAGTCGCTTCGCTTCTGAAATGCTCCTGGTGTGAGTTGGCACCGCGTGGAGGACGGAATAAAACCTTGTCGGAGCCGTAATGCGCCGCAGACCTGTGCAGTGTAAATAAGGGGTTACGGTGCAGATCCACTTGTCCGTGCGACACTTCTGTTGCGCCGCGCTCCACTTTATTCCAATGGGTGACGTCACGCGACTTTAACGCGCCCGCAAAGCATCCCGGGAAGGCGGCGCTTCATTTGGAAAAATGCTGCGCGTCAAAAAGCTGGCCGATGCCCATCTTTATGCAAATTAATTCCGTTGAACGCGACGCGACTATCCAATAGAAGCAGAGCATATGTAGACGGGGGGAAGTCTCTCGCAGGTCCTCTGTTCTAGACTGGCCGCTGGCTCAAAACCACACCCATAGCGGTAAACTTGAGGAACGCCCATCAAAGTACAAATGTGGGGAGGCGTTGTGACACCACGCTACAGTCGTGTCGCAAAAGTGGATCTCTGCCACACTGCACACGTCTGCGGCGCGTTACGGCTCACACAAGGTTTTATTCCTTTCTCCACGCGGTGCCAACTCACACCAGGAGCATTTCAGAAGCGAAGCGACTGGATGCGCGAGACCACGTGATTTGCCTGTCCGACGTAGTTTTTCTTGATTTTTGGGTTTACCTTAAAGTCTATGGTTTCTACCAAGGATTTGGTGTAGGCTACAATACAACTGGGAGTTTGCACAGGGTGTTTATTTTGAAATTGACAGAATTTTTTTACTTTTATTTTGTATTTACTGTGCGGCTTGGACGCGGCGTCCGTCAAAAATAGACTAGGCGCCTATCTTTTACAGTAGCTGAAACCCATTCATTTCAATGGCTTGCGCCGCACGAGGACGTTTTTTTTGCAGCGGTGCGCACCATTGGCGTGCTTGCGCGCACACCGCGGTCAAAGTTCAAAATAGTTCAATTTTTGCCGCTGCGCTCTGTGATGATTACCAGCGCAGCCAATAGAAACGGGGCATCCAAACAAGCACGGAAATCAAAATGGATGAAAAGCTAGTACTGTGTGTGTCGGAATTTTCTGAGCTGAGCAATTAAAACAGCAAAACTCATTAGCAGCAGGGTCGGCGCTATGGTGGGGCATTCGAGGGCCGTGCCCCCCCTAGCGCTCATTGATGCCCCTCCTACCAGAGTTTCTAATACAATGCTAAATCATAAATCAGATGTAGGCTATACAACACCAAATGTCCAGCAATCTATTTAAATAGTACATTGTGTTTAATTTGTTGTCTAATGAGATCTAATATGTGTTAGTGCCAAGAATTTTCACGTGAAGAAATAACGTTAGATATATTCAATCCGACTTTTATTTGTAAGTGCTTGAATGGTCCAGTGGTGGAATTTTAGACTAGCGTGCAAGAGATTCTGGGTTCTAACCCACACTTGCATGATTATTATTATTTTTTTCCCTCATTAAAACCGATTATGTTTATCAGTGGTTGTCAGGGACATGTTTGAGTGCATTTTACTTTGTGATTTCACCGGTACGAATCGAGATTTCTCCGCAACCGATCAAGCGCGCGTCCGTGTGAAGATGTTTCTTGTGGCAGCGCGAGCCACAAGAGAACACTATCAGCACCACAGATCGCAGTCAACGAGCACTTTGAATGGCGTGTCCCAAAAAAATATCCCTTTTAGTTCTTTTTTTCAATATTAAATGTACAAATTTTAACTTAAATGAAATAATGGCTTGGTTGAATTCTAATGTATAATTTCTTGATAACAGACCGCTGCTAAGTATAGCACACCGTTGCCATTAAAAACAGAGCATTGCCATGGACACAGTTATATTCACGCGGAAGCAATACAATCGTTTTTAAATCAAACTTCTATAAATTAATATTTTTTTTGTGTGTAAAATTATTTATTTGTAAAGTAGCCACAAATTTGCAATTAACAAATAATAATAATAAATAAAAAACGTGTTTCGTTTTTTAAAGCATTTCTGCTGTGTTAGCAGAAAAAAAAAAATTCTCAAATGGCAGTGCCCCCCGCGGATGACCCAATGCCCCTCCAGTAGATCTGCTCTGGCGCCGACTCTGATGAGCAGGAATAGTGCTATCGCTCGCTTCTTAGCATGGGACAGATACATAGTTTGCTGCTGACCAAAAGGAGGAACAACAATCAAAATAACTAACGTTAGACGTATAGAACTCCCGCTAAAAGATTTGAAAACTTTGCTCTGGCGTAGCGCAGCGCAAATCGCGTTGTATCTGAAGGGCAACAGTGAACCCAGCGGCCAGCGCTGCACATTCTGCTTTCTGTCTGAAAGGTGCTTGATAGAAATGGGCGCGCGCTTGGGGCGCTAAAAGAAACGCCCATAGCTGACAAGATTTGAGCTCACTGATTGGCTACAGTTTATGACAAACATTTATATCTTAAATCAGCAATTGGCTAAGCTGCTCCAGAGACCCTGGGGCGCCCTAGCGCCCTCTATTGGCCAGCCGCCCCTGTATGGAATACTAGTAAACTACTTTTAACACATTCTAAACAGAATATGTCAGGTCACTCCAGTCAGAATAATATATTACTTCTGCTTTATTCATCACACTGGAATTGGAAAGTTGAGTCAAGCATTGCATTGTGGGAAACAGTATCTTAGGCAGTGCATTCTGTTATGTATACTGTACAAGTTGTAGTCTAGATTATCCAGACATCTCTTTTAAAATGTGCATACCTTACAGTGCATGATACTACACATGCTGAAGTGTAGTATTCACTGTAATAGTGTAGCATGTGCAGTATGTAGTGTAGTATGCACTGTAATAATGTAATGTGTAGTGTAGTATTGTAATAGTGTTGTATGTCAACACTGTTCACGTTCCGTCTGCCCAGTCAGAGACTGTTCACGTTCCGTCTGCCCAGTCAGAGACTGTTCACGTCACGTCTGCCCAGTCAGAGACTGTTCACGTCATGTCTGCCCAGTCAGAGACTGTTCACGTCACGTCTGCCCAGTCAGAGACTGTTCACGTCACGTCTGCCCAGTCAGAGACTGTTCACGTTCCGTCTGCCCAGCCAGAGACTGTTCACGTCACGTCTGCCCAGTCAGAGAATGGTCACGTCACCAGGGGCGAAAATTTCATCAAAATGTTGGGGGGGACAATAAACATAACAATTCTCAAGAGCAATTTTTGAAGGGGACACCAATAATACAGGCAAAATTGTACTTGCAAGGATACGTGTACACCGAGGAAAGCCTTAACGTACTACTATTATTAGTGTAGCATGGAGACCGTTCCATTATCCTTCTTCTCAAAGTTTCTTTCTGGTTTAATGAAAAAGCTGACTAAATTTACCAAAAAAATTCTTCAAAACCATACATTTTTTTGTAAATAAGTTGTTTTGTGTAAACAACTTAATTTACAAAAAATTTATGGTTTTGAAGAATTTTTTGGTCAATTTAGTTAGCTTTTTCATTCATTAAGCCACCAAAATACAATGGATTTTTTTTTTTACATACCTTTAGAACAACCGAATCAAGCCCAGTGTAGGCTATAGTGTATATTGTGTATAGATAATGTAGAAAAAGTGACACAATTTGACGCAACTGAGATGACGGGAACCATGTTTTATTTACTACGAAAAGTCGATTGGGGTCATAGACCCCAAAGATAAATGAGGGTTAAAGTAGCATTTAGATGTTTTTACACAGACATAAATAATATTATGACGTTTTAAAAATAAAATGTTAAATATTTATATTTGAAATGATTTAAAACATGAAAAGCTACTTTAAATGTGAAATTAAAACCGCCAGTAGGAGGTAGTAAGTCACTGTTAATGAGTGAGTCATTGAGATTCATTCAACTGATTGTTCATAAAGCTGATTCATTCAGTAAGGAAACACCTCGGTGTGTTTCTTCAGTGCTGTGGCTTAGTTTTCAACTATTTTCGTTGGTAATATGGTGTCTAAAATGTACATCACTTAATATTAACTTCTTGTTTATTAAACATGTATAAATCAAAATCACATTTGTTATCATGCTGATATCTGGAGAAAAACTGCACTCTTCGTGTGATATTATATTAGATTAACATATCATATTATCAACTATAATATTAAATTATATAAACCGACTAAATCACAGTGAAAGGGTTAAAATCTAAATGCGCACCCGGACTAGTCTAATCTACAAGACTGACGTTAACGTTACATCACGTAGTGCGTAAACTCTATGGGTGTGGGTGGATATACTGTATTAAACAAGCTAGGTAAACGCAGACTGTATTAAACAAGGGTAAGTTAACGTTAAACGTTATAATCGCTAACATAGCAGACTACATCAGTGACAAAAGTACATTGGTAACGTTACACTGTACACAATCATATATTTGTTTTTTGACATGATTTATTAATGACTCAGCATCATCTATATTAAAGAGAAAATAATCACATCATCCGATGTTTAAAGTGAATAAAACATTGACTTACTGGAGTTCCACAACTACTCAAAAACTTAGTTCATCTCTCCCGCCACCGGAATGTGTGTGTGTCGGTGGTGAGGTAAAAGGGGCGGAGGCAGTGGACCAAAGCACTGTGAGGCAAGGGAGGGGGGACTCAAAATGTTTAAAACGGTTTTTTGTTGTTGCCCCGTTTGCATTTGTATTATTTTATTTCTTAAACAATTATTTTAAGAATATATCATTATTTTATTTACAACACACATATTTTAATGATATTTTAGGGGGGACAACCCTCAGATAGGGGGGGTCCTGACCCCCCCGACCCCCCCGCGATTTCCGCCTATGCACGTCACGTCTACCCAGCCAGAGACTGTTCACGTCCCGTCTGCCCAGTCTGAGACAGATCAAGAGATGCCCATTCGTGTGGCCGCCAAGGCAATGCTAGACTATCTGGAGCGTCTGGCTCGGATCCTGGACATGCCAGTGTCTGCTGTTCCAGAGCCAGAGCCAGTGCCTGTTCCAGAGCCAGAGCCAGTGTCTGCTGTTCCAGAGCCGGAGCCAGTCTCTGCTGTTCCAGAGCCAGAGCCAGAACCTGTTCCAGAGCCGGAGCCAGTGTCTGCTGTTCCTGAGCCGGAGCCAGTGTCTGCTTCTGTTCCTGAGCCGGAACCAGTGTCTGCTTCTGTTCCTGAGCCGGAGCCCATGTCTGCTGTTCCTGAGCCGGAGCCCGTGTCTGCTGTTCCTGAGACGGAGCCCGTGTCTGCTGTTCCTGAGCCGGAGCCAGTGTCTGCTGTTCAGGAGCCAGAGCCAGTGCCTGTTCCAGAGCCGGAGCCAGTGTCTGCTGTACCTGAGCCGGAGCCAGCGCCTGTTCCTGAACCAGTGTTTGTTTTTGTGTTTGTGTCTGTTCTTGTGGCTGTTACAGTTTTGGTGTCTGTTCCTGAGCCGGTGTCTGTTCCTGAGCCGGTGTCTGTTCCAGAGCCGGAGCCAGAGCCTGTTCCAGAACCGGAGCCAGTGCCTGCTGTTCCAGAATCGGTGTCTGCTGTTCCTGAGCCGGAGCCAGTTGTTCCGGAGCCGGAGCCAGTGCCAGTGTCTGTTCCAGAGCTGGAGCCAGTGGCTGTTCTAGAGCCGGAGCTGGTGCCGTCTGTTCCAGAACCGGTGTCTGCTGTTTTAGAGCCGGTGTCTGCTATTCCTGAGCCGGAGCCAGTGCCAGTGTCTGTTCCAGAGCCTCTGCCATGGTCGTCCGAGGGGTCTTCATCACCCTGGCCGCCCGAAGGTTCTTCACCGCCCTGGCCGCCCGAGGAGTCTTCACCGCCCTGGCCGCCCGAAGGGTCTTCACCGCCCTGGCCGCCCGAGGGGTCTTCACCACCCTGGCCGCCCGAAGGCTCTTCACCGCCCTGGCCTCCAGAAGGGTCTTCACCATCCTGGCCGCCCGAAGGTTCTTCACCGCCCTGGCCGCCCAAGGGGTCTTCACCGCCCTGGCCGCCCGAAGGGTCTATGCCGCCTGAGGGGTCTTCACCGCCCTGGCCGCCCGAGGGGTCTTCACCGCCCTGGCCGCCCGAGGGGTCTTCACCGCCCTGGCCGCCCGAGGGGTCTTCACCGCCCTGGCCGCCCGAGGGGTCTTCACCGCCCTGGCCGCCCGAGGGGTCTTCACCGCCCTGGCCACCCGAGGGGTCTTCACCGCCCTGGCCGCCCGAGGGGTCTTCACCACCCTGGCCGCCCGAAGGATTCTCTGTTTCGCCCTGGCCGCCCGATGGACTCTCTGTTTCGCCCTGGCCGCCCGATGGACTCTCTGTTTCGCCCTGGCCGCCCGATGGACTCTCCGTTTTGCCCTGGCCGCCCGATGGACTCTCTGTTTCGCCCTGGTCCCCGGTTAAGCCCTCACCCCTTGTTCCTGTCTCTCTTCATGGACCTGGCCCACCATCCCTCCCCCTGATCCTCCACCGTTCCACCTCCCTCCTGAACTCTTGTGTTTTGTTATTTTTGTCGTGGAGCGTCTGGTAGCCGCTCCGTAGAGGGAGGGTTATGTCACAGTGTCTGGTTGTGTTTCCCTGGGTTGTCCACTAGAGGTCTCTTCCCCATACTGTCACCATTCACTCTGGAACTGCATTTCCCACGATCCTTTGTGTGTTCTCATCACTCATCATTGCACACAGCTGTTTCTAATTACATTGTTTAGTTCTGTGTATAAATACCCTGTCTGTTTCTGTCCTTGTCACGGAGTCATTGTATATGGTCACCACACTTCTGAGTTCTGTGTTCCTTGCCTGTTTCTTGTTTTGTTTATTTGTATTTGGATTGCTAACATGGACTTTGAACCTTGCCTGGATGACTACGAGATGGATTATGCTTTAATAAACACCTACTGCCATACTGCATTTGGATCTACCTATTTTCCTGTGAGTCCCCGTGACAGTAATAGTGTAGTATGTGCTGTATGTAGTGTAGTATGCACTGTAGTAAGTGTTGTATGTAGTGTAGTATGCACTACAAAGGTGTCACTGTAATAGGGAAGTATGTAGTGTAGTATGCATTGCAATAGTGTAGTCTGTAGTGCACTGTAATAGTGTAGTATGTGTTGTATGTAGTGTAGTATGCACTGTAATAGTGTAGTATGTGTTGTATGTAGTGTAGTATGTACTGTAATAGTGTAGTATGTGTTGTGTAGTGTAGTGTGTACTGTAATAGTGTATTATGTAGTGTAGTATGCTCTGTAATAGTGTAGTATGCATTGTAATGTGTAGTATGTGTTGTATGTAGTGTAGTATGCACTGCAAAGGTGTCACTGTAATAGGATAGTATGTAGTGTAGTATGTACTGTAATAGTGTTATATGTAGTGTAATATGCACTGTAATAGTGTAGTATGTAGTGTAGTATGTGTTGTATGTAGTGTAGTATGTACTGTAATAGTGTAGTATGTGTTGTGTAGTGTATTGTGTACTGTAATAGTGTATTATGTAGTGTAGTATGCTCTGTAATAGTGTAGTATGCATTGTAATGTGTAGTATGTGTTGTGTGTAGTGTAGTATGTAGTGTGTTATGCACTGTAATAGTGTGGTATGCACTGTAATAGTGTAGTATGCACTGTAATGGTGTAGTATGTATTGTAATAGCTTTTACCCATATCTGAGTATTGAATATGTCTCCTCTCAGTCTTTCATTAATGTGAATACTATATTCCCAAGCCTTTTAATATACTAATATAGATTTAATATAGACTGGTTTGATTGATCCAATACAGCAGTTAAAAAAAGAAGAAGCATTTTTTAGGAGAATGTAAAGCACAAGAAAATGTACAAATAAACGCTAGGCTGGGTGCTGAGAAGATAAAGCATTTATTTATTAATTTCAAAAGCAGTTTATTAAGATATATTGCTTGTCTAAAGATGAAGCTGGTTATCATATCATCTTACTATAAATATATCAGTATTTCATTTTTTTCATATATAAGCAGTACAGAGAAATAAAAATCATTACAACCCTTTATCAACCGAGCTGTCAAAATCTTTATCATGACCTTTGTTATATTGTCAGTACATTAGTGTTATCTGGCAAAGTTATGAAATCACATGTAATTTAATAAAATAAGCTTAAACTATGCATTTAGATCTGTACACTTGCATTTAATAAACACATTTCTCTGAAAAAATAAAGCTTTATGTTAATAAGTATGGGTTTTACCCACAGGCTTTTTATATGTCCAATATTATAAATGCATTATAAATATTTTACATTGTCTAATTTTCATTTAGATGCATAAAGTGCTTATTCTATTTGTTTGGCGTTAACTGGTTTGTACTTAACTATTATTTTGCAAGGTGAAATCTGCCTGGTTTGAACAGTCAGTTTGTTATTGTATATAATTAGTATCAGAAATTGGATTATCTAAGCATTCTAAGGAAATTCTTTGGAGTATTTTTGAGTAATATGGAATATAAACTTGGTTGTCACAATAAATAAATATATATATATATATATATATATATATATATATATATATTTTAGAATGCACAAAACCTGTGTACTACAGACAAAACAAAATATGAGTAAGAGAAATAAGCTTCAGATAAAGACATGATTGACTACAATTAAAATGTATACATACATACACACACTCTGAGAGAAGTTTGTAAAAAAAAAAAACTAGGGCCCTTTCTGTATTGATTTTTCTCCGGTGTTTTGAAATATGTAGTGTAGTATGAACTGTAATAGTGTAGTATGTAGTCTAGTATGCACTGTAATAGTGTAGTATGTAGTCTAGTATGCACTGTAATAGTGTAGTACTGTATGCAGTGTAGTATCCACTGTAATGGTGTAGTATGTGTTTATGTAGTGTAGTATGCACTGTAATCGTGTAGTATGCAGTTTAGTATGCACTGTAGTAGTGTAGTATACACTGTGTAGTATGCAGTTTAGTATGCACTGTAGTAGTGTAGTATGCACTGTGTAGTATGCAGTGTAGTATGGACTGTAATAGTGTAGTATGTAGTGTAGCATGCACTGCAATAATGTAGCATGTGTTGTATGTAGTGTAGTATGCACTGTAATAGTGTAGCATGTGTTGTATGTAGTGTAGTATGCACTGTAATAGTGTAGTATGTGTTGTATCTAGTGTAGGGTTGAAGGAAATTTCCTTAAACTTAATGGAAAAGGTTAAGTTTAACATTCTCCGTTTTTTGTACTGAGTTTGTTGTTGAATTTTAATGCCAAAAAAGAGCAAGAATTAATAACAGATACACAATTCAGTAACAATCTGTATGTAAGAATAAGCAAACCTCATATTTGTTGCTTCAGTGTTAATATATATTCCTTGGTGGATGATTTCAGTGAAATAAAGAATCCAACAACAGGCACGCACGTTCCCACTTGACAGAACTCTCTATGGATGCCCACGGTAAAGCTTATTTGGCATCTATTCACATATATACACATGTGCACATTCTGCTTTTCACACAGATCTTGTACACACACAGACACACACACACACACACACACACACGCTTATATCACAAATAATGTAAAAGGGACAGTAAAAGAAGTACAAACAGCTTTAAAACAAACATACACTTTCTGCGCTTTCTTGGATTGCCTGTAAATGTGACTTTGTTGCACTCAAGTGAAGACTCTCAGTATCCAGAAGAGTAGCAGAGAGGCGATCAGCAGCGCGGGAGAGTGAGGACCCCTGGTGGCGGAGCTGGGCATGTTCACATCACCGGTCAGTTTGAGGCACGAGGCGGTCGAAGTGGCATTGCAGCACTCCAAGTAGCAGGTAGTAACGGAGGTTGAACAAACCGGCATCTTTCTGCAATCCTCACTGCAACCTGCTTGCCAGCTCTCTACGCTGCCAGCTGTTGTCTTTTTTAGCTAAAAACAAACGAGACAATGATTATGTTTTGATTAAACATAAGCATTTAGCATCAGCGCGGATCCTTTAACTGAATATCACATGGTTTAAAGTCAACATGAAATGAAAATTTACCCTATTTACTGTCTTACTGGGACCTATTATGCCTTTTACAGAGCCTTGATGTTGTTTTTGGGCTCTACTAGAACAGGTTTTCATGATTGAATGTTGATTATTTTCCCCATATTCTCCATTGTTGCGGCTCCTCTCTTCCCAGTCTGTCAGTAACGCTCTGTTTAGTTCCTGTCTCTATGAAGCCCCTCCTTCTGAAAAGCACAATGTGCTCTGATTGGTCGGCTGGATCAGTGTGTTGGGATTGGTCGAGCACTTCGTGTTTTGTGAAATGCCCCGTCCCTTACCATAACCACCAGTTTCAACACACTACTAACTAACTCAACCAGTCTCCGCCCCTTTATTCTGCATATCAGTTATTTAAATGAGGAATATTGTGACGTGTTCGTTCCCGGAAGAAACTCAAGACTACAATGGAGGCGTTTTTAGGGAGTTCAGAAACACTGACACTGATATAGAGAAGAACTGGAGCTTTGCAGAGCTTTTTCATGCTCAAACAACAACATTACACACTAAAGACCAATGAACATGGAGAAAAGCATAATAGGTGCTCTTTAAAACATGCTTAACGCCTTAATGACATTCACCACACAAAAACGTTTCAGAATATGGTGGCAATGTTATACCGGGCAAGCCCCCACTTATTTTATCAATCTCCTCATACGGACATGCACAGCTTTAATTTTCGTCTGCAGCTTTAAATGTTCAAGCTCTTTAATGTCAGGTGGATTCTGATTGGCTTAAAATGGCTTTAATCGTTCATCAGCTGTAAAAAGTGATCACAACAATGTTGTTACCGTATGTCATTATGTCATTAATTAAGTGGAATTCCCTACACTGAAAAATGTATTAAAGAACTAAAGAACAGCCAAATTTACAGCCAAACTTATTAGTGATTCTCAAATTATATTTATGGTTATACCAGGGTTATTACCATTAACTAAAACTTTTAAAAACATTGGTGTTAATTGAAATAAATAAAATGTAAATATCAGTTTAAACATTTTTAAATGAATGTTAGTAAAACATAACAAAAATTTTAAATTTTGTCGCTGCCACAAGCTCGCCAGATCCCTGAACACCTCCTCTCCGTTCACAATCACTGGTAATCATGCTCACCTGTCACCGTTTACCCTATCAAGAATTATACTTAATGGTGCTCTAAGTGATGTTGGGTGATGTTGGGTTTCTGGTTCGATTCCAGTACCGGCAGGAATATGACTGAGGTGTCCTTGAGCAAGGCACCTAACCCCCAATTGCTCCCCGGGCGCCACTCAAGGCTGCCCGGGGAGCAATTGTGTGTGTATCCACTTTTGCAGTGTGTGTGTTCACTGCTCACTACTCTGCTCCTAATGTGTGTGCACTTACTTGGATGGGTTAAATGCAGAGGTCAAATTCCAAGTATGGGTTACCATACTTGGCCATCAAAACGGAGGCTAGCTAGACCATCCCTCCTCCTCATCCGCACACTAACCCCCCAAACCCCTCCCCCAAATCCTTCTTGTCGGTTATTGACTGGAACAGTTTGTTATGTTTCGTGGTGTGGGTTAGCCCAGTTTGTTTTTGTTGCCGTTTTTGGAGCCTGGGGTGTCTGCAGAGACCGTGTTTTTTTTTTACAGTGTGTTCAGGGGACAGGCAGCTAGCGGATAGTGAGGAGATGTTTGCTGTATGTGACAAAAACTGTTTTGGCCTAAAAAACGTGTGACATCGTTTAGAGCATCTTTAAGCACCACTTCCCCACAATCAGTTGTCTGCTCTCGTTTGTAACTAGCGAGAAAAGGACTTACCTGTATGACTTACCTATTGTTGCCGATTCTCCTCGAACCTCTTCGTCTGCCTGTCATCCTCCCCTTCAGTTCCGCACATTGGTCGCTACGAGTGGCTAGAACGAAGTTCTCCTCATTACTGCTTAACACCAGGGATTGGAACCATCTTTGCAGTTCCAGCTCGCTGTGTACGATGACTCCATGAGAGAAAGCCTCATTCAATACTCCATTTTCAGATCAGGACGTATGCCCTGCAATCCCACTGCCAAGCCACACAAACTGCCCTCCAGGACCAGTAGACAAACCTACAGTATACAAGTAGACTTGTTTCATCTCTCACCATTTCGCCACATCCTAAATCACTTGTCTATACTGTGGAGCTGGAAGCCACCTCCTACCTTAATGTCCCATGTGACCTACTTGTCCAGCAGTGAGTGTTATCCAATCGGTACCAATTATCACTGTCCCACTTAATTCCACCTTAACAGTGCTCACCTTTCCATTACAGTTAAGGGCAAGGCCCTTGACTCTGGTTCCGTTGGAAACTTAATCTCTGAACAACTCCTCCGTCAACTCAACGTCCAGAAATCCCCTGCCCCTTGGTCGAGGCATCATCACTCATCATACCCCTACCCTCACTCTCCACATCGGATGTACTCATGTAGAGGAGATCTTGCTGCTGGTTCTGGAGGGCTCAACTGGGACGCACTTGGCTTAAGATTAACTGAACTCAAATATCTTGTACCACTGGTAAGGTTCTGGCCTGGAGTAAGACTGCTTCCCAAAAAGTCCCTAAAACCTGCGTGGGTGCACAACATACCTCTCAATGCCACCACGGTGGAGAGCCCTTAAAGTGAGAGTAAGATGGTCATTCCACCCGAGTACCAGGCGTTCCAGGATGCTAAACTACCACCTCATCAATCATGGGACTGATCTTCGATTGCCAGCCGGGTGCACCATTGGCCAAAGGTAGAATCTATCCGCTTTCCATCCCGGAACAGAAGCCATGGAGGAGTATATTGAAGAGGCTCTTTGCCAGGGCTACAACTACCCTTCTACCTCCCCTGCCACTCCCAGAGGCTTGAGGCCATGTATTGATTATTGAGTCCTCAACCAACATAACATCAAGTACTGATACCCTCTTCCCTTGTTCCTGCAGCCCTCGAGAATCTTCGAGGGTCCACGATCTTCACCAAGCTGGACCTGTGTAGCGTGTACAACCTCACCCGGATAATAAAACCCACTGGGTACTTCAAGTAATTCCGTATAGGGTAATGCCATACAGGCTAACCAACTCACCCTCTGTATTCCAGGGATTTGTGAATGAGGTGTATCGGGAGTACCTCCATCGCTTCCTGATGATCTACATCAATGACATCATGATCAACTCCCGGAACGAGACTGACCATCATCTCCACGTTAAACAGGTCCTCCAAAAGCTTTGGGAAAACATCCTTTACCTCAAACTTGAGAAGTGTGAATTTCATCGACCCTCTATTCAGTTCCTCTGATACATTATCGATGCAGATGGAGTGTAGATGGACCAGGGGAGGTTAGAAACTGGCCCATTCCCTCCACAGTAAAATAAATGAAAGCTTTAGCTTAAGTTCTGCCGGGAAGACTTAATTGTTACGTCACTTATTACTTTCTCATCTATCCAATCGTATTCTAATATTTGTTGTATAAAATATCGGTACTTACACATGTCTGAGTTCGCAGATGCTGACGCCTACATTCACCTCCACCAGGATGGTCCCTTCCCCTCCATCCTCCCCACCACCACCAGGATGGTCCCATCCCATACCTCCCAGGGGGTCGGCTGCGCCCCTGCCTTCGTCTTCAGGCAGGAAATGCAGATTCCGTACCCTCGGATTGTGAGCTACGGACGGGGCCTACGCTAAAGAACTTTATATCATAATACTTGCTTGCTGGGCTGTTAATAAATGCATAATTGGTACGTTATTTTGCCCCCCGAGTTTTTCTGGTAGAACTACAATGCTTCCTCAGATTTACCAACTTCTACGGAAGCATCATCTCCCAACTTCAGCCAAATTGCCTCTCCATTAACCTCTAACTCTGCAATAAGCCCAAGCCTCTGTTCAGCACAGCAGCAGCCACAGCCACCTTCCAACGGCTGAAGGCAGCATTCACCACCACACTCACGCTCGTCCACCCTGATCCAGAACATCCTTTCATCGTAGAAGTTGCGCATCAACCTCTGGAGTAGGTGTGGTTTTGTCTTCTTCTCCAAAATTATGACATTGGTAACTGGGACCTATTGGCCAACAAACTAGCCTTAGATGAGTGGCGCCATGGGTTGGAGGGAGCGAAGTACCCCATTTGAGGTAATTACCGCAACCTGGAGTACAAATGTGAAGCGCAACATCTGAATCCTTGTCAGGATTGGCCATTATTCTTCACCAGATTCAACTTTACAGTATCCTACCGACCTGGACCGAAGATTGTGAAGGCAGATGCTCTCTCTCGTTTGCATTCTCCAGACTCTCTGATGGTCCCTCCTGAGAACATCCTCCCTCCTCCCATAATCAACATCAGCCTTATCCAATGGTCCCTTGAGGAACAAATCACCAAGGACACTCAGTCTGAACTTGCTCCGCTGTGAGTTCCTGAGGGAAAGCTCTATGTGTCATCCTCTCTACGTCTTTCTCTCATGGACTCAGTTCACTCCTCCTTGGGCTTTGGTCACTCAGGCATTCAGCAAACCTTTTCACTCCTCGGCAATCTCTTCTGGGGGCCAATTATGTCCCAGAAAGTTCATCGGTTGGTACAAGGATGTCCCATTTGTGCCATCTCTAAATCTCCCAGATACCTACTGGAAGGAAAGCTTTTAAACCTGGGAGTAGATTTCATCCCCATCAGTCCGGGTCCTTCACATGCATTCTAATGGTAGTAGATCTATTCTCAAAGGCCTGCAACCTTGTCCCAATAAGGGTACTACCCACCGCATTTGGGACGGCCGAGGCCCTTTTCCAACAAGTCTTCAGAAACTACGGACTACCTGAAGATATAATTTCTGATCGAGGTCCCCAGTTTATCTCAAGTTTGTGGAAGTCGTTCTTCAAACTTCTAGGTGTGTCAGTGAGTTTAACATGGTCACCTGGTCAGGTCTGGTTCCAGCTGTTGACCACTGGTTTAAAGAGAGGGTCTGGGACTCAGCTCACGTCCATCTGCAATGGGCAGTCCGACAGCATAAGAACCAGGCCGACAGCAGAAGATCCAAGACACCTGCATACCAACCTGAGCAACAGGTCTGGCTTTCCACCAGGGACATCCGCCTTCGGCTACCTTGTTACGTTCCTGTTTGCTCTTTCCTGTGGCGATCTTCAATAATGTGTCATGCTCATGATGTGTTGATCCTCCGTGTCTGTGCCTCATCCTGTGCAACAGCCGTGGCAATAAGTTGAAGTTAAAGCACTAAAATGATTAACTGGAAATAAATAAAAACTGAAGAAAAAAATGACACTTAAATAGCAATATTTAAAATAAAAATGATACAATGAAAGAGAATAACTTTACTCATGTTTAAATACAATTAAAATATTTAAATTTACATTTAAAACTAATTCAAAATATTAATAAAGCAAAAAAAGTTCTACTTTAAATTTTGATTCAACATTAATGAAAAATATAATTTTTCCCAAGGACAGAAACATTCATACAAAGAAAAAAGATTATTATTCATAAATACCATATAATTAATCAATATATTTTCCAAAAGGATACTTAATGTAGGTAAATAATAATTTATTTTACAACTTAATTTCAACATAAACAAAAGCTCAATTAGCTATAGGCCCCTATCTTGCACCCATCGCAATTGACTTTGTACACCAACGCATGTATCATTCTTATTTTGCACCCGACGCACAGTGGACTTTTCCCTCCACAGACGCGCATCGGTAAATTAGGGAATGAACTTGCACTCCCGGGGCAGTTCAGGGAAAAGAGGAGGCGTGACCCGGCGCAAACGTTCCCTGGTGCTATTTTGCAGTTTCAGAAAACAATTCCGCCACAGACCAGGAGAAACCTCATCTAAAGTCAGTGGCGCGTTATTTAGAGATGCTATTTTAAGGGCACATGCTTGGCCATAATGTAGCGTGTGCACAAGGCACATTTGCTTCTGTCATCTACACAAATGCAGCAGTTCCCATTGTTGCAAACCATACAGAATTACAAGGTAAAATATTACCACATGAGGGAAATCATTGTGGTGTCCATGAAGATGTGAAAAAATAGGCATAAATCTAGCCTACACATTTACCCAAATTATTCAGGCTAATTGTTGTAATGACGGATCAAACCTGTTTGACCAATAGTGACAAGAAACATAGGAGATCCCGAGATCCGCCCACAAAGTTACTTGCGTTTTGCGTTTGATACTTGCGTTTCAGATCGTTAAAATAGGGCCCATTATGTGAAAGTAGAATTTTCACTTAATATATATAAAAAAAATTATAATCAATTTTCTATGTGGAGTGTTATTTCCTTTTAGTCAAAATAAACAAAACAGTTTTAAACCATGATTTTAGAATAGACCAATATATAAATGCACTGAATGCACCAAAATGACATGGTTGTTTAACTTTTTTTCAGTTTATTCTCAATGATTATTAAAACTTTATAGCTATACTTATCGTCCATTAGATCTAATAGACAGGAGGGTTGGGGAAACATTTAATCTAATCTAATAAAAAGAAAAAGATGATTAAGGTGTCTAAACCTAACTAAGAAATTTATTAAACATTAAAATATGAAATAAATATGAAGTATGATTTTTTTTTACCATGCAGTAATCCTGACCAACGGGACACAGCATGCTGGTACTGATGGGTTTGTAACACGCTGCCCCATCACACTTGATACTATGACACTTCTTGCCCTTTTGGAAATAAAGAAATCAAGCAAAAGTCAGAAACTGGCAGAAAATGTTTATTTGTGCCCTACAGTGACAAATGGCTGTGTTCTTACATTGTTTGCTTGGGTGGATGGAGCCGTGGCCTTTGTGGTTGTTGTAGTGGTAGTGGATGTTGTTGCAGCAACTGAAGGCATGTAATAAAACAGTCAATATTCAAATGCGACCATATATCTGAGATAATAAGACAGAGTTTGAGGTTACCTGTCGTACTGAGTGAACTGGTCAAGTCAAGCAGAGTGTCGTTGAGGCAACTGGTTGTGTTGCAACATTTCAAAGAGCAATTACCGAGAGTCGAGTTCCCGCAGGGCACACCACATGAGGCACTGCACTTGACAGAGTAACTTGTGTTCTGTGTCATTATCTGAAGCGCAACAGAGCAAGGTGTAACTCTTTAAATCATTTCAAGTTCATGAGCACATGATTCGCATTATTATTTAATTTCCACTGGAAGTTCGCATCTGAAATTGCCGCACGGTGGACTGACCTCACAGAAATTAGAGCTGGATGGGCAGGATTTCATCGTCGCATTCATGAACTGGACGTAACAATCTGTAGTGCAATCAAACACTGGACAGGACATCTTTTAGGGAGGAACAAAGTTACAATTCAAGTTTTACATTTTAAGCATTTAAGCTGCTATTGAGGTGGGATTCGGGTAAGGCTAGGACAGGTTAGGTGCTTTATGGGTAAGTTTAAGGGTGGGTAAAGGGTAAAGGGATGATCAACAGTGTAATTGTAGATGTAATACAGGCAGGTATTTAAAAAAAAGTACAATATTAAAACGTGTTTCACAATAATTGCAGTGTATCAAACGATTAATTCAAATGTTAATATGCATTAGTTAAATATGCTTAAAGTGCCCCTATTATGTTTTTTTGGATATTCCCTTTCATGTAGTGTGTAATAGAGCAGCTGTTTGTGAATGTAAAAGCTCTGCAAAGAGTTTTTGTCTCCCAAAAGAAAGAAGTGATTCTGAACTAAAGTGAGTCAGCAGTAATTCTAGTCTCACTTCTGCTGAACCCACGCAGGTTTGTAACTAATTTGCATAATTCCATATATATGGTCTTGATTGGCTGAAAAGCGCTGAAAATTGGCTGAAAATGTCGAGAAGACGCTGTTTACTGCTGACAAAGCAAATCCACTTTGATGAGATTGATACGGTAAAACCCACGCCATCGTTACTGTTCGTATCACTGTGATCAAGAGCTGAGATTCAGATATAATAATGAGCGTTTGGTTTCTGACCAATCACAGCAGAGCAGCTCACAGAGAGGCGGGGTTTAGAGAGACTGAATCCTTGATCGAAGCGTTTCAGACACTGTGAGAAAAGTGCTGATACTTCAGTGGATATTATGAGAAAATTAAAGTGTTTTTTTTACCTTGGATGCATGTAATGCTGTTGTAGGAGACTCAAAAACAAAATTAGGAGTCTTTTAAATAGCATAGTATGGGCACTTTAATATAAAGTGTATCTTAAGCATTCTATGTCCAGCACTCACCGCAGATGATGATGAATTATCTGAAAATATATAAAAATAAACAAGTTAAACATTGTAACCATACATGAAAGACAATGTGAATACGACAGAAAGAAAGAATACCTGTGTTCATATTAGTACTGCCCATTGTGGAGACAGTGTTACTGACAGAAGTGCTCTGTGTGTTACTGTGTGTAGAGCCTGATGTGACCATAGTTGACATAGTTGAGCTCTCGGGATGCATTGAATGAGTTACAGATTCTGATGTTGCGCTTGCTGTCGGTACAGTTGTGGAAGAGTCTTGTACAGTTGTGGAAGAGTCTTGTACAGTTGTGGAAGAGTCTTGTACAGTTGTGGAAGGGTCTTGAGTTGTGGAAGAGTCTTGTACAGTTGTGGAAGGGTCTTGAGTTGTGGAAGGGTCTTGAGTTGTGGTGTCTGGCCACACTTTAGAGAGCAGACTCATTTGCAATAATAGAAAAAACAGAAAGCCTGTTGGACAAACAGATGAAGGACAGAAAATATCTGTGACAACTATTGAGCATTTACTGGATTTGAATGTGGTTACTGTAAATATAACTTGTCCAGCCGAGAAATGCATGGAAAAACTTGCACACTAGAAGCACGAGCAGAACGAATTTCTAATAAAATTATTAAAGTGTTTTTTTTTTTGTGCGGCTGTTTTTTTGTACGATTTACACAGAAATTCCCTGCTTCATAAAGAATGTGATTAGTACTGATTTCCATTGGCATGTTAAATAAAACCATTTATTAACCACAAATCAAATCACATAAAATATCTATTTACATACAAAAACAATATGAAATGGTACAATAACAAACCTGTTTTCGAAGACCTCACATTCTTGATCTTGATTTCTCCCAACGCCATCTGAAGGCATGAAAAGATTTTTGTCATTTAGTTATGATGCAAAACAGAATGTTTATGGATGTTGGTGTATTTTGATGATTCAATCAAATTCATTTGACATGTTTAATGAGTCCAGCAACCAAGAAAAATCATGGCGAGTATCAGTATCAGAAAATTCCCTTTGCCTGTAAATAAATCACTGACGGTGGTTTGCATGCATGACGTTGGAGATTTATTTCACCGAGAGCTATGCAAACGTTGCCTGTGATAATTGTCGGTGTGGAACATGCTTAAGCTCCCATGACCTCGGCACACGATGTTCTGCTTTGATCTGCAATGGACCGTGTCAATTTCTTCTTATACAGTCAAACCAAAAGTGATTTAGACACCAGATATAATTTTTGATATTGTTTTACTAGTGGGTGCATGACACTATATAGTTCATTTATGTAAGTGAGAAGAGCAAAATAAAGTAAACTGTGACATATTATACACAAAAATTATTTGGGAATTGGGACCAAAAATGATTCAAATACTTTGAGCTGATCATGTTTTGCTGAAGTGTTTTTTCTTTAATAACTAATGCACCTTTTTACACCACAGACTGAACAACATGAAGCATTGCTTGGTAATCGGTTGAGCTAAACTGGTATTATCTAATTGTGTAGTTAAATTTAACAGCTGACAGATATTCAACATAATTCATGTGTGAGAGTCTAACAGAAGGACGGACAAAACCAGTGAAATATCAACTGATTTAATAACTCTGAGTTCTTGTCATATTTTATTACCATTTTCTAAACTATAGTGAATAAACTGTGATAATGTGAGAAATGTTGAAGGTGTCTGAATACATTGTGGTTTGACAATAAGCCGAAACAGAGGCGCCTGATGTCGCACATTCGCACTGATGTCTCCACAGGCGCACGAACAGTATTTGAATTTGAAACAGATAGCATCTCGTGTGTGGTATCTTTTCAATGTTACATCACAGGAATCGCAATCCAGGGTTCAGTGTCTCTGCCAAACACACGGGTTCACAGTTACAGATGTTCCCTTGCATCGAGGCCGCTTGCCCTCACACAATTAACAACTTGTTTGTTCTCTGCGAATCCCCCGGGTGTAAGTGCAAAGCACGGCTTGTTACTCCGTTCCCCGTGAGACAGTGAACAACCCCTTCAGGAAACTACCCTGGAAACCATGTCTTGTGTGAAAACATCAGTTCCACCAAATTATGACTTTCTCTTTCCATCCCACAGTAGTATATTTTGGATGACTTTGAACATCTGTCTGTATTTCTCCTCTTCTTTCTCCTCATCTAGTTGTCTAATAAACCTGGCATTGTATATTTCCAATATTGTGTGCTCTTTGACGAATTGCTTTTGTTGCTGTTTTGTAAGTTGCTTTGGATAAACACTTTATTTTAAAGTGACGTAGTTTCACGTTACTACATGTACTTACTACAGTTACAACAGTAAATGATGCATAATTACAAGCAACTAACCCTAGACTAAATCCTAACCTTAACTCTATAGTAAGTACATGTAGTTAATTAATATTACTCAGTACTTATGTGAGTAAGTACAATGTAACTACGTCACCTTAAAATAAAATGTAACCAGTATCAGCGAAATGCATAATAAAAAAATTAGATGCACTCAAAAAAATTGGCTGTAGGATTTACTAACAATTTTCTTACTAACCAATGATCTTTTTTTTAACAGTTAACAGGCTGAGCTATATATATATATATATATATATATATATACACTTCATACACAAAGATGGTAATGGTAATTCAAAGTGCTTTACATAGAATAAATTAAAATAATCAAAAGAAAAAAAAAAATTAAAGCAGTTTAGAATAAAAAGGAAATAAAATACTATGCAAACAGTATTTTTTTTGTAAAACAAGCCTGTTTTGTAAGGATCTCATACTCTGAAAAAAAGGCCTACATTCACAGCAGCACTTTATATATCCTTTTCCCCATGTACGTACTATGTACTTATTATAGTAATTACAATAACTGGGTAATAACTAAGTACTAACCCTGAACCTAAAATAAACTTTAAATAATATTTCTCAACTTAATCCACACATGTAATATTTATCATCCGTCATATGCAGCATGTTGGGTCTTGATGAATTCTAGACTCATGAAAACACCTGTTTGAAAACATGGCGACCTTCAATACGCAACAGCATCTTCAGCCAGAGCAGATCCAACTAAACCTACAGCTGCATCCAGAACTATATTTACACTTCAGCAACATCTGAACACGTATATAGGGAAATATCGCTTACCTTCTGTACAGTGGGAAAGCACGAATTAGACTGGAGTTGTTAACAGCTGTGGATGAAGTTAAGTGTGCCAATATGATCCTCTACCCCTTCCTCTTTCTCTCTCTCTCTCTCTGTTGCTATGTGCTCCTCCAGCCTGATGACATCAGAGGGAAGGTTTCCTAATTAGTGGAAACTGATGGGATTGGTCTGATAACCGTATGCTTATACTAGGATGATGTGTCATTACTGAAATGATCCATTCAACTCTCTATAAAATTGCTTATACTAGGATGATGTGTCATTACTGAAATGATCCATTCAACTCTCTATAAAATTATTAGTTATGCACAGCTTTGAGTTTAACTTCTGTAAAAACACTGCATCAGATTGATTTTATAGTCTTTTGATAATATTAACAATAATAATTTAACTTATTTAAAAAGTAGTTAATACAATACATAACCAGTCAAAAGTTATATTTGTTTCTCAGGATCTTAAAAACACGCACTGCAAAAAAAATGCTTTTCTAACTTAGTATTTTTGTCTTGTTTCCAGTCCAAATATCAAACATTTCTTAAATCAAGACCCATTTACTAAAGTAGAAAAATGACATAAGATATTAAGTCTTGTTTTCTGGGGAAATAAATAAAAATTAAGTGAGTTTTTGCTCAAAACAAGCTAAATTATCTGCCAATAGGGTAAGAAAAATAATCTTGTTTCTGTTTGAATTAACATTATTTTTCTCAGTCTTCCTCAGATCTGGGTCTTGTGTTGAAGTTATTTCAAACAAGTATCTGGTCCACTCAAGCAAGGAAAACCAATGAAAGTATGGAATAAATGTATATATTAGGGTTTAATAAGTAAACCAAATGGATTGTAACCATCATCCGCAAATCTAACAACGAAATATACAAACTTTTTACAATACTACAAAAAATTCAATAGCAGTAACTTCCAGCTTCAGCAATTCTACTCACAAATTACCATTCACAGGTCATTTGAATCAAAGAAACTGAAATTCATCTCCACCTCCTCTATTGTGTACAATTGCAGTTTCCAGCTCTTTGTTCAGTAGTAACATTAACTCACTGCATACTTGAGTCTGGAGAGCTGTATTTGGGGCAGGCTGAGAGGACTGGAAACTGTGGCATGTCACAAAGATGTAAGACAGACTTTGAAGTTGATTTCAACAGGTGAAATCAAGACTTTCCCCGGACAATTACCTCTTTGTAGTGGCGTGTATCACAAAAATGCACAGCACTAGCTTGAGACACAGAAGGATTGTGGGTGCTCAGATGACAAACATGGATTTCTAGGATTTTCTAGTATTTAAACATCTTTCAGTACAGTTTAGACAATCGTTTCTCTAATCAATGCTGTACTGTGTTTTTAACGGAGGTTGGGAACTGAAATGCAAGTTTAGTTTAGTATCCGTGATCAAAAGTGTCTCTGAATATCGGTAAAATATAGGGATAACGTGGGGTGAATCAATGTTATTGTCACGGGCTGGTTGAAGCAGAGAAGGATGCAGGATACTAATAGCAGCAGTGTTTATTTAAACAAACTCAAATACTAACAAACTGGATCAAAAGAAACATGAACAGATCAAGCAAACATGTAGCAACGACGACAGACAAGGAAGAGACTGAAGGGCTTAAATACACAGGTCAGATAAGGGAAACGAAACACAGCTGGGACAAATTAACTCAAAACGACTAATTAACAAGGTGACAGGGATTAAATCAATGAAACACAGGTGCAAACTGTGTCACAGGCAAACATAACAAACACTAAACGTGACAGAACCTCTCCCACCTGCAAGGCGCGGCCTCGCGCCGTATTACATCAACAGGGGTGGGGGTGGGGTGTAGGGGGGTGGGCGCCCTGGAGGCTGACGAGGGTGTGGTTTACCCAGAGCAGGAAGCCTCCAGGGCATAGCCAGCAGTTCAGGATGCCAGGGCAGTGCTGGAAGATCTGGGGACCATGGCGGAGATGACCCTTTGGGCGACCATGGCGGATCGTCCTTCGTGGCCTTTCCGTGGGGGCCCGGTCTGGCCACTATGGCCGAGGACGTATAGCCCCCCCAAAATTTTCTTGGGCAGAGCTATGGGCACAGGCTCAGGGACAGGCTTTGAGGGTTCAGGCGGCGAGGTGGCCATCTTGACCGGAGGTGAGGGTTCAGTGGAGACTGACCAGGCGTGATCAGTCTTTGGCTCAGCAGGACTGAAGTGGAGCTCAGGCTCGGCAGGACTGAAGTGGAGCTCAGGCTCGGCAGGACTGAAGTGGAGCTCAGGCTCGGCAGGGCTGACGTGGAGTGCAGGCTCGGCAGGACTGAAGTGGAGCTCAGGCTCGGCAGGACTGAAGTTGATCTCAGGCTCGGCAGGACTGAAGTGGAGCTCAGGCTCGGCAGGACTGAAGTAGATCTCAGGCTCGGCAGGACTGACGTGGAGCGCAGGCTCGGCAGGACTGACGTGAAGCTCAGGCTTGGCAGGGCTGACGTGGAGCGCAGGCTCGGCAGGACTGACGTGGAGCGCAGGCTCGGCAGGACTGACGTGAAGCTCAGGCTCGGCAGGACTGACGTGAAGCTCAGGCTCGGCAGGACTGGTCAGGCATGACGTGAAGATCAGGCTCGTCAGGCATGACGTGAAGGTCAGGCTGGTCAGGTATGATGTGAAGATCAGGCTGGTTAGGCATGATGTGAAGATCAGGCTGGTCAGGTATGACATGAAGATCAGGCTGGTAAGGCATGACGTGAAGCTCAGGCTCGGCAGGACTGACGTGGAGCTCAGGCTCGGCAGGACTGACGTGGAGCTCAGGCTCGGCAGGGCTGACGTGGAGCTCAGGCTCGGCAGGGCTGACGTGGAGCTCAGGCTCGGCAGGACTGATGTGAAGAAACTCAGGCTCGGCAGACATGACGTGAAGATACTCAGGCTCGGCAGACATGACGTGAAGAAACTCAGGTTTGGTAGACGTGACGTGAAGAAACTGTGAACCGGTCTCGGTCTCGGCGGGACGAGACTCTGGACGGGCGGTCTTCTTGGCAGATCGCGCTGACATCAGCGGTGGATGTGCCATGCTGGCTATCAATCTTGCTTGCCCATAGACCGATCTGGTGGCAGGACTGATGGCTGGTAAGCTGGTTTTCTCCTCACTCTCCCCGATGGTAAAGGGGGATATATTGTGGACAAGCACCCACTCTACATAGTCCTGGAAGCTCCACCAAGTTCCATCTCCGGGCAGGCGTGCTCTGATCACTGAAAACACACAGAGATTGTGTTAGGAAAACACACAGAGATTGGTGTCATCATAATGGACGAAAGGTTCCAAATACCTCTGGGCCTCGAGGGACAGATCCCCCTGGGAGAGGAGGAGAATCTTTACTGCTGCTAGATCCATATTTTGTGGTCTGTCGTTCTGTCACGGGCTGGTTGAAGCAGGGAAGGATGCAGGATACTAATTGCAGCAGTGTTTATTTAAACAAACTAAAATACTAACAAACTGGATCAAAAGAAACATGAACAGATCAACCAAACATGTAGCAACGACGACAGACAAGGAACAGACTGAAACACAGGGCTTAAATACACAGAACAGATAAGGGAAACGAGACACAGCTGGGACAAATGAACTCAAAACGACTAATTAACAAGACAACAGGTGACAGTGATTAAATCAACGAAACACAGGTGCAAACTGGGTGTCACAGGCAAACATAACAAACACTAAGGCCACATTTACACATAGCCGGGTATTTAGAGAAACAAATATTTCCCCCCCTCCGTTTTCAATAATAACATTGTGCACACAACATCGTTTTCAAAAAAGTTGTCATTTACATCAACCCGCATAAATACGGCGTCGAGCGCCATCATAACTATGCCAAACTGGGCGCTCACATGACGTTAAGCATTTTCTGGCGCAAAATGTGACGTTTGAGAACCTATAACCCCGTTTCTCCCAGTTGACATGGCAACACATAACCGGCGTTATCAGAAATCTCCACTTTGGCCGGAGTTTTTAGAAATAATCGTTTTCTGTGATAAAAACAGGGTTTTCGTGTAAATGAGAGGCCAAACCGCAGGGAAATATCTGCGTCTTCCCTTCGTGTAAACGGGGCATAAACGTGACAGTTATGTGTTAAGTTTTCATTATGTGTTAATTTTTGTTTGGCTTCCTGTTACACAACAACTATGACATAATAAAGAAATGTCACAAGTAGATACAATTACATTTCTGTCTTGGAATTACAGATGTTTGGGTAAATTAAAAAAGATAAAACAGGTGATGCATAGAATCAAGCAACTAAATGCAAAAGTGGTCTTTTTGCAAGAGACCCACATGTCAAAGGAAGATATTGTGAAAATAGAGAGGCGGTGGCATGGCCAGGTTTTCTCAGCGTGTTATAACACACAAGCCAGGGGAGTTATAATTTTGATACATAAGTCAGTGCCTTTTCACGTTCAGGATATTATTAAGGATCCAGTTGGTAGATTTGTAATTATTCAAGGTGAGCTGATGACAGAGAGAATAAATTTAGTGAATATATATGGTCCTAAAAAAGATGACCCCAGGTTTAATAGTAATATACACTCACCTAAAGGATTATTAGGAACACCTGTTCAATTTCTCATTAATGCAATTACAATTTATTTCACAATCTGCTCAGTTACTGGGATTTTCACGCACAACCATTTCTAGGGTTTACAAAGAATGGTGTGAAAAGGGAAAAACATCCAGTATGCGGCAGTCCTGTGGGCGAAAATGCCTTGTTGATGCTAGAGGTCAGAGGAGAATGGGCCGACTGATTCAAGCTGATAGAAGAGCAACTTTGACTGAAATAACCACTCGTTACAACCGAGGTATGCAGCAAAGCATTTGTGAAGCCACAACACGCACAACCTTGAGGCGGATGGGCTACAACAGCAGAAGACCCCACCGGGTACCACTCATCTCCACTACAAATAGGAAAAAGAGGCTACAATTTGCAAGAGCTCACCAAAATTGAGTCTCGATTTCTGTTGAGACATTCAGATGGTAGAGTCAGAATTTGGCGTAAACAGAATGAGAACATGGATCCATCATGCCTTGTTACCACTGTGCAGGCTGGTGGTGGTGGTGTAATGGTGTGGGGGATGTTTTCTTGGCACACTTTAGGCCCCTTAGTGCCAATTGGGCATCGTTTAAATGCCACGGCCTACCTGAGCATTGTTTCTGACCATGTCCATCCCTTTATGGCCACCATGTACCCATCCTCTGATGGCTACTTCCAGCAGGATAATGCATGTCACAAAGCTCGAATCATTTCAAATTGGTTTCTTGAACATGACAATGAGTTCACTGTACTAAAATGGCCCCCACAGTCACCAGATCTCAACCAAATAGAGCATCTTTGGGATGTGGTGGAACGGGAGCTTCGTGCCCTGGATGTACATCCCACAAATCTCCATCAACTGCAAGATGCTATCCTATCAATATGGGCCAACATTTCTAAAGAATGCTTTCAGAATCTTGTTGAATCAATGCCACGTAGAATTAAGGCAGTTCTGAAGGCGAAAGGGGGTCAAACACAGTATTAGTATTGTGTTCCTAATAATCCTTTAGGTGAGTGTATGTCTACTAGTTGCTTCACTACAAGGTAGCAGGAGATATGAACTGCACCCTAGATCCAGAAATGGATCGTTCCACTGGTGTTGACACTTCCCATTTATGTTCTAGGAAACAGATACAACATTTTATGAGAGAGCTCAACCTATTAGATATATGGAGACATTTTAACCCAACTCTAATTTCTTATTCCTGTTATTCTGCAACAATTTTTTTTAAAATTTCAGATCAAATGCTTAAAAGAATCATAGATTGTCAATATCACAGTATTGATACAGTGTCATTGATATACAGGGATACAAAATTGACTAGTGACCCTCCAAAATGGCGATTTCAACCCGGATGGCTGGGGGATCCATCGTTTGTTGACTTTTTAGTTGAACAAATTGATATTTATTTAGAAACAAATCTATCCGAAACCTCTGCTGGGGTTCGTTGGGAGGCATTTAAAGCTTTTTTACGGGGAAAAAAGTAGTTTTTTTGTAGTTCAAAAAGTAAAAAATCTCAACAAGAATTGAAAGCATTAGAGATGAAGATTAAGAAGCTGGAGAATGAGATTTATCAGAATGAGCCTGTGTGTACAGATTCACATAAGCAACTTTTGCTGCTTCGATCCAAGTATAACACATTGTCAGCAAATAAAATGGCTATGAAAATACTGAAATTGAAACAGGAGAGAAGACAGGAGAGGTGCTTGCATGGCAAATAAAAACTAGACAAGCTGAGAGGGCTATTGCTTATATTGAAAATGCTGATGGTAGTATTATAGTCGACCCACGGCAAATTAATGAATCCTTCAGGTCTTATTATGTGAAATTATATAGTCCAGAATGTTTACAAGGTTCTGAAGTACAAAAAAAAACTTCTTAGAAGATTTGGATTTACCACGCACATCGGAGGAACAAAAGAAAGATCTCAATAAAGATATAAGTTTGCAAGAAGTAGTAGATGCCATCGAACTGATGAAAGCAGGGAAGGCGGCGGGACCAGATGGCAAACCCATACACATATATAAAACATGTAAAGACAAACTAATAAGACCCATCTTAGATATGTTATTGGAAGCCTTTGAAAAAAATAAGCTACCTGTCTCTATGAGCGGGGCTTTAATTACATTGTTGCCCAAACCTGGAAAGCCTAATAATGTGAAAATATGCGCCCTACAAGTCTACTAAATTCGGCTACGAAAATCCTGTATAAAATTTTGGCAAGAAGATTAGAAAATGTATTACCATACTTAGTAGGGAATGATCAAAATGGGTTTATGTTGAATAGACAAGGATGCCAGGGTACTGAATATTTTGCACGACCAGAGGGGAAGAAAAGACACTGCTTTGCTGTCATTAGACGGAGAGAAAGCATTCAATGGGGGATTTTCTGTTCGACGTGTTGAAATGTTATGGACTCGGGGAGAATTATTGTTAATGGGTCAGATTGTTATATAAGGATCCTATAGCTGAGGTCCTGTGTCAGGGTTCTGTCACTTCTGTCTAGTCTATTTCTTAGTTTTGTGACAGTGCTTGTTTCATGTGCTTTCATGTCATGTTTTGTCTTGTGCCATGTTCTCATGTTTTGTGTGAACACGTGGCTTATGGGTGTTCTCATTGGCTGCGTGTTCATATCTCGTTTTGTGTGAGCACACGGCTTGTGATTTGTTTTACTGGCCATGTGCTTGTGTTCTAGTCATGTTTGGTGTGAGCACATGGCTTGTCATGTGTGTTTCCTTGTGCCATGTGCTCTCCTGTCATTGTCTAACCCCGCACATCTTGTTACCTGATTATTGATTCATTTGCCCCACCTGTCCTCCCTCGTTACCTGCTTTGTTTGCTCTCCCAATTTATTCTCCTTGTGTTTTCAGTCCTATGCTGGTTTGTCTTCGGATGTACCCCTTGTGTCCTGCCGCCTAGATCCTGTAGTCAAGTCCAAGTCAAGTCCAGTCTTTTGTTTTCCCCCACAGGGTAGTTTTGTTTGTATTCTGTTTTATTTTTATTATTAATAAAAACCCATTGTTCTGCACTTGAGTCCTCGCTACTTCCACCTACCCGAAACCCTGACATCCTGACTAACAGTATGGTATCAAAGACATTTAATATTTCTAGAGGATGTAAACAGGGCCTCAGCTTTTTCTTCTAGCCATTGAACCATTTGCAATCGCAATTAGAAGAAATAAAGATATTGAAGGTATAACAATTTCCGGTTTTGAACATAAAATAGCTCTTTTTGCTGACGATGATATATTGTTTTTAAAGAAGCTGGATACATCTATTCCTGCTCTACTGCATCTTATTGAGATATTTGGGAAAACATCAGTCTTCTATTATGATGTTGAATGAGGAAGAAAGGGAAAATCCTAGCAGTAATGTTAATATGTTTAAAACTTCCAGAGTCTTCACATATTTGGGTATTACAATAACCCCAAAGGTGGAAGATGATGTTGTAATAAATTATGATTATGTTACTGCAGCAGTCAATTGAACGATGGACCTCATTACCTATCTCTGTAATAGGGAGGATAAATATATTAAAAATGAATATATTGCCTACATTTTTTTCAGAATATCCTAGCACCTCCAAACTCCTTATTTCTGACTGAAGAGGCTTGTTACTGAATTCATTTGGAATAACAGACGCCCAGAGTTAGACTATCTCTTCTATATGCCTTATGATAGAGCTGGGCTTCAGTGCCCTAATTTCCAATGGTATTATTTGGCAGGTCAATTAAGATTTATTATGTTTTTTTTTTCTCATCTTCTCACAACCCACCTACATGGTTAGAATTGGAAAAAAATTTCAATTAAATCAGATTTATCTCTGGAAACGTATCTACATGACTCAGACTGTAAAGTTTTAAAGAAAATGAAGGAAAACGTTACGAATCCAATAGTTTTAAACATGGTAAGGGTGTGGCATGAAAGGCAGAGATATTTGGGTATCTCGTATACAAATTCATTATCTTGTTACTGCCCTATATGGGGAAATGCAAAATTTATTCCGGGCAGAATAGATGTAGGCTTCAAATTATGGGCAGAGAAAGGTATTAAAAATATAAAGGATTTGTATATAGGAGATAGACTAATGTCCTTTCAAGAAGTGATTACTAAATTTGGAATATCTAGAAATATTTTTTTTTAGGTATTTGCAAATAAGGAGGTTTTTTTTGTCATTTCAGAAGTGTTTTATAAATATACCACCTTTATCCATCTTGGAAAAGGAAGTCACCAAAAATTGTTGTAGTAAAGGTCTGATTTCACTTTTATATAACAAGTTTGTAGAAGGATCTCAGGAGTCTGCAAGTTCTCGATTAGTGGCATGGAGGAAGGACCTCAATGAGGAGATATCAATGAATGATTGGAGAGAGGTCTGTAGAGACACTCAGAAGCAAACTGTTAATACAAGATTGAAATTGTTACAGTATAATTGGCTAATGCGAGTTTATGTAGCCCCAGTATAATTAAACAAATTCAACAAGAATATTACAGACATCTGTCCTAAATACAATCCATGTTAAGGTACTTTTTTTCATTGTGTATGAGAGTGTGAAGAGATCTTGAAATTCTGGAAAGGAGTGCAGACTATGATTCAATTCAATTCAATTCAAATTTATTTGTATAGCGCTTTTCACAATACATATTGTTTCAAAGCAGCTTTACAGAAAGTGCATTTCAGAAATGTACATAGAAAAAATACAGTTAGTTAATCATGTATTAATTTAGGGCATAACATATCGCCAGCGTTGAGTCGTCTCTTCACAGGCGTCGAGTCGTCTCTTCACAGGCGTTTAGTCATCTCATCGCAGGTGTTGGGGACTCTGAAGTCTCCGTGAGAGGCTGAATACAAACTGGAGCTGACGAACGCCATTTACCTCGGGACTAGCATCCCGAGATAACAGCAGAAAAGCAAATGGGAAATAATTAGCATAGCTGCTGTTCATAAAATTAATGCATTCGATCTGATTCAACAGTGGTATAAAAGGTAAGCATTATGTGAATGCTTGGCTAAAGAGATGCGTCTTTAATCTAGTTTTAAACTGGGACAGCGAGTCTGAACCTCGAACAATATCAGGAAGGCTATTCCAGAGTTTAGGAGCTAAATGTGAGAACGCCCTCCCTCCTTTAGTGGACTTAGATATCCAAGGAATGACCAGAAGCCTCGAATTTAGTGATCTTAAAGAACGCGATGGATTGTAGGGCGATAGAAGGTCCATTAAATACACAGGAGCTAAACCATTTAGGGCTTTATAGGTCAGTAGTAGTACTTTGTAATTAATACGGAACTTAATAGGTAACCAGTGTAGAGATGATAAAATTGGTGTTATATGATCATATTTTCTTGACCTAGTAAGAACTCTAGCGGCTGCATTTTGCACTAACTGTAGCTTGTTTATTGAGCATGCAGGACAGCCAGCTAATAAAGCATTACAGTAATCTAGTCTTGAGGTCATGAATGCATGAACTAACTTTTCTGCATCAGAAACAGATAGCATGTTACGTAGCTTAGCAATATTTCTAAGGTGGAAAAAGGCTGTTCTTGTAACATATGATATATGATTTTCGAAAGACAAGCTGTGGTCTAGTATAACACCCAGGTCTTTTAATGTAGTGGATAAAGTAACAGGACATCCTTCTAAATTAAAGTTGTATTGTACGAGGTTTTGTGGGTAGTTTTTTGGACCAATAAGTAATACCTCCGTTTTATCTGATTTTAATAGCAGGAAATTACATGTCATCCAGCATTTTATATCTTTAAGACACTCTGTCAATTTAGATAAGTTAGTGTTTTCATCTGGTCGTGATGAAATATATAATTGAGTGTCATCAGCATAACAGTGGAAATTAATTCCATGTTTTCTTATAATATTACCAAGTGACAGCATATATATTGAGAATAGCAGAGGGCCTAACACCGATCCTTGCGGCACTCCATAGTCTACTGACGTTATCTTTGATTTTTCCCCATTTAAACAGACAAAATGATAACGGTCTGATAAGTACGATCTAAACCAGCTTAATGCCTGTCCCTGAACACCAGTGTAGTTTTGTAGTCGATCCAAGAGTATTTTATGATCTATAGTGTCGAACGCAGCGCTAAGATCGAGTAGAACTAGTATTGAGATACAGCCTTGGTCAGAAGCTAAAAGTAAATCATTTGTAATTTTAACTAGCGCAGTTTCTGTGCTATGATGCGGTCTGAATCCTGACTGAAATTTTTCATAGATATCATTTTCTTGCAAGAAAGAGCACAATTGAGCGGACACAATTTTTTCTAGTATTTTAGACATAAATGGAAGATTTGAAATGGGTCTGTAATTTGCTAGGTTATTTGGATCTAATTGCGGTTTCTTAATAAGAGGTTTTATTACTGCCAGCTTGAATATTTTTGGAACATGACCTAAAGATAAAGACGAGTTAATAATATTGAGAAGAGGTTCTTCCACTGCAGGTAACACTTCTTTCAGTAGTTTAGTGGGTATTGGATCTAATAAACATGTTGTTGGTTTAGATACAATGATAAGTTTATTTAGCTCTTCCTGTCCTATAGTTGTAAAGCGGTGTAGTTGTTCTTGAGGGGCGATAATTGAGGCTGAATCATAAGACACCATAAAAGATTGTACATTTACAATTGTGTTTCTGATGCTTTCTATTTTCTCAGTGAAGAAATTCATAAAATCATTACTACTATACTGTAACGGAATATTTTGCTCTGGTGATGTCTGTTTATTTGTTAGTCTAGCCACGGTGTTAAATAAGAACCTTGGATTATTTTGGTTATTTTCTATTAGTTTGCGGAGATGCTCAGCCCTGGCTGCTTTTAGAGCCTTTTTATAACGTGACATACTGTCTTTCCACGCGATTCTAAAGACCTCTAAATTAGTTTGTTTCCATTTACGCTCTAAGTTACGAGTTTCTCTCTTGATAACATGCATAGCACTGTTGTACCATGGTGCTTTAGTTTTCTCTCTAACCTTTTTTTAATCTAATTAAACTAATCTAGTTAGTTTAATCTAACTATGACAGAGAAAATAATCAATGTTACAATTTCACTTGAATGAAATTTTTTTTATATTGAATTTATATCCTAGTAATCTTAAATTGAGAAGAAAAGAATATATTTTTGTCTATATGTGTATTCTACAAGCTAAGGGTCTTATAGGGCTTCATTGGAAAAAGTTGGAGGCACCAAGCATAGGGAGATGGCTGGAGGAGTTGGCAATGAATATGTCGTTGGAGAAAATAACAATAATAATAATAATATATTATCAAAGGCAGATATAGGGCTTTTAAAGATGCTTGGAACCCCTTTATGTTTTTTTGTTTTTTTAGAAAAAGAAAACAATGGAGATATATCTGATGGTATATTAGAAGATATGTAAGAAAAGTATTGTTGGATGTGTCTTGTACTAGGAGGCTTTAATGTTTTTTTTTTTGTGTATGTATATACGTATATACAGTATATATTGATTTGTTTCCCTTTCTTTTCTTTTGATTATCTGTATGTAAATAAGTGAATGTTTATGTCAAAGTTTGTGTTGTTATACAGTCTTTGTTATGTCATCTAAAAAGCAATAAAAATAAAATAAAATAAAAAATAAAATAAAATAAAATAAAAGTGTCTCTGAAAGCACAACTGATGGCAAAAGGAAAGGGAGTCAAGTTTTAGCGATAAATGCTGTATGATTTTAGGCCTAGAAAAGCAAGATATCCAAGTTACTAAAACCACTGATAGTCAAAGTCTCTATGCAAAGCTGATGTTCAACTATTAAGTTACAACAACAAAAACAACAAGAAACTGAAAGTGTGTCAAGACACATTTGAATGTTAGTAGCACAAAGATCTAAACGGTTTGAAGATTATTTTGAATTCTGATGATTTATTAAAAGATTTTGGATTTTTTTATCATATGTTAATTAAAAAAAAATATTGTATAATATGACTTGTTTATATTTGTTTTGTTTTTATTGTATTTACAGTATATGATATTTGTATTTTTGTAATTGAATTTTTGCCATGAAAATAGCTTTGAATGCTGACATGGCATTAAATAAAATAATCTGAATCTGATGATTTATTAAACCTTTGTTTATTTGATTATGCTGTACTATGGTCAGGTACATCATTAAAGGGATTCAAGCTACAGTAAGTGGTGTAATTAGGAATGTTTTCTGCAAAAACGTTTTAATCTTTGTAGTTTGTAGAAAAGGAATAGTTGAAAAGGATTTTGCTCTCATTCTGTTACATTCTGCAAAATACTAAAAAAATTAACCACTGATTCTGAAACCTGGCTCTTGGCCAAACATTAGAAAATATGCAGACTTCTCAGTCTCTTGATGAGGATTGGCATTGTAACAAAAGACCATTTACCTTTCCCTTTTCCTGAAGATTACCTATTGTTACTTGAAGATAACTATAGATGCCAAGCTTTTGCACCTGCTGTTGCCAGCCAGATGGTTGGGTTAGTATGAAACTTCATTCTAAAGATGCAAAGGTGTTGAATTAAGGATCTAGACATTTCTGTCCTGAAACTCTAGATAGTACA
This sequence comes from Gila robusta, assembly GCA_030770095.1. NCBI lineage: Eukaryota > Metazoa > Chordata > Actinopteri > Cypriniformes > Leuciscidae > Gila > Gila robusta. The sequence continues at coordinate 620,856 of JAVALU010001581.1, forward strand.
GGCTCATAGCAGCAATACATCAGCAGAAACAATAACCAACAACAGCAGCAATAACCAACAGGATCAGCAGCAAAAATAACCAACAACAACAGCAGCAACAACCAACAACAGCAGCAATAACAGCAGCAGAAGCAATAACCAACAACAGCAGCAACAACCAATAACAGCAGCAACAGCAGCAATAACAGCAGCAGAAGCAATAACCAGCAACAGCAGCAATAACCAACAGGATCAGCAGCAAAAATAACCAACAACAGCAGCAACAACAACCAACAACAGCAGCAATAACAGCAGCAGCAGCAGCAGCAGTAACCAACAACAACAACAACAACAACAACAGCAATAAAAAACAGCTGGAATAACCAACAGCAGCGGCAATAACCAACAACAGCAGCAACAACAACAACAGCAGCAGCAGCAATAACAGCAGCAGCACCAACAACAGCAGCAGCAGCAATAACAGCAGCAGCAATAACAGCAGCAGCAATAACCAACAACAGCAGCAGCAGCAGCAATAACAGCAGCAGCAATAACCAACAACAGCAGCAGCAATAACTAACAGCAGCAATCACCATCAGCAGCAGCAGCTGGATTAACCAACAGAAGCAGCAGCAGAAATAACCATCAGCAGCAGCAGCAGCTGGATTAACCAACAGAAGCAGCAGCAGAAATAACCATCAGCAGCAGCAGCTGGATTAACCAACAGAAACAGCAGCAGAAATAACCATCAGCAGCAGCAGCTGGATTAACCAACAGAAGCAGCAGCAGAAATAACCATCAGCAGCAGCAGCAGCTGGATTAACCAACAGAAGCAGCAGCAGAAATAACAACAACAACAGCAATAACCAACAGCAGCAGCAACAATAACAATAACAACAGCAGCAGCAAAAAGAGCAGCAGCAATAACAACAGTCAATATCTCCATTCACCAGTCCGGTCACCTCAGCACACTACACTTTCCAGAATTCCTCCTGGCTCACACCTGCTAACACTCCACAATCACCACATCTGTCTGTGATTACCCTTATCAGCACCTCTCTAAAAATGCTAGCATCACACACACAGGCCTTGTCTGGTCTTGACGTTCCTAACCTGAACTACTTACCTGACTACCAACCGATGAGACACTTACCTGTGCGATCCTCTCAGCAAATCTTCAGTCTTCTTCAGCGATCCAGTCATCTACCATCCCCATCTGAAAAAGATAATAACTGTCATTCCCCGCTATCATCAGACAACTTATACTTTTACTCAGTTACTCATCTGCTCACGTCCCTTGTTCTCTGCATACCTACAAGAAACCTCTTGTTTGGATATTACTTGTGTAGCATTCTTTTCTTTCTTGAGATGAACTATTGGGTATGGGCTGCGGTGAGCAGCTGAATCAACCCGGGTAACCAAGGTTGGATCCGCCAGAGGGAGGCCACTAGTAGGACTATGTGTCTGCCCGCCCTGATCCTTTCTATGACCTGTGGGAGGAGCGTGACCGGTGGAAAAGCATACAGGGGACGGCTGGGCCATTCGTGGGCCAGCGCATCCCTGCCCTTTGAGAAAAATATTGGGCAGTGAGAGTTGTCTTCGGAGGCGAAGAGGTCGACCTCTGCTCTCCCGAAAACATCCCAGATCATTTGAACCGTTTGGGGATGGAGGGTTCATTCTCCTGGGGACACATTGCCCCGGGATAGCATATCTGCTACCTGGTTCAGTTTGCCCGCTCTCAGCGAACACAGGTTGCTCTTTGCCCATAAGTGCCCGTCAGACGTGGTGAACTGCCAGGCATGGTAGGAAGGTTTGGTTACACTTTATTTTGATAGTCCACTTTAGACATTCTACTAACTATTAGTAACTTTTCAACTACATGTCAACTAACTCTCATTAGACTATTAGTAGAGTGTTGTAGACTGTCAGTAGACTGTTAGGTTATGGTTAGGTGTTAAGGTTCGGGTTAGGAGAACAAGTTGACATGTAGTTACTTATAGTCAGTAGAATGTCTGTTGGGGGACCATCAAAATAAAGTGTTAGCAGATATTAAGCAGAAAGTCTACTAATCCTCTACTGACAGTTAGTTGACATGTAGCTGCAAAGTTACTTATAGTTAGTAGAATGTCTAAAGTGGACTATCGAAATAAAGTGTTACCGAAGGTTTTGAGGGCCAGCAAAACCGCCAGCATTTCTAGGCAGTTGATATGCAACCATCTCTCCGTGCTCATCCAAGTAGCACCCAACCTGTGTTGGAGGCATCCGTGGTGACCACCATCCGTCTTGAGACTATGCTTACCCCTGCTTACCCCTGACTCAAAGAGGCTGGGTTTTTTCCAAGGGGCCAGGGCTCTGGTGCAGCCGTGGTCCACCTTTAATATGAAGATGACCTGAACGCCATGCCTGGGGAGGAACCTGTGGTTTCAGGCAGTACTGCAGGGGGTACATTTGAAGCATACCCAGCGGAAGTACTGATGACGCATCCTCTAAAAAGTTCTGTGGGGGCTCTTGGTCCCCACTCTGAACGAGCTTGCGAGTCACTGAATAGCCTGAATGCGCTTGTTTGACAGCCACGCCCTCTTTTGAGCCGAGTCTATAACTGCACCCAGGAAGGAGAACCTCTGACTGGGGAAAAGAGAGCTCTTGGCTGTGTTGATTCTGAGTCCCAGACATTCCAAATGGCTGAGGAGCACAGATCCGTGAGAGTTCAGATCCACCTCCAACTGGGCCAGAACGAGCAAGTCGTCGAGGTAGTTCAAGATGCCCATTCCCTTCTCTCTCAAGGGGGAAAGTGCTGCATCCATGCACAGCCTGAACGGCAGGACTATATACTGCTAGGCCACCCCATCGAACGCGAAACTCAAAAACGGTCTGTGACGGGGGGGGGGGGGCTATTTGGATATGAAAGTATGCATCTTTCAGATCAACTGAGAATAAACAGTCCCCCGGGCGAACTAGCACGATAATTTGTTTCAGGGTTAACATCTTGAATGGCCGTTTCATAAGGGCCTTGTTCAGATGTCTGAGATACTGAGGCCACCACCGTTTTTGGGAACGAGGAAGTAGCGACTGAAGAAGCTGTAGGCTGGAGGCACTGCCTCTACCGCCCCTTTTTCCAGTAAGCTCATCACTTCGGTGCGGAGGACGTGAGACACAGCAGCAATAACATCAGCAGCAATAACATCAGCAGCAGCAATAACAGCAGAAGCAGCAGCAATAACAGTAGCAGCAATAACAGCAGCAGCAATAACAGCAGAAGCAGCAGCAATAACAGTAGCAGCAATAACAGCAGCAGCAATAACAGCAGAAGCAGCGGCAATAACAGCGGCAGCAGCAATAACAGCAGAAACAGCAGCAATAACAGCAGCAGCAATAACAGCAGAAGCAGCGGCAATAACAGCGGCAGCAGCAATAACAGCAGAAACAGCAGCAATAACAGCAGCAGCGGCAATAACAGCGGCAGCAGCAATAACAGTAGCAGCAGCAATAACAGCAGCAGCAGCAATAACAGCAGCAGCAGCAGCAATAACAGTAGCAGCAGCAATAACAGTAGCAGCAGCAATAACAGTAGCAGCAGCAATAACAGCAGCAGCAGCAATAACAGCAGCAGCAGCAGCAATAACATCAGCAGCAGCAATAACAGCAGAAGCAGGAGCAATAACAGCAGCAGCAATAACAGTAGCAACAATAACAGCAGAAGCAGCAGCAATAACAGCAGCAGCAATAACAGTAGCAACAATAACAGCAGAAGCAGCAGCAATAACAGCAGCAGCAGCAGCAGCAATAACAGTAGCAACAATAACAGCAGCAGCAATAACAGTAGCAGCAATAACAGCAGAAACAGCAGCAATAACATCAGCAGCGGCAATAACAGCAGAAACAGCAGCAATAACAGCAGCAGCAACAATAACAGTACCAGCAGCGGCAATAACAGCAGAAACAGCAGCAATAACAGCAGCAGCAACAATAACAGTACCAGCAGCGGCAATAACAGCGGCAGCAGCAATAACAGCAGAAGCAGCAGCAATACATAGCAGCAATAACAGCAGCAACAGATCTATTCCGCCAAGACCAAACACACTGACATTGTCATTCTCATCACCATGCCAAAATCTCCAAGAGTTGTCATGACAGAAGTGTACTTCTACCGGGTTTATCATGTTTCCAGTTATGGCGATCCAAATTTGTTTCACTACATTAAAATATTCTTACTATTTAACCCTTTCCTGGCTGGTTTATGACATCTTTAAGAAAATGAATGTGAAATCATGCAAAATATGACTTTTGGAACGGGACTATACAATATATTGTATTTTTTATGTCATTACAGTTTTCTTCAAGGCATTACATAATTTTGATAGATTTAGTCTAAAATACTAATACATAGTGCCAGTCACAAAAAAAATAAAAATAAATAAAAACATCAGTCAAGCTCGCATCAGCTGACACTCGGCTGATCCATGTCTACTATAGGAATATGACGCCTCTCACTGTATACATATATAAGCTCTTCAGTATTATCAGCAGCTATCGCGTTTCTCAGGAGCTGATTACCCTCCTCCCTCCCCAGCTCCTCTCGTCACTCAGGATGGCATTCTGATTCCCCTTGAATCAGAATAAATTCTCAAATTATGTTGTACTTAAAAATCTTTAATTAATGATATCTGCAATACATTCATGTTAGTTCTGTTCTGTTTACCCTAAGGGGGGTTATTGTTGCTTGTATCTATGCTAGGCTGCATGGATGCGCAGGGAGTTCTTGCCCAGAACAGAACCATACCGCCAATCCTAACTGTATGCTCATTGCCAATTGTATTTGACGATAGTGGTTCTGACAGAAGTATTCTTCTGTAAAATCTCTGGTTAAACTTTTTTCGATGGTCCACTTTAGACATTCTACTAACTACAAGTAACTTAACAATAGAGTATTAGAGTATTAGTAGACTGTTGGTTAGGGTTCAGGTTAGTAGAATAACTTGATATGAAGTTGCAAAGTTAGTCAGTAGAATGTATAAAGTGGACCATTTAAATGAAGTGTTACTAGATCCTTTTGTAGTCCTTTTGTAAAGACTTTCTGGGAGAATTTGGGCATTACTTGATCGTAGGCATCCTAAATCAAATGAAGTGTATTTATTTATTACCTTCTCCTTGACTAGGACAACATAAGTAAATTATGGCACAGCTTACCCAAAAAATACGAAAAATAGCAAAAACTATTAAACATCAACATTTTAAAAGTCATTCTAATAGGATTCCTTAGAAATAACTGTATTAAAACTTTAAAGATGAACATAAGATTTTAAATGACCTGAAATAAGCCCTCGATTTGTAGTGAGCAAATAAAAGTATGTTTCTGTCTTCTGTAAAATTTTGCTCTCAAATATGTGGCTTTGCATTTCCATTCAGCAGGCAGGGGACACGTTTGCATCGCAGCGCTCATTTTCATAATTACTGCACTGCACTTCGAGACAAATGCATGTCGTTAAACTGCAGTAAAACATAATCAAATTACATGGTCATGTCTAAGACACAGGCAAATAACTTTCCATTTAACTTTATTGGTTACAATGCTCATTAAATAAATAAATAAAAAACTAATATAAATGTATTATCACAATTAACAATAGTTTAATTTTCATAAACTTTTATCTAAAGCGAGTTACTGTACATTGCATTCAAGGTTTATACATTTCCTGGGAATCGACCGCATGTTTATCTGTCTGAGCTGCAGGAATATAATTACTAATAAATGTAATAAAATAAATATATTATTAACTTAAAGCACAAGTTCGGTATTTTCTGATGAAATAGAACGGTTAAGATTGAAATTTGGACAAATGCTGCTGTCCCGAGAATTTTCGGTTTCTGTGTTAGCACCCCCCCCCCACCTCCACAAGGGTTTCATAGGGGCACTGGAACAATCATTCATAAAACGCATTAAACTTTAGTTTACAAAGACGTGAAACTCACCGAGTGGTCTGGGGTGTTCACTGATATGCTCACACAAAAATTGCTGCAAAAGATGCTTTCCAACAGGTGTTTTACCATTCGTTGTAAAACTGTGGACCTATTTTTCCAAACGCCTCACAACCGGACATTCTTCCGTTGAGAGCTTGAATAATAATAATAATAATAATAATAATAATTCATTACATTTATATAGCGCTTTTCTAGGTACTCAAAGCGCTTCACATATGGAAGGGGGAATCTCCTCAACCACCACCGATGTGCAGCAACACCTGGATGATGCGACGGCAGCCATATTGTGCCAGAACACCCACCACACACACACACCAGCTTACCGGTGAAGAGGAGACAGTGATGAAGCCAATCAGTGTATATGGGGATGATGAGGAGGCCATGATGGACAGAGGCCAAGGGGCAAATTTGGCCAGGATGCCGGAGTTACACCCCTACTCTTTTTCGAAGGACATCCTAGGATTTTTAATGACCACAGTGAGTCAGGACCTCGGTTTAACGTCTCATCCGAAGGACGGTGCTATTTGACAGTATAGTGTCCCCGTCACCATACTGGGGCGTTAGGTCCCACACAGACCACAGGGTGAGCGCCCCCTGCTGGCCTCACTAACACCTCTTCCAGCAGCAATCTGGTTTTCTCAGGAGTCTCCCATCCAGGTACTAACCAGGCTCAGCCCTGCTTAGCTTCAGTGGGCAACCAGTCTTGGGCTACAGGGTGATATGGCTGCTGGTGATAATAGACACTCCAGCCCAGTTGGTGGCGATAATGCACCTTTGCCAATGTTTGGATAGCGTAGCCTACGATACCACGACTGGAAGACTACAGAAAGAATACAAACAACCCCATTTCCGTTTCCGTCGGCGGAGTAATACCGTACCTCACATGAACATCCAATACAAGTCAATGGAGTTGGACAAAAACTACGATAAAACCTGTTGGAAAGCATCTTTTGCAGCGATTTTTGTGTGAGCATATCAGTGAACACCCCAGACCACTCGGTGAGTTTCACGTCTTTGTAAACTAAAGTTTAAAAGTTTAATGCGTTTTATGATTGATTCTTCCAGTGCACCAATGAAACCATTGTTGGGATTTGGGGGTGCTAACACAAAAACCGAAAATTCTCGGGACAGCAGCATTTGTCCAAATTTCAATCTTAACCGTTCTATTTCATCAGAAACGATCTTAAAACAGGGCTTTAAGTGTAAAATAACGAACTTGTCCTTTAAGGATATGAACATCCAATATGAACTAAAAAGTACCAACAATTTTCCTGTTAAATATTTTTAGATCAGGTAAAAATAAACACTCTAAATACTCTAAACCTCTAAATGTTTTTTATAGTATTATAATTTATAGTATAAATATCTTTTAAGTATACCTTGTAGTACAGTAGTGTCCAAAAGTGATGATGTTTGGAGGGGATGTTTGTTTTTAATGAACCTACAAGTTTGATTAAACCATCAAAATATAGGGAAAATATTTTCTATTTTTTAAATATTTTAAATATGAGGCATGAACGAAACACTAAACTAAACTTAGTTAAGGTATTTATCTGACAAAATGAATTGGCAGACTACAGCTACAGGTTTTATTTTACTATGCAAACAAAAAAATGCACAGAAAAACAAAAAGCTGACAGGAAAAAGCAAACATTGACTACAACATAATCAGTTATAAATATTTGCTTGGTTCTCTCTCGCTTTTGCATGTGTTCATAATATCTTTGTATGACAGCCTGGAAAACAATGATGTCGCACAATTTGTCATTTCATTGCCTTATTATCAGAAATAAAACAATGGACTCCAAGCTCAACTATGCAATTTACTACAAAATCTTTAACTTATTTATAATAATATTTAAATAAAGGGTGCAGATGTCAAATTTTACAAGGCCACTTTGGGCCACCACTGTACATGAAAATGGTATTTATCCAGATTAATGTGACATATTTGCCATGACAGGAAGACAGCAAACACTGTAAGTGCTTAGAATGACATGAATGAAGGTGCTCAGTCATATATAACAATGCAGGTAATTCATAACTGAAGTGAATGAGAGGACGTGACCTGAAAAACGCCTCATTAAGACGCCTGCATCTGATTTCAGAAGCCCGTATGGCTCTTGTGTCTCTGTGGACAGGTGTTCGGAGAGTGAACTAATGAAACCCCTGAGAGTCACAGCACACGAATTTGTGGCACGTCATGAATGCATATCCATCCATTCACCAGAACAACTGAAAAGGTGCGTTTCTGAAGAACAGCCTAAATAGAAACTGTGCCTGTGAAGCTGCAAAATTACAAAAAAGCACCATTAAAAAATAACAACAATTACAAGTGCACAAGTCTCATGTGTTATACTGTTCTGACAGACTAAAAATGTAAGTGATATGTGTTTATTATAATCTTAGACACAGTCCACTTTCATTTTCATTTTATGGAAAACAGTGGCCAGGATGTTTTTACAAAAATTTTCATTGGTGATTTAATTAAACTTTATTTCAGACCCAGGGGGATCCACAACACCATAAAACATACAGAGTAAAACATAAAAATACAAAAAAATACAAATACAAAACCTTCCACAATGTTCAGTGTCTAACATACAGACATGTTCGCCAGTGGTTCCACAATCTTGAAGAAAATCTGACAGCACTTCGTACAGGGATTTCAAATATGAAATTTAATAACAGCATTAGAGAATTTGATGTTTGCCCATTCATAGAGATAAGAGCTGTACATATACTTAAGCCATTGGGAAAAATGACTTGTATTAAAATTACTTTGTTTTGGAACAGTTGAGTAAACAATGTATGAATCATCATTTACACTTTATTCCGATAGTTCAGACATTCTACTAACTATGAAACTACTAACTTTGCAACTTCATGTTAACTAACTCTCATTAGGTATTAGTATTAGGTTAGGGATAGGTGTTAGTAGTAAAAGTTGACATGCAGTTTATAGTAAGCGGAGTAAAGTAAGCATCGAAATGAAGTGTTAGCGTATGTTCATTTTAAAGGTGAACTTTCTCTTTAAGGTGTATAAACGCTCCCCAGAGTCCCTGTTAAAGAGGTAACATTACACTGTTGTTTACACCAGGCCTCGATTTTCCACCCATCCCACGTCTGACAATCCAAAAATACACAGCCGACTATTTACACAGAACAATCAGTCGCAGTGATTTTAAGCTCCGATTTCTTTTAAAAGCTCAGGATCAACATCAGAATTCACACTGAATGGAAAAGGTTTCATTGCGACATGTTCAAACAGAAGTGGAATCACGCTTTACATGTTATTATGGACAAACACATGTGTCTGGAGGGATTGATGAATTCTTCCTAAACAAACTCAATGCGGATGAAAATATATTTGCGACAATGAAATGCTGAATGAAAGGCTCATCGAGTCATACTGTAATAACACGACCGGTCCTCTGATAGGAAAATATGAATATGCTGTACTGCAATCATTTGTCAATCATATTTGATACAATAGTAATCTAAACATGTATGTAGGCTCTTCCTTTCCTTTTTAGGTTCATCACTTTAGATTAATGGTCCATCATTTATAGGTCAATCCAGAAAGTATTGAGTAATTCTATACTTCAGATATATTAACTAATATGGAAACAAGATTAACTAATAGCAAAGTTGGGACTGAGATATTTCTTTATTAGGTAATCAATAATTACTGAATGAAATTAGCCTATTTAAGAACTACAGCAAATTATAAAGAATTACCAATCACAACATTAACGCATCTGAGCAATTTTTCTTTTGACTCTGAACATGGTCATAAAGTGCATCACTAATTACTCACATCTTTAAGAACTACTAATGATCTGGACCATTATTTAAAGTGATAAAAAAAAAAATTCACATTACAATAATGGCTGTTCTTGAAGAGTGACTAGGTAACAACTGACTTATTTGTAATTAATTGATAATTCTTTATAATTTGTCATAGCATGTTAATAGTTCTTAATGAGGCTAGTTAATTCAGTAATTAATCTAGTATTATACTATTTTTTCCTGCATTACTTCCTGAATATTAATGACGGACACTTATTCTAAAGTGTAACCAACTTTAATAACATTAGTTTGGCCTTGTAATAATTATAAACTCTCAAATGTATTGTAAACTTGTCTTATGTCTGATATGCTGAAATCTCTTCAGTTAATTATTTGTCTTCACACTGTTTACATATACAACTATGAACTACAATAAGAATTATTATTATGTCTAACTGACATATTTTCAATTCAAAAGGTGAACAAAAGGTGCAGATTACTGTCGGAGGGTATAAAGTTAGCAGCGTATGTCTTCCCTGGCACTTTTTCCATTTAAAATGAAGACCATTCTGATGCACTTTTGCAGGAATAACTTTCTTTGATCGCTCATCTCAAAGGTTTTGGTACAAAAGAGAAGAAAAAGTAAATCTGATAATACCAAAATATGTTTTTTCCACCCTGTTTCTTGTCATTGTGTAGATAAAGTTATAACCAGTAAAGTTTAACATGTCTGAGCTTGACCAATGCATATTTCTGAAAGTATGCTATATGCTGTAATATAAATATTTCCTAAAATAAAAATTACCTCTTGTTATTACAAAAAGATCCTGCTTAACAGAAACAATGTGTCGATGAGAATTCACAGAATATATTTTAGTCCATATATCCATGATCATTTCACAATTTCAATGCATTTTTTTATTAACAGTAACTGTGGCACATAATGCATTTTAGAAGATTATTGGACATTTGAACTCTTTATTATTTCTAGTTTAAAATCAGGAATGTGAAATGAATACTTCTGCCATCTAGTGGCAGGACTAAAGCACTTAGTGGCCCCAAAAACACCCCGAACTTAAAAATGTCTGTATGTCACTACAGTGGATGACAATCAAAACGAAGAAGTCTTTTAGTTTTGAAGTGATAAACATATATATATATATATATATATATATATAGTTTAAAAATGAAGACGAATAGTATTGTGTCACTTTGTGGATGTCAAACATTAGTGGAACATGTTCATAATTAATGCAATACAGGAGAACCTCATACATCCACCGAGAAAGAACCCAAATGATTTATTAGCCACTGTATATCAACTGAAGTATATACAAATATGAAGTTAACACTTTACAGTAAGGCTCCATTTGTTAAAATTAAGTAACTAACATGAACAAAGATTAATAAAAACTGTAACAAATGTATTGCTCATTGTTAGATAATATTAGTTAATGTATCAACTAACATTAATGGGACCTTATTGCAAAATGTTACTGATATAAATAATATATATCATATTCACGTTCCTTCTGTGTTTCATAAAGTCAACTTTGCTAACCTGCACTGTCAGGATTCAGAGGGCAGAATGAGCAGGGCAGTGATATTTATTAACAGAAGACAGTACAAGATAGGGTGAGGCAGGAACAGTGCAAACCGAAGGGCCGACGGGAAACAGTGACAGCTGGAACAAACTCCAGAGGACAACAGATCGAAGAACTGCTGAGGACGTGACCAGGGGTGCGTTCCGTATCTTCGCAAGTTCTGTCGTTATCAGCAGTTCAACGAGTCTGTGTTTCCCGAAACCATCGTTCCAACGAACATTCGCAAACAGCATCGCAGAGTTGTGTGTTTGGAGCGACAGCTCTCGACCTGTGGTTAGAAGCAGTTTCTTAATGACATGTGGACTCAATAAATCATTATCTGGAGCAACAGAAGCAAGCTGACATTCAGTACAATCTGTGTCTTTTATTTAGAATACATACAAATGTCATTTACGTCTTATAGTTTGTCAAGAGATTTAAACCACCGTTTTTTAAGACTGCGCATGTGTGAACATGCTCTAGTACGCAAGAACGAGCCTATGATTGAATCTGGAAATAAAGCAAAATAACTGAGAAAAACTGAGAAATAGTCCTCAGATGCCATGCCCGTAATTTATAGCAAAACATCTAGCGTTAATTCGATCTCAAAAAGATTCATTAAAAGTAGTTATTACTCCACACGTGTGTGACATCATTAACCAAAGTGGTTGAACGACCAATTTGCGACAATATGGTTTCGGGAAACAGTCGTGACTAGCTTGTTGATTTCTTCAACGATGCATCGTACTATAGTAGTGAAGCAGTGAGTGACGTCGTTGTACGGGAAACACACCCCAGGCCAGGCAGCCATCACTGGACTTTGGTCAGGGGCTGGAACTACTTGATTCAGGACCTCCCGGACCAATGGGCTAGGGGCCTCTATAAGAAGGGCATTTGACTTGCCAACATGGGACCTCCTTTTCTTCCACTTCTGAGGGTATGACAATTTGTGCTGACTCGACTGGCTCTGGACCGGCAGGAGCTCGACTGGCTCTGGACCGGCAGGAGCTGACTCGACTGGCTCTGGACCGGCAGGAGCTGACTTGACTGGCTCTGGACCGGCAGGAGCTGACTCGACTGGCTCTGGACCGGCAGGAGCTCGACTGGCTCTGGACCGGCAGGAGCTCGACTGGCTCTGGACCGGCAGGAGCTGACTCGACTGGCTCTGGACCGGCAGGAACTGACTCGACTGGCTCTGGACCAGCAGGAGCTCGACTGGCTCTGGACCGGCAGGAGCTGACTCGACTGGCTCTGGACCAGCAGGAGCTCGACTGGCTCTGGACCAGCAGGAGCTCGACTGGCTCTGGACCGGCAGGAACTGACTCGACTGGCTCTGGACCGGCAGGAGCTGACTTGACTGGCTCTGGACCGGCAGGAGCTGACTCGACTGGCTCTGGACCGGCAGGAGCTCGACTGGCTCTGGACCGGCAGGAGCTCGACTGGCTCTGGACCGGCAGGAGCTGACTCGACTGGCTCTGGACCGGCAGGAACTGACTCGACTGGCTCTGGACCAGCAGGAGCTCGACTGGCTCTGGACCGGCAGGAGCTGACTCGACTGGCTCTGGACCAGCAGGAGCTCGACTGGCTCTGGACCAGCAGGAGCTCGACTGGCTCTGGACCGGCAGGAACTGACTCGACTGGCTCTGGACCGGCAGAAGCTCGACTGGCTCTGGACCAGCAGGAGCTCGACTGGCTCTGGACCGGCAGGAGCTCGACTGGCTCTGGACCGGCAGGAGCTCGACTGGCTCTGGACCGGCAGGAGCTCGACTGGCTCTGGACCGGCAGGAGCTCGACTGGCTCTGGACCGGCAGGAGCTCGACTGGCTCTGGACCGGCAGGAGCTCGACTGGCTCTGGACCGGCAGGAGCTGACTCGACTGGCTCTGGACCAGCAGGAGCTCGACTGGCTCTGGACCAGCAGGAGCTCGACTGGCTCTGGACCGGCAGGAACTGACTCGACTGGCTCTGGACCGGCAGAAGCTCGACTGGCTCTGGACCAGCAGGAGCTCGACTGGCTCTGGACCGGCAGGAGCTCGACTGGCTCTGGACCGGCAGGAGCTCGACTGGCTCTGGACCGGCAGGAACTGACTCGACTGGCTCTGGACCGGCAGGAGCTCGACTGGCTCTGGACCGGCAGGAGCTCGACTGGCTCTGGACCAGCAGGAGCTGACACGACTGGCTCTGGAACTTGACTTGACGAAGGTGAGAGAGTGGGTTGGATGTTGCCAAAGGATTTGGGTCATGTTAGTGCTGCCCAATGTCTGTGAAGGTGTAGATAGTTGGAGAATTCCCAGAACCCCAAGGTTCTCACCCCCACCATCTCCCATTGTGGCAGAGGGTTTTCCAAGCGTAGGTTAAAGGTGTCTTTGAGAGCCGCATCCTGAAAGTCTAGGCCCCTATCCATAGTCCAGAATGTCTGGGCGAAGGGCCTCACATCCAGCCCACGCTGACCGGACCGTCATGAGCATCGGTGGGTGGAAGTATCTTAAAGCTCATTCTGCTGGGTCCAGTCTTGGCTGGTTCGATCTGTCAGGATTCAGATAGGGGAGACCCAGACGTCGAATGCACCCCTTGTGTCCTGCCCTGCTAGATCCTGTTTTCCTTGTCAAGTCTTGCCTTGTCCAGTTGCTGTCTTGTTTTCCCCCAAGGGGTATTTTTTTTGTTGTTGCTTTTTTTTGTTTTTGAGTCCTCGCTTCATTCTTTACCCACAACCTTGACATGCACTGAGGCCTGTAGGGATTTTTGTCTTTTAATAGACACGGCAGTTTCTTGAAAATAAATTCCAGCACAGCACTACAACAATCATAATGAAAGGATCTTCACAAATAGGCTTACCATAGTGAATCAGGGTAAGACAAAAACATTGATGACAGAAGGATTGATAATTTATTGATTCAGTATTTAAATGTTGTTAATTTTGAACAACAACAAAAAAAATTACATAGCTTTTGAATCTGTTTTATTACTAAATTTTAATTAATTTTCAAATAATCATCTTGTTGCAAGTGCAACTACATAAATGATAAACAACTCATTAATCCATGGTTTTCCCCCAGACTGTGAATGACATATAAGCATCAGTTTAGTGTTTATGTGACATGATCACACCTGTAAGCTGATCTTTTAACATCACTACAGTACATTTGCATTTTAGAATGGCCTGCGGTTTTTAGTGACTGAATCACCAGTGATAGTGTCCAAGACTTGCAGTTTGTTATTTTTTTGTTGTTTTTTGTTTTAAGGGGTGATATAAATATTCATGTATTGAAACAGATGAAAAATATACAGGCCTGTGCTGCAGTTCTATGGAAGTTTTGCCCTCCAGGACACTGGATACATCAGGATTTTAAAGCTTATTTCAGTCAAGCAGAAGCATATTGTTAGATTGGGGCTTGTTTTAGAGAAATCTGAGAGTTCACTCCCTGATCATTACCACTGCAATACACAGATATATGGACTTGGGAAAAATAGGATCAGGAACCAATGGGACGATGATGGGACGCAAGAGGAGCACGTAACCCTGTCACTAATCAGATTACACAGGATTATGTCTCTAGGCTCGATGCGTCTGCTGAAGTCTTGGTCTGTGAACATGCCATCGGATGACCAGCTGAAGAGAAACAAACCAACACACACTTTTATATCCACTGAAGTTCAACAGGGATCTTTATTCAGACACTGAATCATTCAACTGTTGTATCAAGGTATTTACCTGCTTCAATGTTTTTGCAGAAGTAAATAGCAGAATAGATTCCTCTTTCACTCAAAGCCACAGCGGTTGGCAGTCACTCTGGTCATGAGTCTTAAAACCTGAGTCAGAATTTAAGGACTTAATATACAGAATTATGCTTGAATTAATTCCATGTCTGTATTGCAGGCACCATGTGAAATCTCCATAAAATGACTACGTGTGTGTGGTCAGCAGTCGCCTGGACTCTCAAGGGCCTTTTGTGCACATGGAGGTTTTTCTGGGTGATTATGTACTCTTCAGTTAAAGAAGACCTATTATGCCCTTCCAACCTGATCTCACTGCAATTCGTATGAATTTTACGAGGTGGCTAATTCGTACGAATTCATACGACCTCACTTGTACAAATTTGTAAGGTTTTTACTAAATCGTACATATTTTACGAGTTGCCCAATTCGTATAAATTCGTACAACCTACCCCTGACCCCGCCTCTAAACCTAACCGTCACTGGGGTTTAGACAAATCGTACGAATTCGTACGAGTGAGGTCGTATGAATTCGTTCGAATCAGACACATTTTACTCACTCGTATGAATTCGTACGAATTGGTCGTGAGATAGCGTTGGCCCTTCTTCAAAGTCTTGATATTGTTTTTCAGGCTCTACTGGAACAGGCTTTCCGTCTTGAATGTTGATAATTTTCCTCATATTCTGCATTGTTGCGGCTCCTCTCTTCCCAGTCTGTCAGTAACGCTCTGTTTACTTCCTGTCTCTATGAAGCTCCTCCTTCTGAAAAGCACACTGTGCTCTGATTGGTCGGCTGGAGCAGTGTGTTGTGATTGGTCGAGCGCTTTCAGTGTGTTTGGGAAATGTCCCGCCCCTTACCATAACCGCCAGTTTCAACACACTACTAACTAACTCAACCAGGCCCCGCCCCTTTATTCTGCATATTAATTATTTAAATGAGGAATATTGTGACGTGTTCGTTCCCGGAAGAAACTCAAGACTACAATGGAGGCGTTTCAGGGAGTTCAGAAACACTGACACTGATATAGAGAAGAACTGGAGCTTCGCAGAGTTTTTTCATGCTCAAACAGCAACATTACACACTTAAGAGAGATAAAAAAAAACATAATAGATCCTCTTTAATGCTAATGTTAATACATTGTATAAATATAGCCTATTCCAGTTATTACTGGTAAATTGAATCAAATGTTATTTGCTTGTACTGTAGGTCAGCCCATATTGTGCTCTAAAATCTGCCCCATGGACGGAGCATGCAGCTGATACTGACCATAAACTGACCACAGGTAAATCCAAACATCAAGGATAGAGCAGTCATGGTACATTTTTTATACGCAAAATCTGCTGATTTTTTTTTTACAATTGTAAGGTAAATGTTTTAACTCTACCAATACATCATAACATGTGGATGAGTTATCTGTAAATGTTAAATTATTTATATGCAAGACACATGTTATGTCCAGACCTGTCCAATAGATGGCAGGCTAGTTTTGTATGAAAAATAGTCTGACAAAATCACATTGCAGAACTCATAAATGAAAAGGGCCTTAAAAGGGAAAATTAACATTCTGTCATTGATTCCTTGGATTCCTTTGACTTTCTCTGTTCTCTGGAGCATTATATTGTGAAGAATGT
Organism: Gila robusta; assembly: GCA_030770095.1. NCBI lineage: Eukaryota > Metazoa > Chordata > Actinopteri > Cypriniformes > Leuciscidae > Gila > Gila robusta. The sequence goes on from JAVALU010001581.1 coordinate 637,533, forward strand.
TTTTGTCCATCCAAAACAACACTGACATTCATTGTATATTGAGGCATTTAAAAAAAAATACTGATTTGTGTGTTCCACAAGAAAACCATAGAGGTTTCATACGACATGCAAGTGAGAAAATGATTTATTTTTTATTTTTTAGGTGAACTATCCTATTAAGTGTTTGATTTGCATTTGTCAAAATATTAAGCCTTTCATAAATCTGTAGTTGTCCAAGGTGTCAAGCATCGCACAGGGACAGATGTGAATACAGCCTCTGAGAAGAAGGCCAGAGCCGAAAACTGTGTTCAGCGTGAACGCCTGCACAAGAGACTGTTAAAGGCTGAAGGGGAGATCCAGGAGCTGAAGATTGAGATCGCAAATCAGAGAGCATCATGGGAGATGCGGTTTGTGGAGCTGCGAAGGAGACAACATGATTTGAGAGACCAGGTATGTGCGTCTAATTATATTTCACAAATTAATCTAACTCACAAATCCATTTTAAGGAACCACCTGTGACACCTGAATGCTGCTTTGATCGCCTGGCCCTTCGTTTAAATGCAAAATGTAGTATGCACGTTTTTTTGATAATGAGTATAACTGCTTCATTAGGTAATTGATGAGTTGGCAACTGGAACTAGCAATGCTCAAAGGTTGCAGTAAATACTCTCCTCTCATAAATGTTGTGTCTGAGATGCAAACTTCTACAAATGCACAGCACAGGTCCCACGCTATGCTATGTGTACTTAAATGTACTAACATTTAAATTAATAATTTGATACAATGCACTTATTGTGTACATACATGTTTTTACATTGTGCATATATTTAAAAACTACCCACTTGTAATTACATCTGTAATTATTTTCTGTATTTGCATCTATAATTATTCTGTTAACCTTCCCTTACCTATTAACTCATGCTTAACCCTACCCATACCAGCAAACCAGTCCCTAACCGTACCCGTATCCACATCAACAGTAGCACAAGAGTTTAGCAACATCAACATAATACTTGCACTGTACTTATTTTTTGACATAACTAGTATTTAAAAACACTATAAATGCTGACAGTAGTTTTTTAACACAAAAGAGGGTTTGTGCGTAAGTAAGCTGTTAGTAAATCCGGCCTTTAAAGGGGTAGTTCAGCCATAAATGAAAATTAGCCCATGATTTACTCTCCCTCAAAACATCCTAGACCTATAACATTCTTCTTTCAGACGAATACAATCAGAGTTATATTAAAAAATGTCCTGGCTTTTCCAAGATGTATAATGGGAGTCAATGGGTATATTTTTTTGGAAGTCCATCAAAGCGCATTCATCCATGTTAAAAGTGCTTGAAACGGCTCTGCGGGGGTTAATAAAGCCCTTCTGAAGCAAAGCAATGCGTTTGTGTAAGAAAAATAACCATATTTAAAACTTTATCGACTAAAATAAGCTTTTGGCAGATGGCCGTACGCAAAAATAATAACCCTTGAACTTGACGCACAACGTAATGACGAACGCGGTTGCCCAGCCCTGTTAGTGTGAACCGCGAGAGACGCCAAAGCTTACGCTAGTCCTACGTCATACATCGTCAAGTGTTACTCTTTTGGCGTAAGTCGACTTGTGTACGGCCGTCTGTATATACGATATATACCACAGTATAGTTATGTGTTATTTTATCTAATTTCTATTATTAAAAATAATTAAAAACAAGCAAATTACAAACAATAGGACAAATTCAATATAACAATAATATAAATTAAACAAAATTAGTTTTTCAGGTACAATAGGTTTTTTCAACATGTTAGAATTGGTACAGAAATGTAATAATCAAATGTAAAAATAAAATATTGCATAGTCATCACTGTAGGAATTAAATATAAATGTGTTTCTTATTAAAGCTAAAAAAGTTATTCAGTCAAGAGCAGTGAGTGATTTTCTCTTTTGTTTGATTCATATTAATGACACACAGAGGATTATTAGGCTACTATCACTTTAAGACCGAATGCACAGATCCATTATACTGATACACATCCAGTTTACTTTCACTTGAGCCATAACTATAACTGGCTGTGTTTACATGAATACTCCACACGATGGGCATTTTAATACAATTGCGTGTGTATTCGACCATTCAAGCGCAATAATATGGAAGCTTGTTTCCGCCACAGAATAAAACATTTTAAAAGATAATTGTGACTTTATTTCTCAGAATTACGAGATACAAAGTCAGAATTGCGTGATATAAAGTCGCAATTGCGAGAGAAAAAACTAAGAATTCTGACTTTATATCACGCAATTGCGACTTTATATCTCGCAATTCTGACTTTATAACACATAATTGTGAGTTTATATCTCACAATTCTGACATATTTTCTCAGAATTGTGAGATATAAACTCGCAATTGCGAGTAATAAAGTTCAATTCTATGGGGAAAAAAAGACTGACCTTTTTTCCCTCAGAATAGTTTATATCTCACAATTCTGACTTTACAACACGCAATTGCGACTTTATATCATGCAATTCTGACTTTATATCTCCCAATTGCACATTATAAAGTCATAATTGCGAGATATAAACATGCAATTCTGAGAGAAAAAGTCAGAATTGCGAGTTTATATCTCATAATTCTGACTTTACAACACGCAATTCTGACTTTATAACACGCAATTGCGACTTTATTTCACGCAATTGTGAGATAAAAAGTCGCAATTACCTTTTTTATTTTTCATTCTGTGGCGGAAACAAGCTTCCATACAATAAGGCGTGAAAGAGAACTGAATTCGCAATCACATGCTGAGAGACTCTGCTTTCTGTGCACGTAACCGTTGTCATGTATGATACACGTTGTAATGTAATGGAGTGAACGCTGTGAGGCGCTATTGCATATCCATCATTATATCATAGGCTGACATGTGTAAAAGCCAGTTCAGTTCAACCACATGCGGTCTCCTGTCATCCATACATTACACACGTGTTTAGGCTGTTTAGGCTGAGCTCTTTTTCACTGCTTCCTAAAACTTTACATCGAGCACATCCCAAATTCACGATCGACTGAGAGAGGCAGCTTTCTGTGTGTGTACTTCGGCAGTGTGCCGTCAGCACAAGCGCTGCATTTCATCACACTAAAGTGTCAAAAGAGCTATATATTTACATACCGTGATACACACTATATAGCAAAATCTCAGACATTTTATACTGCGGTAACAATACTACCCAGTGCTATAATTGTTTGTTTGCTTTTTGTAGTGTGTGAACAGACAAGGTTTCTGTATCACTCTTTGAAAATGGGGTTCAGTGGGGTTCTATATAGAACTCTAGGGTTCTTGATTCAATTTTAAAGAACCCTTTATGCCAAAATATAAGGAGAAATGTCTTCATGTTTTACGAGCTATTTCAAATTTTCTAGTGATAAAGTATGTTAACAGGCTGTTTAATTGTATCAGAATAAAAAATGAATTAAAGCTAAATTATTTAGGATTAAATCCATAAAATGATGCCATGATGGGAACCCCTAAAAGGTTGTATATACAGTGTATGAAGCGCCTGATGGAAGCCTAACCTTTTTAACTTTTATTTCAATTGTGTGATGTGATCTTTTCAGTTGAGCGCTGAGATTCTGGTGAGGTCTGGATTGCTGTACAGAGACACCGACTCAGATGATACAAACGAGGTCTTTGTCGAGTCCGGGTTGGAGAACGGACTGGATTCTGAGGAGAAGGAACATGAATGTTCTAGTAAGAGTTTCATATTCCTTTGGTGGACTGGATGTCAAAACTGCCCTGGTGTTACACCGTGTCCTAACAAGACGCGATGGGATACGATTTCCAGCGACAAGCATTTTAGTCTCTCCACACCAGATCATGTGACACGACTACCGGACGCCAATCAGAAGAGTTTGTGGGCGGAGCCTCTCTGCAAGCACACTGCATATTAATATTACACCATTTTAACATTATTAAAATTACTTACCGAGTGACCGAACCAATCTTTGTTGAGCTTGTTTGCTCACATTGAGTGAGTTTGAATGTTCTTGTTTCCTTTCATTTAATTTAAAGGTGACATACAGTATTATGCCCCTTTTTACAAGATGTAATACAAATCTATAGTTTCCCCAGAATGAGCTCAAAATACCAGATTATTTATTATAGTTTGTCAAATTTGCACCTTTTTGGGTGTGAAAAAAAAAGTGCCGTTTTTGTATGTATCCCTTTAAATGCAAATGAGCTGCAGCTCCGCCTCCGTTCAGAAGAGGGCGGAGTCTTTACACGAGCTGCAGATTATCCGGCAATAACAAAACAAGCCAATCTGACTCATCCAGAATCCCAGAATAACCAGTAGCGAGAGCAGCCTTACGGAGAGACTCAGGAAGAGTTTCACTTTTACACGTTTCTGAATGTTAGAGTTACATTGATCTCATCGACTTGCATGTACCGTCATGTTTAACTTTTACACAAGTGTCCACAGTTCCTGAGGTGTTTATAAGACAGCGGTGACATGTTTTGGTCAATAGTGTTCAGTGCTCGTCTGTGGAGGAACGACAGAACAGTTTCAGGCTTTGCTGGATCTTCTGCCGTTGCGTTAGAACTGGTCACTGTTGTCGCTTGTGACACCAAATGTTGTGCCGTGTGTCTAAACATGCAGATTAAGGGCCGGTAATATTATAATAAGATCCTCTTCATACATCAGAAGGAGAGAAATCTGATCGGCTTATTTTGTGACATGCTTGCAGAGAAAGACTCACCAGAATAAAGTTACTGGGTTTCACTTTTCACGTTTTCTGGGTTGGTAGAAGCACCGATTATAGCACTTACACATGGAGAAAGTTAGATTTTCATGATATGTCCCCTTTAACATCTGAAGTGAATTATCCATTGTTGCTCTCAGTATGGCTATAACTGTCACACAAAATGATATTCAAGATGCCTTTAACATTAAATAAAGCACAATGTGTTTGTTCCAGCTGGCTGGTTAGGACAAAAACTCTGATTATCATGGAAAAGGCGCCTTTTATCGTGAGTCACCGTGTCATGTCTGGTTAGCACACGGTGTAAGGAAAATGGAAATGAATGGAAAAAATTAGACCATCTCTTCCAACTTTCCATAGGTGGTCTCAGTCTGAGACAGATTCACCAGCAGAAGAGACCTGACATGGGATTGCTTAGTGTCACCGGCCCATCAGACTCCAGAGCCACGTCTGCCATGTCTAACATCAGGTCTCGTTTATAATGTTTTAAAGGTGCAGTGTGTAATTTTTAGCGGCAGCTAGTGGTGAGGTTGCGAATTGCAACCAACAGAAGTTACGCTGGCCGACAGGAAGTGATGTCGTCGTCTGTTCATCATTGTGTCAGTGTTTTATTCGCTGACTTTTGCAGCTTCTTTGCATGAAGAACAACATTCGAAACGTGAATGTCCGTTTCACGTTGGTGGCGCAAAATGGTTATTTCAATGTAAGGCTACCCGCGGTGTGTGTAGATAGAAATGGCAAATTCTAAGTTAATAAAAACATAACGGTTCATTATGTAAGGTCTTTATACACCACTGAAAACATTGCTATGTATATGATATTGCATTTCTGTCAACAGATCCTCCTAAATATTACACAATGCACCTTTAAGCTTGACATGTTCATTCTTCCCTGTTATTGTCACAATCAAGTGTTCCAGAGAACTGTGTAATAAATTGACTCTGGAATGCAGTGATTGGCCAATCAGAATCAAGAATTCCTGTGAAACAATCAGTGATACATTTAAAGAGTATTTGCATAAGTGTTACATGTTTTCTTCAGCGTAAGATCCTGGAGGAGTGGAGGTGGACCTCATCGAGTGTTTGTTCCCCACTCTCCCCTGGACCTGAAGATCGGGCACAGGGTCCGAATCATGTTACCCTCGGGACGGATCAGCACCGGTACCTTACGCTACCTGGGCATCATGAGGAACTCTCCCGACTACCATCTGGGCGTAGAACTGGAGTCGGCGGATAACGGACAGCATGACGGCTCCTGTGGAGGGCACTGCTACTTTGACTGGTATGAGACTGTTTCTGGCCTTCAAATGATGGGAAACTTGGTTTTATACCGATGAAAAGACTAGCTAATTCTGCGGTCATGCTGTAATTATCATAAGTGACATTCCATTCAAAGATATTCACGTCTTCGGAATTATGTGTTTCTATATGGCAACAATTCGGGAAATTCCGAGTTTGCAAGTTGTAATTACGAGTTCTACCGCTACGAGGACGCAAATCTCATTATTACGGTAATTACAACATGGCGACAAGATTATTTCTAGATTATCATTTAAATATCATTAAATTATGTAAAGCACTTTGAATACCCAAAAAACGCTATATAAATGTAATGAATTAATTCATATTAATTAATTAAATATTTAAATAAATTTATTTATTTAAGTTTCAATGAGGACACTCTGAAATTAATAAATGAATTTGACCATATTGAAGATTTCTGATAAAATATTTATCTTTTAAACAGTGTTATTTTAGAATTATTAAAATACTTTTATAGGTTTTTCAGAATTTTTGGCATTAGTTTTTATTTTTGTATTGACCATTTCCATTTTAACTTTAAAGTTTTTTTTTAGTAATTCTGTTATTTCTTTTTTGTCGTTTTTATAAGTTAAAATACGTTTTATTTCAGTTTTAGTTTTAGTTATTTTAAGTTTAAGTTTTTAAGTTTATTTTATTTTAAGTTTAGTTTTATCGAGTTAAACTAAATAAAAATGAGAAATGTTGCTTTGGCAACAAGATGAAATATTTTATTTTATTTTAGTTAACATTTATTTTATTTAAAGTTGCAAAAATTATTGTTTTTATGGCTTTAGTTTTAGTCAACTATAATAACTTTCTTTTAAAACCATAGTTCTCAACTTTTTTCGGCCAACATTCATTATTTATATCCCTCACCACTGCATCAAATTATATGTAAACTATGGTATTCGCTGAATATTAATGTTGATTATTTTTCTGTTTGTCGTTATTATTATTATTATTATTATTATTATCATATCACTAAAAAAAGAATGTCACTGAATGCCAAATAGCAAATTTGATTTGACTGGTCAGTTGGAATATCATTACATCATTAGTTTCATAGGGAGCAAAAAAGCCATGTGAATATTTATGACTGAACACCGAAACTGTTCGGTAGCTTATCACAAACTGTAGTCAATCAGCAAACAGGAAGTTCTCTTTTTATTATTCCAGAAAAAAAGTTGAAGGGATTGTTTAGTGATGTCAGTTCTGATATCATGTCTGGATGCCATTGTGAAAGCTAACAGAAACAAACACTGAATTAAAGACTCAGGTTTTACACCAGCCGAGTCACGTCTAAAGCAAACAGAACCCGTTCTCATCAGTGACGCTGTCTAGCGCACACAGTCAACAGATGTTCGGTCTATTTCTGGTGTAATCCGTGTGATTGTGACAACAGTTTTGGAAGATTCACCTTTGATGCATTAAAGGGGTCGTTGGATGCAGAATTCACTTTTATATGGTGTTTGCATATAAATGTGTCTTTGCAGTGTGTGGACACAACCACCATACAATGAAAAAAATCCATTCACTTCTTTTTTTAATCCTCAAAAAGCCTGAACACACTCAATAATCAAGCCATTTGGATTTTCTGAGCAATATGATGTCATATTGCTGCATATTATGTCCTGTATTAGCATATTTCCTGTATTAGCATATTTCCCGTATTAGCATATTTCCTGTATTAGCATATTTCCTGTATTTCCTGTATTAGCATATTTCCTGTATTAGCATATTTCCTGTATTAACATATTTCCCGTATTAGCATATTTCCCGTATTAGCATATTTCCTGTATTAGCATATTTCCTGTATTAGCATATTTCCCGTATTAGCATATTTACACCCTTAGGCCGTGTGTCCACCAAAGCGTTTTTAGCCAGCTGAAAACGCTAGGCGCTCTGCTGAAAACGCCTAGCTGTGGGCGCTTGAGAGCGTTTTGGCAGTGCTGCGTTTTTCTCAGTTGACACGATTCGTTGCTATGATACAGAATATCCGCAGCACAGATTACTTGTAACTGATTTCGCAGATAATTTGTTTCATACTAAAAATTAATTTTTCATCCATTTTGTTCGGTTAGCTCTGCCGGTTGACGTTGTTGTACAGAAAGAATGTTGTGGCAGTTGGTCGGTGTGATATTAGTCCCGCCCCTCCTCCACTGTGATTGGACGGTTGGGTAAAAAGTGACAGTGATGAGCGCTGCGTTTTACCCAAAGTTGAACATTTTTCAACTCTCGGCGACCAGTAAAAAACGCCGAACGCTCGGCGCTTGAGCGTTAAATACACGCTCAGCGCCTCGCTCATGGCGTTTAAAAAACGCGGCGCTCCCATTGAAAACAATTGGAATTATACGCCAGCTGCATGAAAAAACACACGGCCTTAGCCATTTGTATACTGTCCGCCAAGGCATCACTTTACGTGTCTTGTGTTGACACGACCCACGGAAGGGGGGGGGGGGGGCAGTTGCTCATTATCATTTAAAGAGACATGCACCGAAACGGGTCGCTGTGAACAGAGCTGTTTTTGAGGAGGTAAAAGTGTGTTGTTTTACACAACCATTGAGGAATTTTAACCAATGTTACAAACTTTACATGAAGACCCTAAAGAATCACACCAACTTGTGTAAAATGGGCATCCGACGACCCCTTTAAAAAAAAATACATGTCTTCATTGCTGTTCTTTTCTTCTGATATTTCTTTTTCATTTCCTCTTTCTCTTCAGTGACCCAGGACATGGAGCATTTGTAGCATTCAGTAAATTGTTGATGGCTTGGGAGTAAATCAGGGACACTTGAGTGAAGAACTGCAGTCGCACAACAGTTTGCCGTACGGATCCACTGCAGATATTTGGTGAGATGTTTTTGTAAGTTAGCACCATCCTGGTTCCCTCGACAAAAACTCAATAGGATCTCTCCATTGGCTTTTGGATTATTGACGAATATAAGCTCTGTGACTAAAAAGTTTGTGATACTTGCATGTTTTGTTCATCATGATAATCTTCATTAATGAAAACAAGCGCAAACACACTTGGCAGAAGTCAAAAGCTGAAAATGAACTACACCACGGTCACATGACTTCCACATCACCATCATTACACTTCAACAAGGTTTTCCCTGAATCTTAGAGTTAGTGCGCGATTATAAACACAAAGAGGCTGTGAAAGTAAATGAGTTTATGACGTTCAATGACAATACATTACAATACTTATTTATAAAGCACATTTTAAAAACAACCAAGGCTGTACAGAACTGAATAAAACTTAGAACAATATAAATAAAACTACCAATAAAGGAACACACAACAATGTGACGACGCGGTCCGCAGTCCCAGTTAGACACTTGTTAGCAACCGCCTTTTACAAGACAAGTAAAAGCTTAAAAAATTATGTCGAAGAATAAAACATTGCGTGTGTTCACCGCACACCTTATGAACCAAAAAACCCATTGACCTCGGGACGATGGATCAGGAAGTGTTGAAATGCAAACTCGTTTGTGTGCTTTGGCTTACAGAAATGTCAACCCTGCAGCACTCTATTCACATGTGTAGTCTAACTAGTACAGTAACTTCTTATTGACAAACGACCTTATTGAACTTCTACTAGTGTCATCAAGTGAAATAGCAAAAACGATGACCGTTTTCCCGAACCTTCTCAAAAACAGTCCCAGCCCACAATTGTGCAGTTGGATACACAGAATAAAGTTTTCGACGAATCAGTCTATAAGTAACTACCTGTCTTTGCTCATTTAGCTAGAATAGGAGACGACACACTTGCACAGCAAAATCTTTTGGTAAAGAATAGTACCTCAGATGTTTAATGGGTTACTCTGAGATCTGTTACCAGAATCTGCCAACCTGATCTCACGAGGGGGGATTTCTTATGAATATATACGATATGAAAACGTATGGATTTTATAAGAAAAATTGCTCTGGTGCTCTTTGTGTGTCGGTCAAAAATGACATGTTCACAAAAATCACATGTTTTTTATTTAATATTTTGTATTGTTAGGGGATAATTTTATGATACTAAATTATATTTACGCTGTATTTATAATCCATTTATTCACTTTTTGAGTATAGACCTAAAAAATAAATGTCCAACTTAAACTGTTGTAAATCTTAAATGCTTTAGAGCAGTGGTTCCCAACCTTTTTTTGTCTGAGACCCCGTTTTTCCCAAGAAAATATTTTAGGGCCCCCTTCACATTTAATGATATTGTCGCTCTTGTAAGCTTGCAGCAAGGATGACAAAATGTTTTGTTTTTAAACAACCAGTATATTTATTATTATAACCAGATATGTTTATGCACAAATAATAGCGTATAATATTGAAAATACTATAACAAAAACATCAGTAGGCCGTTTGTAATTTAAAAACGTAAGCCTAGGAGTAGCCTATTAATTGGCCCAATTTGAAATGCAATAACAAAAATATCAGTATTCACACTGGTGTGTATGGGAAAAATAATTAATATAGGCTATTACAAAATGACTGATGTCTGGGACCTCAATACTTGCATGTTATTTGTGAGGCTTCATCAATCAGTGTGAGGATTGCGTCATTATGTCTATGACGAGTCACTGGGTTACACCGCAGCGGTGCGACCCGAACCAGTGTAAAATAGTCCCAATATAAACACGTTTGGAAAATGGATTCATGATGTACTCGCTCATTACATAAATTTAGTCAATTTTGAACACAAAAAAGTTACGGACTGCTGCTTTAATGCTCACTGTTCAACACTTTTCTAAATATGATGCGACCCCCCAAAGAGCTCGCTGACGCCCCCTTGTGGGCAAATCTCTTTTCAAAGATGACACTGAACTGAAAAAAGTTTTAAAAAGTGAACTTAAAAAAAGTAACAGAATTGTACGTGTATTGTTATGAAAACTGCACAAAAATACTATTTTAATTTTTTTTATGAAATATATATGTTCAAAATCACGTTTTACTGTAAAAAACTGCAAGAGAATAAAAGCCATAAATTGGCTTTACAAAGAACAAAGTTTTGTTCCAAATTTGAGGTTGATATCTCAAAAAATATGCTTTCAGCAAGAGTGTGTTCGACTGCAGTACCAAACGCTTCCACTAGATGAAATTCGTCTCCCATTCATTTTCAATGCGCTCATTTTTGACCACGATTAGAACAAGTGTGACTATTTTTTTGAGGACCATTGAACCTTTTCGAATCATGTCCATGATTTTTTTTTTTGTGTTCACATAGCAATTTCCAAAACCTTTGCTAAGTTTCGTACCATTCCGTCGAAGTAAAAAATTCTAAACAACAAAACGTAAAATGTTTCGGTCAAAAATAACCGAGGAGCACCAGAGGGGTCCAGCCCTGATCGTCAGCAGGTCGTACAAAAATTAGACACCAATTCTGCAGAATTCTGTGTTTGTTTGTTTTTTTTGAACATCAGCACATTCTCAACAGTAGCTTTAGAGAAATGATCAAATCAGCCAAAATATTTACATACAAAGAGCAGACATGTGTAGAAGTGTGATTAATGATGAACGATGAACAAATTCTGTGGAATTATGCAGCCATGCGTTTCAGACAGGTCTACTTATTGCCAATATCCGCTAATGCAAATCAAAGAAACACCCTATTGAACCGGGACGAAGTGGACTTTTAAACAGCCATATGAGGCAAATATCAGAAACCTCTCATTTGCATTCTACTATTTCAGGTTTAGGTTCAAAATACCCTGTATTTACTGTACATCACAAGAGGCCTGCGATCTGCAGGATGAAGAAGTTATCTAAAGATTTCCTTGTATGTCGAATTATGTGTTCTGATGTTTCATTGCTTTGGACCTTCATGGAAACTATGAGGATGTTAAAAGGTTTAATTTGGTATTTTACCCTAGATAAACTATAATGCTCAAGTTATCAAATGTTTGCTAAAGATGCAATAATGTGACATGTATTTGCTTTGGCTTTTGCCTTTTTTGGTTATTATTTTAGTCACCTAACTTCCTCTTACTAAGAAAGGAAGAAACATTCCTATGGATTGAGATAAGGTAATAAACAATGATCACATGGTTTACAAGGAGTTGTTTTGCATATTCATAATGCACTTTTTGTTGCTGGTTAACTTCCTTCTTCCTTGTAGAGGCCGATAAGTATATAGTCAGAAAGAGAGGGAAGGAAGGAGACCAAAAGCCAAATTTGACACTGAATGATATACACATGGATTCACTATTCAAATCAAACATATTGTCTTGCTCTACATCATTTTTGTATATATATTTACATGTGAAAATGTCATTATACATAAGCTGCAAATAGCTTTTTGTCAGTAAAAGCAAATAAGCAAAGGTTTTGCCCCACATATATGCAGGTGGATCGTTTAACATCAGGTAGACAGAAATAAACAATTATTTGAAATCGGCATATGATAAAAAAGCAATGAAGTATAACAAAACTTCTGTTGAATTTAAAGGTGTGTCTATAGTAATGGACTAAAATAAGAGCTCAAGTACATACTTCAGATGCCATAAACTTTGCCAACAATCACAATCAAACCAGAAACTATTTGACATTTTATTTCGTGGCATCACGGTTCCCCAGCATGTCAAAACATTGTCAACATGAAATACTCATGTCTGTGGTATTTATTATCAATCTAAAACTGTTTAAACATATTTCAATAATTGTTCTTAAATTGTTGAGCATGCAGTTTTTTAGAGCTAATACCTATTTGTATATAGCCTACTTGCATATTTAACATTTTTATTTGTAAGATTGCATGATTATATAACTTAAACGCTCAAGTTATAGTGAAACCAAAAAAGTGAACACGTGAACAACATTATATTGACTATTATTACTAAACTATTTATGGCACCACTGGTTGAATGCAGAGGACTTCTGAAAGGAGGAGGCAAAGTCCACTCTATTTCTGTCTTTCTTTCTTTTTTTTTAGACTGATAAAATTACTGTGATTTTCACCCACCTATTTTGAAAAAAATCCTGGATGGAAAAACGACAAGATGCACATAAAGTCTAAAAATGTAAGCACTCAATTAAGGCGGACATTTTTTATCCAGTAAGAAGACATGTTTGAAACACATTTACAGAATAAACCCCTCGTCCCCATGTGACTTTCCGTCAGCGTCAGCCGTGATTGGATAACTGGACTAACCAGCGGACCAATGGCATCGCAGCATCTCAAACTTTGGTTTGCGGTTTCTGAAACGCCAGAGTCAAAGTTAGTGATCAGAATGATTTGGTTTAATTCCGTCCAGAAGCGTCACACACGAGTGTGTTCACAAAGACCAGCATCCGAACGCCAGAGAACATGACAGCTTTTATTGTGTTTCGTCTGACGCTCGAGACACACTCGTTTATGATGGAGGGGAAAAGAGCCACATTGCAACAACTTTCATTTATATTATATATAAATGGATAGGCCTATAGAATTTTAATATGTGACAGCGATGAGATGTGCACAAAAAAAAAAAAGCCAAATACACATTTATCATTTTATTTTAATGAATGTTTACAGATATTTTGCACCAATTTCCTAAGTGATGATTTTGTTCTCTTGAACATATGGGATGGAAACGCTGCTTTATTCACAAATGTTTTTACGTGATATTCTAATTTTGCGCATAAGTTAAATTCACAATTTTAGATGGGTGATTTTCTCACATATTTTTTTTTGTTACTCCTTTCTCTATTTTTTATTCTTGGTCAGTGTAATTATTGTTCATTTCACCTTTAAGTATAGCATTTTAATTTGTGAGATCAATGAGATGTGCAAAAAAACAAAAGCCAAATACACATTTATCATTTTATTTTAATGAATGTTAAAGGGACAAGGAGCAGGAAGTACATCTTTATTCATTGGCAAATGCAATGCAACTCTGAGAACTTAATTCCTGTTCACATTAATGATTATAAGGCACTGGCAGGTAATAAACATGTTGCTACTTGGACACCTTGAACTAAACGTGACAAGCTGTTACAGCTGAGTATGATATTTTTAGAACTGAAACAAACAAAATGACAACAACATAATGCACACAAGCTCATGTTAATGGAACATCTTTGCAAACAGATGCTAAAATTAGACTGTCTCCTCTGAAGAGAAAACATGAAACTGGACAAACTCATGCTCACTGACTGTTAAAATAGATGTGTGATAGTGTGATACAAATTACACAAATAACTATGCTAATTTGAAAATAGTGGATAAAACATCAGTATAATAATTTTAATAATAATGATGTCATCATTATATTGAATTGACACATCTAAGGCCTAATTTTTTTCTAATATATTTTTATGTCAAGGCTTTGACATGCATATAAATGTAAATCATGACTAATTAGTGCAAAGAATTCACTATTCTCTTGTTTGAGAGCAGAAATTTGAACATTGAGATGAATAAAGTAAATTTTCATATATATTTTCATGGCAGGAAATATGTGAGATGTCCTTTGTACATTCAAATAGTCAAAATCCACAAGCTCAACATTAGATAATTGAACGAGATTCATAAGAAACATGTAACATTAAAGCACAATGAAATATGATGTCCAGTACTGTGGAAAGATTCAGAAAATGCAATGTGTCAGAGTTAAATTGTAGTGCTTGACATGAGTACTATTATAAAAACGTATCGGGGGATCCCCATCCCTAACAACTGAAACACAGAAGTACAATAAAAAGTCTGCAGGAGACCAGGAATCTCTGTGGTGGAGTAGAATTGAATAACCAATTAGCTGCAGACTTTAGAACAAAATTCCTCTGAAAACAGGGCTGGCCCTTAATGACTGTAATTACATACAATTACATTTACAGAATGCTCAAATTACATTTCAGCTTCTGTCCAAACCAAATCTGCAGCCTTTGAGACAAGGTACAGTTTGCTACACGTTAGGAGCAACAATTGATGCAATGTGCATCAACCTCTTTAAAAACAACTAGACGCTCATTTGACTTTGTAGTCATACGTAGTTACCACATGTACTATGTGATAAGTCATTTAGGTTTCTGAGACTTTAAAGAGCCCCAGTCTGAAACCTCCAAAAAACAGAAAAGATGAAAACACCAGAACTACACTGTCAGAAAAAAAGGGCAAAAACTGTACCTTCAGGGGTATAACAGCTTGTCATTGGGTGAAAAGATAGTACCTTATCTACCCCCAAATGGTGCATATTAGTATGTTAGGGTAGCAACATGTACCCTTAAAGTAACACAATGAACCTTTTAGAGGTAACACAGTACACAGTTGTCCCTTTAAGGCAGAGGTCTTCAACCCTGCTCCTGGGGACCCGCTCTCCTGCAGAGTTTAGTTCCAACCCTAATCAAACACACCTGAAACAACCAATCAAGTTTTTCAGGATCACTTGAAAATACACAGGCAGGTGTTCTGAAGCAGGTTGGAAATAAGCCTTGAAGCCCCCAGGTGCAAGGTTAAAGACATGTGAAGGCCAAGTATGGTAACTCGTACTCTGAGTTTGCACTCTGCAAACCATTGACACACACACCTGGAGCAGTGGGCAGCCTTTTTTGCTGTGGCGCCCGGAAAGCAATTTGGGGTTATTGCCTTACTCAAGGGTACCAGAGTAATTTCCTGCAAGTATAGAGAATCAAACCCACAACCTTTGGGTTACCAGTCTGACTCTCTAACCATTAGGCCACGACTGCCCCCTAGGCCTCTGCTTTAAGGGTATTGCCCCAGAGACAAGCTGTTGTACCCATAAAAGGTAAAAGTTTTGGGCATTTTTTTTTCTGAGAGTAAGACCTACTTATGGGCAGGGTGTTCTTTATTTTTACCATTTTGCCTTTAATGATATAGGATAGTATAGAACAGGGGTGTTCAATCTTGCTCATGGAGGGCCACTGAGCTAGGGGTAACATGGTACACAGTTTTGCCCTTTTAAGGCAGAGGTCTTAAACCCTACTCCTGGGGACCCGCTGTCCTGTAGAGTTTAGCTACAACTCCATTTAAACAGACCTGAACCAGCTAATCATGGTCTTACTGGGCATTCTAGAAACTTTCAGGTAGGCGTGTTGTGGCAATTTGGAGCTAAACTCTGCAGGACAGTGGCCCTCCAGGACCGAGTTTGGACACCCCTGGTACAGAGAACTGACAGCAAGTGGTAGAGAAAGGCAGACAGGATCAGGAAAGGTGAAAGACATTCTGGACTCAAACTCAAAATCAGCTCTGATATGATTCTTTCTTTTGAGAGACTATTCATGCATTGCCTTTTTCCTGGTCCCAAAGTTTCAAAGACATCAGAAGAAGTCTCCCCTGGACTTGAGTTTGAGAATCTCTGCAGCCAGCTGTTCTGCGTCTTTCAGCTTTGGGAACATTTCCATAACTTTGTTTATGTGATGTGGGTTAAAAATGGCATGAAGCTTCTTCCTGACCTCCTCTCTTTCTTCCTGGAAAGCGCTGGACTGTGGCATGGCTGAGTGCTGCTGGTTTCCGTAGCCATCGGGAGACCTGTGCGAGCTAGGGCAGGGTAAAGGTTCGGGTAAACTGCTCGCCTGTGGCAAGTAATGAGGGTAAGACCAGCCCCCAAAAGCAGGAAGACTGTAACTCTGGACAGGGTTGGGAAGAGGTAGGGAGCTGTAGGCACTATAGTTGGGATGAAAGTTGGAGTAAGGGCTCATGTTGTCGTAGTAGCGCTGGCCGCCTGCAGGTGTGGTAGGGATACCGGACAACTGCGGATGACTCGATCTCATCCTATGCAAGTCGTCAATGCTCTGGGATGGCTCTGAAAACGGGCTTTCATAAGATCCAAGCCCAGAGTCGGAACTGAAAATGGACGAAGGGTTTGTTGGGAAAGGTGCTTGCAGACTGGTTCTGTCAACCAGAGGATTGACCTGTCCCACTGGGGCTCTATTTAAAGGCTTTTTCATGGACAAAATGTCATCCCAGTAATTGAGCATGACACCCCTGCTGTCAGAGCTCTCGGGCTCCAATTTCAGCTTCTGTTCAAGTTCTTGCTCCAAGGAGGGAGAGCTGGACCCAAACCTGGGGTCATTTCTTGGGTACATGCCTCTCCCTGTTATTCTGCTGTTCTCTTTAGATCCAGACAGTCTGGCATTCTCTCGAAGCTCGTCGGCTAGAGAGCGCTGTGACTGGTTAGTGCGCTCTGGGTGGTAGAACTTACACTTGATCCCATATGTGCACTTTTTTCCTGAAGAGTAAAAAGACAAAAGTGTTGTAAGGTCTATTTCAGGGTTCTTCAAATCCAACCCTTGATCAATTGACAGCCCTAGTATTTCACCTAACCCTATCAGATTTCTTCAGTCCAGCTCCTGGAGACCCAACGCCAGGCAGAGTTTAGCTCCAATCCTAATCAAAGACACCCGAGCAAGATAATCAGGGTCTTCACAGCTACTAGAAAATTACAGGTAGGCGAGTTTGATCAGGATTTGAGTTAAACTCTGCAGAGCAGTGATTTGAGGAACCCTGGTTCTTCCATTCATTCACTTCAAATGTTGACATAAGCCGAGTTTCCAACGCAGGAACTTTCCCCAGGAACTAGGGACTTTGGGCTGGTTCTCGTTGTGTTTACACCACAGGAACCAGGGTCTAAATGAAGTTTCGGGTAAATATTTCCCCCTTTTCCCCCAGGTAGTACTTTTTCGAAGTTCAGGAACTTTAAGGGGTGGGACTTGGGCGCTGAACATGCTGATTGGTTAAGTTCATGCCGCATTTTGATTGGCAGCATTTTATTTCAACCACCATTTTTTAAATCTGTTGCGCCACGTGCAGTAACAGTTGTTTGCTATTCGAATTAACAATGGAGTTTAAAAAATACGACAGATGACGAGGTTCAGGCTTTATTAAGCTTAAATTCAGAGGATGAAATGCAGCGGGAGCTGTAAAGTAGCACGCAGTTCTATGTCACCGGACTAATTTGCCTAATCTTCACGGTACTTTAGACTGCGGTGGAAAAGCAGACAGCAACAGGTCTGGGGGAAAAAAGTTCCTGGGACAAATTGTTCCGGGTAATTTCGGTGGAAACACGGCTATAGAGGCCAGAGGTCTTCAATCTTGCTCCTGGAGATAGACTGTGCAGTAGAGCTCAATTCCAACCTGCTCCAACACAGCTGCCTGTGGTTTTGAAGCAATACGGAAGACTTTGATTCAGATGTGTTTGATTAAAGTTGGAGCTAAAAACGGTAGGACAGTAGGTCTCCAGGAGCTGGACTGAAGACCTCTGATATAGGGTTAGGTCAAATACTAGGGCTGTCAATTGATTAAAAATGTAGTGACTTAATGAATTACATACAATGCAGATATTTTATGGGCACCAATTATGCTTTTTATGTTTTAGCTTTCCTTTCCTTTCCTGAAGTATAGCTGTTTGTGCATGTAAATAATCTGCAAATTTACAAAGCACAAAGTCCACACTAAAGGAGGTTAATCTATCCAGGAAAAAACACGTGCCTGAAATGCCTTGTTTGTTATCCTGCCATTATTTCTGCGACTTTGCTACATCATCATGTTACACATTCGCACAATTCCCACCTACTAGCTGCTTCGGCCCACCCTCAATAAACTATTGGGTGAGTGATTTCACTATGTCGAGGAGCAAAAACATTGGCCAGCTGGCCAATCAGAGCAGACTGGGCTTTTCGGAAAGGTGGATAATATTAAAGATTACAATCAACAACATAGCCCTGATGTAAATAATTAAATTTAGTTGCTATTTATTTTTAGATACAATAATCAACACTCAAAAAAAAAAAAAAAAAAATACTGTAAATTGCACATAAGGCAGGTTTTGCATTAACTTCTAAATCAAATTATAAAGTTAATTTTCTACTCCAATTCATTTTAGAAATATAATCATTTACATAGTGGCTGTCTTGATTATTTAATGCATGTTTAAATAGATTTGTCATGAAAACAAGTTAAGTAAATATAATGAATAGGCTAATATAGTGCATATACGAAATGCTTCTCTCTAGAGTTCATTTCTCTAGTGAACTAACCTGCTGTCGACACTAAATGCTTGAGGTAAATGTAATGCTACATGATGTATCAATAAAACAGCTTGAGAATAATATCTTTCTGCAGTAGAAACACTGGTTGAGAGATGTAAACATATCGATCGATCGTATCTTCTTCTTCTGTGCTTTTTACTGTTAGCAAACAGTGTTGCATTACCGCGCACGCCCCCTTCTGGATTGGAGTGTGGATCGCCTGTGACTGGCTGTATTCGTTGTGCGATCGCATGGACCGAACTGTGACCGAATACATGTACCCCTACACCCCGGTATAAGAAAAGCTCCCGACTGGAAAAATGTAATACTAGCACTGAATACTATAGACTTTGAATAGGGCTGCACCGAAATTTCGGCCGCCGAAAATGTTCGGCCGAAAATGGCATTATCGGTTTCGGGCCGAAATAAAAAAAAACAGCTGAAACCATAAACCGAAAATGAATGTCACCAGCCCCTCCCATCCGTGCGCGCGCTTAGGTTTCACTCACGGTCGAGCTGTTATCACGCCATTCTGTGATTTTGTGTGCAGTTATTCAGATAATTGTGGATCTTTTTGCACAACTGTTAAAAAACAATTTTATTTGATGGAACATAAAACTTGAAGAATAATATTATTTAGTATTATTATTTATATTTATTGTTAAAAATATTTTAGGTTTTGTACTATATATATATAAGTTTTTAAAAGAAGCCATTTACGGCTTCAGTTTCGGTTTCCGGCCAAGTGCATCCTAAATTTTCGGTTTCGGTTTCGGCCCAGAATTTTCATTTCGTTGCATCACTTTAGAAGTCAATATATTGTTTTTGTTTTGTTTCCATATCATTGAACAGATTTCACCTTCAAGATTATCACTGGCCAACAGAGCGTTACATTCGGCTTCAATGTTTTTGGCAGGAAAATCCCTTATTATGAAACATATGTGATGAGTCATTGGGCATGATTGATGACATCCATTTATTATTGGGCTATATGTTTAGAATTAATTGCACACAACTGACACATTAACTTGACAGCCCAATAAACATATTTCAGTCAGTGGTTTGTGGTTAAAAATTGAATGACAGGATTCTTAGTGATAAACAGGGCCTGAAGTTAACTTTTTTGACCACCAGCCACTGTGGCAGGTGGATTTAAAAATCCACCTGCCACAGTAACTTTTTACCAGCCAATTTTTTTTATTATTATATTTTTTTGCCTCATAAAGGTGAAAAATAGAAATCACACAAACATTGTTCTTTAACTTGTAAGAATACACATTTAAGTGCTGTCAAGTTATTAACGAAATCACTATAAATAATAATAACTCTTAAGGGGGTCGCACATCGGATGCGCAGGGTGGCGCCGCGTCAATATTCTGTAGTCTATTTTGCTGTCAATACTGCTGTGCTGACAGTGTCTTTATCAGTAGGCTTTATATTTATGCTTAACACGAAGTATAGGGCTTCCACAACTCTCTCCCATATGTCGAACAAGGATGATGCGTGTCAGCAGCGCCGCGTCAGACACGCTTCTGATGTGCAAAGACACAGAAAACGCAACGCAGCCGCCACGCAGCTGACACGCAACAGAAACGCCACGCTTACGCCACGCAGCCAATGTGTCCCAGGCCTATCAGTGTACACACACCAGCGGTGCCATTCGGCGTCTGTCCGCGGCGCCCAGCAACGGCTCAGGACCTTGTTCAAAATCCTGCCGCGCCACAGAGCGCCGTTTACATAGTTTTACATTAAATGTACATTTATTTGTCTCAAATCGTCGTTAATGTATATACTGACTTCACCCTGTGCTGCAATATACATTTAGTTTTACATGCATTCACAGAAATCAGCTGCTTGAATGAAAATTGCTGATGTTATCGGACAGACGCAAAAAAAAAAAACAGCAACTAATGAATCACTCAATTCTCATTGGCTACCCGCCAATGTGGCAGGTAGATTGACAGTTTTACCCGCCAATTGCAAAATTCACCCGCATTTGGCACGTGGTCAGGTGTTAATTTCAGGCCCTGGTGATAAATATTTACCATATGGACAGAGTTGGCGCTTGTGGTCAAGCAACAATGTTTTTTTCCGAAGAAAATTATCCAAGTTGGGTCCGTGACGGCCGAGTGGGTCATCAGGTGGCATGAACCTGTGCAAGATGGAGTTATGATGGTTAGACTAATGGATAGGAATGAGATCACATATCACCAAAAGCATTAGAAGAAATATTGATGTAATAACATACTTGTCATTTACAAAGGAGTACATAAGCAATCTCTCCTCAATGCAACGCTTCCACTCCGGACGTTCACTTTGCAGGTCACGATACGTGTCGTTGGACACTATAATGCCATCCAGGTCATGAGCTAACTTGATAATAAAGCGATCGTCATAGCAGACCACACGCTTTCCTCCAATCCTTCGTGAAGGTGTAAAGACGAGAAACTTCTTCCTTTCCAGCTCTTCCAAAATATGCTGATCTGGAAATAAAGAAATAAAGAAATTTCATTGTCTTTGTGGACAATTTTTAGGAATGGCGGCTGTGTTTCTCATTGCCATGTAGGGTTGGGTATTGTTTGAATTTTAACGATTCCGATTCCGCTTATCAATTCCGATTCTTATCGATTCCTAATTTGGATTTCAATATGGTAAAAAAAAAACCATAGATATCATTGACATTTAGTCTTATTGCAAAACATTTAATAGTAGCTGAATATCATGAACAAAAATCTACAGGCTAAAGAACACTTACACAAGGAACGTTTGCCTGTGGTTTAAAAATACCTTAGAAAAAAAACTAATATAAATTTCAAGCATTATTAAAGACAAGTAAACACTCAGTAATTAAAAAAGAACAAATAAAAAAATGTGCAATCGCAACGAATAGATACAACTGAACAAAGATACGATTAAAATAAAAAGTGTTTTAAGATTTTTAAGTATTGAGGTAGAAACGTTAATCTGTACAATAACACTGCACTTTATAAATTGAATAAAATTAACACTTTTTAATGTATATTTTGTCAAGAACGAGTGAATTTTCTCTGTCTTTTGTTGTTTGATTAGTGTTATTATAGAGACGGCAGCAGGAATATTAGGCTGCTGTCACTTTAAGAGTTGCCCAATATAGTTACACACGCCTGCAGCACAGTCGTCTCGCGCTTGAAAAGTCATATTGAAATGCTCAAAGGAATCGAAGTTTTAATTTTAAAACAAGTACCCGATTCCTGACCTCAAGTATAGATTTCTGATTTCCAACCCTATTGCCATGGGACATTATTTACCAATTGCTGACAGAATGATCACACCATAACACCCATCAAATCGAAACAATTTTATGACAACTTCCGTAAGAATAAAAATGTACAACTTAAACACTTAATAGTTAAATAACTTTAGTTTTTGCGTTTTTTAAGACGCTATGTCACAATCTTGAGACTCATGTCCCGTTTCATTGTTACGTTGCATTTTCAACTGTGACCTTGATCAATGTGCA